>OX578133.1:71810697-72168197 GCA_951213105.1 Amaurobius ferox | reverse complement strand
TCACTTTCTATTTTATTTATCCCTTACTTTAGCGACTTTACTTTTCTATGGATGCTTTACCTTAAATATCATTTTTAATATTTTACAACAAAGTTGAAAAGTATTTATGACTTTGTTCAATCTGTCTGTCTGTCTGTCTGTCCGTTAGCACGATAACTGCCGTAAAATGACTTAATCAAAATGAAATTTTAGTACGTTGTTCAAACGGTCTGTAGGGCCTATGGGAATATAAATGAATAATATCACTCAATTAATTTTGGATTGAACCCGGGTTGAAAAAATGAAATACATTGAACCCTATGGGACATAATTTTTCAAACATTTTTAAGCGTATTTAAAATTCACAAATTGCTTCGAAAATTTTAAATAATATTCAAATTATTCCATAAAACATATAAAAAAAAATCAGCAAAAAATATTCAGTAGTTTTTAAAATAAAAATTAAAATATTAATTACACCTCTTATATAAAGTGAGCACGTGACCATGATATGAAAAGATCGCGTGACCCACTTCAAAATGAAATATGGCATCCATATTGTCTCAAAATCTTGATTTTTAAAGTTCTTTTTAATTCATATTGAGTGTTGTATCCGTCTTAAAACCTCTCTATTTTTACTTAAATTATGTGCATCTACATACTGAAACAATCCAATTACAATATATTTCAGTTTAAATGATCATCCAAATTTAATTATTTCTTCAACGAAGCCTATTTTTCACTTATGTCAAATGTAAACAGCAAAATATGTAGAATGAGTTGTATTAGAATTGCTGTATTTCTTTAACGCAAAATTATTTAGCTCATGGAGTCTGCATACCTGATATGAATGAAATATTCATTGATTTTACAGAGAGAAGGACGATTTTTTCGATGAAGTTTTAAACATAGAGTTTAATTACTTGTAGCTCCATGGTCTTAAGTTTTTAAATAAAATAAATTATTTTAGTACTGCGAGGAATGCAATGAATGGGAAAATGTTTATGAATGAAATGCTGCTTTTATAGAGAGAGCCAGGCGTGTTATTTTTATGACGTCATTTGAATGCATTTCAGTTGTTTCCGATGAGGTTTTCAAATATAATAAATTATTGTAGTATTCTGATAATTTTAAAAATATTTCCGAGGAATGTATCGCATTTTAGAGATGTTTAAACCAGGCAATTTATATTTCAATGCCGTCATTTGAATGAAGTTCATTTTTTTCGATGAAGGTTTAAGTTTTCAAATATAATAAATTAATGTAGTATTGTGATAAGTTTTAAAATATTACCGAGAAATGTATTGCATTTTAGAGATGTTTAAATAAAGTTGCATTGAAGTTAGAAAGTGTTTCATAATCAATGCTTTAAGCATGATTGATCTTTCTTGTTTATTTGAATTTCATACAGGTAAATTTATAAATTTAGGTTTGAAGGATCCGTTAATATAGGTAGTTCACTTTTACGTAGTTCGATTTTGCTAATGTTACTTTTAATATGTTTTTCCGCAGATGCTCCTGTATGGGTGTTTCTATAGATATATTTTATTGAAATATATCTTGCTATTAAATTACTTAGCTGTAACTATTTTGATTAGTTACTTACCTAACACTACTTACTTAGTTAATTATCTATAACTATTTCTTTAGTTGCATACCTAGAGCAATTTAGCTAGTAACTTGCCTATAAATAACTACTCTTTGGTTATTTAGCAACGATCGATTCCATTATGATCACTTTAATATAACTATACCTTACTGCAGTGACTTTAATTTCCAATATGTAGATTTAAGTTGAATATCATTTTTCAGCAATTGATTGGAATATGTTATTTTATTAAAGTTATTTTTAATGTTTTTATGAGTCGTTTTATGCAGTTAAAGCTTACTGAAATCACTTTTCTGCAGGTAAAACTTATTGCAGTCACTTTTCTGTAGTAAAGCTTACTGCACTCACTTTTCAAGAGAAAACCATATCATAATCACTTTTCGACAGGGAAAACATATCATAATCACTTTTCAACAGCAAATCCATACTTCTTTAATTTTTACATAACTTGATTTGGGAAATCGTAGGTTTATACGTGTGCCAATTGCACGTTTTCTGTATTACCACTTTACAACATAGTTGAAAAATGTTTGTGACTTTGGTCATTCTCCGTTCTGTCTGTCTGTCCGTTCACACGATTACTACCGTGAAAATGACTTTCTCAAAATAACATTTTTTAATATGTTTTTGAGACGATTTGTGGGACATATGGGAATAAAAATAAATAATATTACCCGATAAGTGTCGGATTTTACACAGACTGAAGAAATAAAATACATTGAACTCTATGGGACTTAATTTTTCAAGCATTTTTTAACCAAAATTAAAATTAACAAATATGGTTCGAAAATTTTAGGAAATATTCAAATTATTACATAAAATGTATAAAAAAATTAGTAAAATATGTTGGGTAGTTTTTAAATAAAATGTGAAATAATAATTAAATCTATGATATATATGAGGTGATCACGGGCCCATTGCAAAATAAAATATGGCATCCGTTTTTTCAGCTGTATAAAGATCGTGATTTTTAAAGATCGTTTAAATTTATATTTAGTGTTGCATCCGTCACAAAACCGCTTTATTTTTGATTATTATCTGTGTATCTAAATTCTCTGCCAATGCAATTACATTTTTTTAAATTTTAAATGATCACTGAACTTTGATTATTTTTACAACGAAGTCTCATTTTAACGCAAAAATTAAGACACAAAGGGAAACAAATTAAGGGTTTTTACGGTGATTTGTATTAGAATTGCTGACTTTTTTGCAAGCAAAATTATTTAACTCTGGAGTCTGGAATATATGTGATATAAATGAAATATTCATTAATTTTACATAGAGCGTCAGAAGATGTATATTTCAATGACGCCATGCTGTTGTTGTTGTTGAGACCCAGACAGTCCGACCTACCATATAGGTGTAAGGTAACCGTTTGGACGGCCGGGAAGTGCCACCCAATTTAGACCGGAACCTAGTGGGGGAGGCATCCACAGAGACCATATCCTCCTTCTCCTACCACTAACCTCGCGGAAGGAATTACGGACCCATATGTTTAACGTGATCGTATTCCGCATGAACACGGCGGCAGTTGTGGCAGCGTGCAAATCCAACACGCAAACCATCGAGCTACCGCACCCGAAATGAGCAAACAGCACGCGGTGTTCCCAGGTGGTCACCCACCCAAGTACTAACAGTGCCCGATGCTACTTGACTTCGGTGATCTAACGAGAACCGGTGTTTTCAGAACGGTAAGGCCGTTGGCCCGATGGCGCCATATTGTTGTTGTTGAGGCCCAGATCGTCCGACCTACCAGAAAGGTCGATGACGCCATGTTGTTGTTGTTGAGACCCAGACCGTCCGACCTACCAGAAAGGTGTAAGGTAACTGTATGGAATGCCGGGAAGTGCCACCCAATTTAGACCGGAACCCAGTGGGGGAGACATCCACAGGGACCGTACCCTCCTTCCCCTACCACCAACCTCTCGGAAGGACGCGATGACGCCATGTTGTTGTTGTTGAGACCCAGACCGTCCGACCTACCAGAAAGGTGTAAGGTAACTGTATGGACGGCCGGGAAGTACCACCCAATTTAGACCGGAATCCAGTGGGGGAGGCATCCACAGGGACCGTACCCTCTTTCCCCTACCACCAACCTCTCGGAAGGACTTACGGACCCACATGTTTAACGTGATCGTACTCCGCATGAACACGGCGGCATTTGTGGTAGCGTGCAAATCTAGTGCGCAAACCACGGGGATACCGCACCCGAGATGGCCAACAGCACGCGGTGTTCCGAGGTGGTCACCCACCAAGTACTTACCGCGCCCGATGCTGCTTGACTTCGGTGATCTAACGAGAACCGGTGTTTTCAGCACGGTACGGCCGTTGGCCGCGATGACGCCATGTGAAAAAGTTCATTTTGCATAACTAGCATTATCTTTGATGATGAAATTTTAAGTTTAAAGTATAATTAATTACTGTATTACTGTAGTGCTGTGATAATTTGAAAAAATATATCAGCCCTGAAAGTTAGAGATGTTTAAATAAAATTGCATTTCAGTTTTTGTATACCTGATTTAACTTTCTTCTTATATTATCATTCAAGAACCTTTACTTAAATAACACATTTTCATTGACGAACATAAAAACCTTGTTTTTAATATGAAACTTAAATTTCCTGTGACAGATAAATTACCTTTTACCTAACTTCCAAGATTAGAAAAAAAACCACAACGGTATTTATATAAAATCATTTAAGAAACCAGTCTCTTAATATATAACTTAATTAAAGTATATATAATAGACTAGTAGTATACACGTTCTTTGTAATGAATATATAACATAAAGAATCTTAAAATTAACAATTTTTTGCAAATTCCTATAGTATTATAAATGACATTGTTATTCAAAACCTTATATTAAAATATTTAATTTATTTCTCCTAAAAACAAATATAAGAATCTCTGTTCTCGCTATACAAAATTCTTTTCACTAGACAGACCTGAAGAGCAAATCATCCTAGTCCCGTTTGTAAATAAATTTAGAAAAAATATTTTCTAATTCCCACGTATAAATTCCCACAATATTGAATTTTCATTGTCGTCCAATATTGAATTTTTATTTCGTCCTTTTCATGAATTTAGCGTCATTTTATCAATTCATAAATTTGGAAAGCTTGTCAAGATATATATACATACATATATATATATATATATATATATATATATATATATATATATATATATATATATATATATATATATATATATATATATATATATATATATATATATATACATATATATCTTTTTGTTCCAACTGGATTCTGTTTTTCCCACACACACTTTGGAACTGGTACGAGCGATCACCGTTTCTGAGAGTGTTTCCTAGGTATAAAAAACACGTTTTTAATCAGGAATAGGGGTCACAATCCCCCTAGACATTAATGATCCCTCGTTTGCACTCCTTTTTAATTAACACTTTACAACAAAGTTGAAAAGTGTTCATGACTTTGTTCATTTTGTCTGGCTGTCTGTCCGTTAGCACGATAACTGCTGTAAAAATGACTTAAGCTAAATGAAATATTAGTATGTTGTTCAGACGGTCTGTAGAACCTATGGGAATATAAATGAATATTATCACCCAATTAGTTTTGGATCGAACCCGGGTTGAAAACATGAAATACATTGAGCCCTATGGGACCTAATTTTTCAAGCATTTTTTAAGGGGAATTAAAATTCACAAATTGCTTCCAAAATTTTAGGTAATATTCAAATGGATTCATAAAATATATAAGAAAAAGTTTAGCGAAATATATTTAGTAGTTTTTAAAATAAGAATTAAAATAATAATAACACCTTTTATATGAAGCGATCACGTGACCATGATATGAAAATATCATGTGATCCACTTCAAAATGATATATGGCATCCATCTTGTCTCAAAATCGTGATTTTTAAAGTATTTTTAATTCATATTGAGTGTTGCATCTGTCCTAAAACCACTTGATTTTCCCATAAATTATGTGCATCTACATACTGAAACAACGCGATTACAATATATTTGAGTTTAAATGCTCATCCAAATTTGATTATTTCTACAACGAAGCCTATTTTTCACCTATGTAAAATGTAAACAGCAAAATATGTAGAATGAGTTGTATTAGAATTGCTGTATTTCTTTAACACAAAATCATTTAGTTCATGGAGTCTGCATAGCTGATATGAATCAAATATTCATTGATTTTACAAAGAGATGGACGATTTTTTTCGATGAAGGTTTACGCATAGAGTTTAATTACGTGTAGCTCCATGGTCTTAATCTTTAAATAAAATGAATTATTATAGTATTCTGATGAATTACATGAATGGGACATTATTCATGAATGAAATGCTGCTTTTATAGAGAGAGCCAGGCGTTTTTTTTTTCCATGATGTCATTTGAATGAATTTCAGTTGTTTTCGATGAAGTTTTCAAATATAATAAATTATCGTAGTATTATGATAATTCTAAAATTATTACAGAGGAATGTATCACATTTTAGAGATATTTAAACCAGGCAATTTATATGTCAATGCCATCATTTGAATGAAGTTCATTTTTTTCGATGAAGGTTTAAGATTTCAAACATAATAAATTAATGTAGTATTGTGATAAGTTTTAAAATGTTACCGAGGAATGTATTGCACACACACACATACATTTTAGACATGTTTAAATAAAATTGCATTGAATTTGGAAAGTGTTTTATAATCAATGCTTTAAGCATGATTGATCTTTCTTGTTTCTCTTGATATCTTTCACACTTGAATAAAAAATTTAAGTGTTTCTTTTTGGTGTATATATATATATATATATATATAATGAAAGATTTTAATCGTAAATTATGCATAAACTACTGTATGTACAAAAAAAACCTATCTCTAGCATATATGTTACAAATGAGAAACTATAGACCAAGACTAAGGATAAAGATAGAAGGTAACATATCACTACAAAGGAAAGGGGGATGAGAAGTATATAAGGATACAAAATTCACAATTAAAAGTATATAAATATAAATAAAAATAAAAAGAAAACACGGCAAAACTGAGAAAAGGCAATAATAATTAGCTCAAGATAAAAGATTAAGACATAGAGAACAATCAATTGAAACAGCACAAAAAATGGCGGTTAGTTTGAAATTGCATTCTCATCAGGACAGCCATACAATTCGAATTAAAACCGATAAAATAGCCAGTTTCTGACAATGGCGATAGTATTTAACTATAGACACCATTGGAACTGTCTACTGGCTAGTGGAAGGAAAAAAATAAATCAATTGAATTACAAATTAGAAAACTAATACCTCCTCGAACAGAATATGAACTCACGAGCATTGTTACCACGTGTAAGTGCAAGAAGCGACTGAGCATTTCACCTCACTTCGTCAATGCGAGTGGGCACCGGAATGAATACATTAGAACGATACATAATATGTATGGCGACTTTCAAAAATAGTAATCAGTATAGGACTCTGGACAAGTGGAAAATAGTCATTCGAAAATAGTAAACAGTATTAGACTCAGGCCAAGTGGTAAGTTATGTGATTAGAATGGGTGAATTCTCAAAATTGAGTTATCCAGTCAAAAATAAATAATGCATGTGTAAAATTATTACGTGGTATATTTAAAATTATTAATAATATTATTTACAAATACTTCCGGATATTGGTAATTTTGACAAATGCGTTTAAGATTATTGATGTGGAGCAAGTGAAACCGAGGATCAGAAAGTCGATGTATTCGAAATAGCTGGTTTAAAATGATGTTTCTAAACAATTGAATAGAATTACAAGATTGATATGATAGCAGCTTTATGATAGTGAAGTTGCAAGAATCTTTTTTATCATATAGATTGGTGATTACATGATTATTGAGGGTATCTATATTTAGGCCTAAAAAGTTTACAGTTTGTCTAACGCTAGGCTCACTAGGAATTAATTCTAGGTTATATATATATATATATATATATATATATATATATATATATATATATATATATATATATATATATACATATATATATATATATATATATATATATATACATATATATATATATATATATATATATATATATATATATATATATATATATATATATACACATATATATATATATCATATGGACTCAATCAAATATTTAATCATCATAATATAGTTAAAAAGTCCTTTAATTCTCCTAATGAAGACCATAATATTTATAATTCCTTCAACAATCATAAAAGTAAATCAAAAAGAACTAAAAGAGCAAGTAAATATAATAAAAAATTGCCATCATTATCTGAACTAAAAAATGCCATCCTTCAGCAACATGCAAATCTTAAAATTACTTTTGATTGGAAACAATGTAAAAACTGGATTTTCGCAATAAAAAAACAGCAATTAAATATGGTATATAACCTTTTTCTAAGTACTGCATTTGATAATGTTCATTTTAAACATTTATTCTATGATTTGCTCATTACCAGAAGTAAAAATCTTAATGGTTATTTATATGTCACAGACGTAAACTTTAATGATGAATCAAAACAAAATACTAAAATAAACGAATATTGTACCTTGAATTTTACTAATTCTGTCTTAAATAATCTGAAGATAAATAATTTTTTAAAATCGGTTTCCAATTACTTTCCAGTCAAACATGTAAATCCTAAAATTGCTTATAAATATGATAAACCGCTAGGACGTTATATTTTCAACTATAATCAAATTGCCAAATCAGTAGATATTAATCAAAACTATGAATTGGATAAAGAGTCATATTGCCACTGTCATTTAGAAAAATACAAAGACTTCGTAGATAAACACCATGGGCATGTTATAACGGGAAATCTAAATATTATTAATTATGATGCACTAAGATCACTGATGTTACTGGGTACTAAGTACCGTCTACCTACTAAATTTAAACATAAATTAATTTGTAAAGGTTTATTTCTTGACTTAAATAAATTTATCTATAAAATCAGATATAAATATCAAATCCCTGTAGAAGCCTTTAAACCCTGGAGAGTCTTAATAGAGCAATACTTAAATCATTACATATATAATCAGAAAATTAATAATTCATATAAACTTAATTCAATTAAAAATGATATTAAAGAAATACAAAATGATTTTGTCATTACATATGTCGATAAAGCATGTGGAAACTACTCAATTATATGTAAATATTATTATAAAAATACCCTTCAGTCACACTTACTTAATAATCAAATCTATAATTTACATAAAACTAACCTTAAAATCTTATACAATAGAATATCAGCCAAATATAAGCAAATCCATCTAAAAAATAGTTGTAATAACATTCCATATATTGTTTTAGTACCCAAGTTTCATAAATCCCCTGTTGTTTTTCGAACCATTACCAGTGGGCATAATTCTTACATTACTGATGCTGGAAAATTATTATTAAAGATATTACATGAAATATCCTTGTCAGATGAAATCTCAAATAATTGTCATATTGTAAAAAACAGTTTTGAATTAGTTAAGAAATTGAAAACTCTTACTAATATTCGTAGTATTTATACCTTTGATTTCAAAGATTTGTTTAATAATATTAATATAGATGATCTGTATAAAGTTATTTTAGGAATTTTTGAAAAATATAAAATCAACCTAAAATATTCAAATTTTCTATTTAAAAAATTACTTAACTTTACTCTTTATGAGAATTATATTCAACATGGTGGTACTTTTTTTAAACAACAGGTTGGTATCCCACAAGGGGGGTGTGCCTCATCATTGTTAGCTAATCTGTATTTATTCTTCTATGAAAAAAACATTAATCCATGCTTGCATAATATGCACATGTTTAGATATTTAGATGACATTTTATGTGTATCCCCAAATAATAATATCCCTATAGTATTAAACTTTTATCCATAAAATTTACAATTAAATGCAAGTAATAATGACACAAATGTTGCAAACTTTTTAGATTTAAATTTAAATTTACAAAATTGTAATATGGTTATAAACTTGTATGATAAAAGACAGGATTTTAAATTTAATACATCAAAAATTCAACATTTTGACTCTTGTTTGCATATATCTGTATTTAGAAATATTATAATAAACCAGGCTCTTAGAATCAATAAAATTTGTGATGAATATTATAAATTAGCGCACTTTATGGAATTATTGAGTACAGCGACTAATAATGCATATCCCCCCAAGTTTGTTATTAAAATTATCAACTCAGTGTATCAAATTTCACTCGATAACATCCTAGAAAACATTCCCAATTATAGTGACTAACATACAGTAGGAAAAAAAAAAAAAAAAAAAAAAAAAAAAAAATTATATATATATATATATTATATATAATTATTAATTATATAAATAAAAATGAAAAATAATAAACTAAGTCAAAAACATTAGAAAAATCTAAAAATCGGAAAATAAGATGCATTAACATTAATGTTTTGAATTTTATTTTCGCAAAAAAATGTAACTTTTGTCAGTATTGAAACTACGTTTTGAGCGCCCTTATAATGGTGTATAGTGGCATTCTCGATTATCCATTTTTCATATGAATTACTTGTTTAGTAGGAATTTTCATCTTTGATTCATATTCATATTCATGTTTGCATATTTGGGAAGTTGTATTCTGAATTGCTTGTCCAGTCTCCAGCTTAGACTCACTGGACGGGTTTGGGAGTAACTCCGTGAAAGTTCGTACTGCCTCCCTGGTAGGATTTCGACTTGTTCATTCCGGTGCTTCTAGATTAAGCTGTTGAGGTTGATCGTGTATAGATAAAATCTAAACGTAATCTATCTGATATATATATATATATATATATATATATATATATATATATATATATATATACATATATATATATATATATATATATATATATATATATATATATATATATATGTATGTATGTATACAGACGCGTATTTGCAATTATACCACAATAATTTTCTAAATCTAACTTTCACCCGTTTGAATAATCACGCATACGGAACTTTACATCCACTACTGTAACTTCCTTTCCTTTACCTAGTCGATTTGTTCTGCTTCCAAATCTGATTACGCCGATCTGTGAACAAGTATGACAGTCCAGCATAATAAAGAATTCCACTGTCATAAATAGACTTGATCGGTAGATTGTGATTCTCGAAAATAAAGTTGAGAAGCTCAGGACATAAATTAATTCAGAAAATACAAAATTAGCATAAATCTAATATTTAACAACAAAACTCTCACAAAATATATTGAATGTAATACTATATATTAAAACATGTATTAATAAGAACATCAACACAATATGAACAATATTTCATTTCCAATTTACATCTCCTTTAGTACTAAAAGTTATATAACCTGAAAAATAAACTTTGATTATAAACTATCAACATATTTTAGTGCCACAAATCAGAAAAGATAGGTAATTTAAAAATTCTATAATTCGTAATTTGCATATGAAGTTTATGTGATTAACATACATTTACAAATAAATCGAGAATTAGTATTAAGAACTGATTCTCTTATTTCCCTTCTTCGAAATTTAAAGCTCGTCTTATTAAGGCATACATTCGAATAAACTAATTTAATTTGTCTAAGTATACTATTAATCACCACTTGCAAACGGGGTCGATGATCGTTGCCATCTGGCAACTGTCGTCAATGACGTCAGCTGATAAGGGTGGATGATGGATTTTCTGGAAATGTGTTCCCCCCTTTCAAATTCTCCTCCTCCTCATACTTACGGGAATCCCATGGGTGAAAATGATTACAGATATAAAAAGGCACCTTTCCACTTCAGATGACACCTTACAAGGGACGAAATTATAATATTCTTCTTCTATATATATTAAAGATTTTAGATTGTTAGGTACTTATCATATTGAGGTAGACATTAATGATAGCATTTTTCGATTTCCGAGTGTGTTTTGTGAAAATGCAATGACTGTGATACTTGCGTGTATATAGATCTAGGGAGAAAATTATATTTTCAAATGCAATCCTATTTAGGGTTACCATTTTTTCAGTGAGAAAAAAATAAACTTCGTATGACACACTACATGGCCGATGGGAAAGGATTAGCCAAATTTATTTAGCTGAAGGAAGCAAAATTATTAAACGAAGGGGGAAAAATTCAAAGCCATAGTTATGGAAGAACGAAACGAAGTCCATTCTCCCTTCATAATGCAAAGAAATCAAAATTTGTTTGAATTTTGTAATCCCTTTTACTTAAAAACAACAATAGTTAGGAAGGGGGAAATTTGCACACGCACTTAAAATTGCGCACAAACGAACTGTAACAAGGTGAAACGCCTATTTTTAAATTATACATGTTTACTACGCTTTGTAAAAATAATAAGTAAACAACTTTTAAAAAGGCTATATATCTCGCTAATTGGCGATATTTCACTCCAGATTGATTAAATTTCTAATTTTGGGGATTTTTAAAATAAATTTTCAATCTTTGGAATATAGAATTCCTTCAAATTGGGTGCGTATTGAAAATTTTGACTTAAATGTAACTTAAACGTTTTAAAATAGCATATAAAAATGAATTTTTACTTTCGGTTTCAAAATCAATGTATTTGTCAAGTCAGCTTATGATGAATTAAGAATGTTTGCAGCTGGAGACTAAAGCTTCGTTCGAATTTTGGTCTAGACTTTGAGAGACATGTCGCGACAGTAAAATATCAAGTATTTTCATTATATTATATAGCTTATTTAGGGTGTATTATTACCGCTTATTTAGGGTGTATTATTACCGCTTATTTAGGGTGTATTATTACCGCTTATTTAGGGTGTATTATTACCGCTTATTTAGGGTGTAATATCGCTCCTTATTTAGGGTGTATCAAATGAGCTTAATTTAGGAGTGTTATTTGTGTACAGTTGGCATGCTTGTTAATTGAAAGA
The DNA here is from genome assembly GCA_951213105.1 of Amaurobius ferox. NCBI lineage: Eukaryota > Metazoa > Arthropoda > Arachnida > Araneae > Amaurobiidae > Amaurobius > Amaurobius ferox. The sequence goes on along the minus strand of OX578133.1, from coordinate 72,155,728 downwards.
ATGGAAGGTCTAGAATGATGATTTGGGGATACCCAGTCATTCGTAAAGGAAAGCTGTTGTAACGTAAGCATATTTGTAGCGTTACAAAGTTTATCTCTGTTCAACAACTTTTCAGTTTTTGTTTTTTACCAAAATGATAGTAGCCACTTTTTATACATTTTGGGTCGCTGAACACGAAAATCCCACATAAAATTCTCTCCTGGCTCAGAGTTTCGATTTATTGCACTGTTGACATTTTACATATAACGCTATGGGACGTGTTAATTACGATACGTAAAATAAAAAAAAATAAGGGAAAAGAAATAAAATATTGAAGGTTTGATGCTGAAACTGAACATTCCCTGCAAAGTAGACGATCGAAGTGTATAAAAAGGAAATGTTGTTAACTGCTATTCGTACTATTGTATTCCCATATATGTAAAATGTAGACAGTAATTATATGTAACTTTACATGTAAAATGTAGACAGTGAAATTACTCAGAACCTTATATGTAAAATGTAGACAGTGAAATTACTCAGAAACCTGAGCCAAGAGGCAATTTTAAGCGTAATTTTCGTGTTCAGCGACCCGAAATCTATAAAGGACGGATATTTTTACCTCTGTAAAAATTTCACTGTTGAACACTTTTAGCCTTGCAAAATGATTTTTAGGATACTATATAGGCATACCAGAAAGGAATAAGATATATAGCCATATAAATTGTGCGACCCTATACAGACATTTTATCCCCTCTATATTTTACTTGTGTTTTTGTGAACTTTTCATGTATTCTCCAATCAAAAATCTGTCGTTGGGCTTCTTTTGGCGCCCCACCTCCCAATTCAAGTTGTGTCCGCCCCTTCCTTATGGGCTACTTAAATACTAGGTGTTTACAACTTATTATACGTTAAATTGTTATAGAATATTAAATTGTCCTTTTCTATTTATTAAATTAACTTTAAAAGTAGTAATTATCATTATACGTTATACGTACATTATATGTTCTAAATTGATGTAAACCTAATCTACACTCATCCGATTAAAATAAACAATATTACTTATCTAAAAATTCCGACAAAACATTTGGCGTTAACCCTGGGCTTTTGACCTTTGCAAAACCTTTCAACGAGGCTCAGCAATTTGTCGGTTTATGTAAGCACTATCAGCATCAATTACACTTTCGTATACCTGAATGTTCTGAAAAACTTATCCGATTAAAAGAATCGGCAAAGCTCCAAAAAATCGCTACCTACCTCAAAACGATCAGCAACTTTGAGGCATAAAATATATATTTAAAAAAATACATGAGTTTAGCAAAAGAATCCGTGTACATTTGCATAATAAAGCACTGAAAAGCAAAGGAATATCAACAATGATGCATTGTGAGGGAGGGAGAAAAGCAGTATTCTACTATCAGAATGTGTCTTCCTCCTAAAAGTGTTCTTTAAGACTTTCCCGTTATTTAAGTCTGGCTATTATACCACGTGCAGCTGCCTCAACAAAACAATATGGATAGAGTTGTTTTACTTGGTTCCGGGATACCCTGTCATTCAAATGGGAAAAACTGTTGTAACGTAAGCATAGTTGTACCATTACAAGGATACTCCTTGCAAAATGATTCTCAGGAGACAGTGTGGGCATACCAGGGAGGATTAAATTATCTTCTTATTTTTAAAGTTTCGAGTATATTTTCCATAAATGCACATTATCGTGTTTCTGACTGCAAAAAATAATGCTTGGTGGTTCATTTATTGTTTAAAAATTAAATAAAATACCCCCCCCATAATGTTTCTCAGCATTGAAACTGGCGATGTTTTGATCATTTCGCGATAAAGCTTACAATAGTACGTGAAATGGTATGAAATCAGCTAATGATGCAAATTTCTGTTAAACTGATAAAGTTCATAGTACAAAGACTGCATTTTTAATTTTTTTTTATTTCAGCATTTTAGGTACTCATACTGCTAAACATTTAATGCATAAAAAATCAGTTGGATTTTGACGTTTTGAGCTAGCTCTCAAGAACATTAATTAAAAATCAAAATGTGGTCGAAATTTTGTTGGCGCCATGTTCTTAGCACAGGGGAAGCATTGTGATGGAGTCGAAGATTCTAATTCGAGTTTTCGACGGAAGATCACTTATTACGCATCTCTGAACTCGAATCTGACGTTTTTGACGTGATAGGTGTGTGTGTGTGTATCCATGAGTCTGCAGATATGATATATCATGAACAAAAGAAGCGTTTCGAAGGTAATTTGGGACGATTACTATAATCCATAAACACCGGAACCCTATTGATTACACACGCGATTGAAAGCTCGGAAACCCCAAAATTTAAAATGAATTTTTGAAAAATTCATAAAAAAGTCAGAACATTCAATAATGTTAATAAAATAATAATTTTGTTCGCATTTTTTATTCTAAATCAAATAACATAAATGTTAGAATGTTTGTTTGAACCGTTCTCGAGATATTGCAAGTACTTCAAATAAATGCATATAAAATGTACATAAAAATGAATAGTAGTACATATCGTCAGAGATGTAGCATTTGGCGACTAATTTGGCGAATTATGGCCAGATTCACCACTTTGTAACGTGTCGGTTACCTTACACCTTTCTGGTAGGTCGGAAGGTCTGGGTCTCAACAACAACAACTTTGTAACGTGAAGCCATATTGACGAAAATGCCGTCAAATTGCCAAAAATGATGCTAAAGTTACGAAAATGACGTCAAATAAATAAAATTATAATTAATATATTTTAATATACATTGCTTCGTAGATGCTAATAATATTTCCAAATGTCAAGTTATATTTGTGTGAAATATAAAATAATTTGGTACACTAAAATAATTTTACATATCGTCAAACAGAAAAGCACCCAATGTCGGTGTACTTTTCGATATTACATACATTGTGCCGTAGATCGTGTTTGTTGTTCTTCATTATTTCGCTCTCGGATTCGGATCTTGTTCTTATTCATTATTTCGCATTAAAAGCAGTAAATTACTTGCATTATGTAGGGAAAGTCATATGCTGCCCTCATCAGATGTTTAAAAATGTACCAATAAATTGAAATATCAGAATTTTTACAGGTAGGGGGCAATGATGTACTCTAGAAAATATATAAAACATATATTCTGCTGTTTTAATGTATCAGACGATGATTACAGTCCTATTTATTAATCGATAAACATGGCGTTTTCTCAAAGTGAAAGAATTCAGATGAAATACCCATACTTACATCAAACTCTTGGGTGAGTGGGACGGCCTGGGTCATTAAAAAAGAAAAAAAAATAAGAAAAAGTAGCGACCATTGAATAGAACTTAGCGTAGTTGAAGGGGCGAAAATTGTGTTTTATCTAAATGTCTTTGTATCTTTAAAATGTTTCCTTCATTTTATTTCTTTTATTATCCTACTCCTTTGTCATTTTACTTGTTTTGGCCTTTTGTTTTTGACTTTTTTTTACTTCGTTTATTGTATCCCTTTCCTTTCATTTTGTTTCTTTTATTATCCTATTCCATTGCCATTTTTTCTTGTTTTGTCTTTTTGTTATTATTTTTTTCCTTTTGATTTTTTTTATTTCTCTATTTTTAACACTTTACAACAAAGTTGAAAAGTGTTTATGACTTTGTTCATTCTGTCTGTCTGTCTGTCTGTCTGTCTGTCTGTCTGTCTGTCCGTTAGCACGATAACTGCCGTAAAAATGACTTAATCAAAATGAAATTTTAGTATGTTGTTCAGACGGTCTGTAGGACCTATGGGAATATAAATGAATAATATCACACAATTAGTTTTGGATTGAACCCGGGTTGAAAAAATGAAATACATTGAGCCCTATGGGACCTAATTTTTCTAACATTTTTTAAGCGGATTTAAAATTCACAAATTGCTTCGAAAATTTTAGGTAATAGTCAAATTGTTCCATAAAATATATAAAAAAAAATTCAGCTAAATATATTCAGTAGTTTTTTAAATAAAAATTAAAATAATAATTACACATCTTATATGAAACGATCACGTGACCATGATATGAAACGATCACATGACCCACTTCAAAATGAGATATGGCATCCATCTTGTTTCAAATTCGTAATTTTTTAAAGTTCTTTTTAATTCATATTGAGTGTTGTATCCATCCTAAAACTACTTTATTTCTGCTTAAATTCTGTGCATCTACATACTAAAACAACACAATGACAATATATTTGAGTTTAAATTCTCATTCAAATTTGATTATTTCTACAATTAAGCCTATTTTTCACCTATGCAAAATGTAAACAGCAAAATATGTAGAATGAGTTGTATTAGAATTACTGTATTTCTTTAACACAAAATAATTCAGTCCATGGAGTCTGCATGGCTGATATGAATGAAATATTAATTGATTTTATAAACAGAAGGACGATATTTTTCGATGAAGTTTTAAGCATAAAGTTTATGAATTGTAGCTCCATGGTCTTAATTTTTAAATAAAATAAATTATTATAGTATTGTGATGAATGAAATGGAGAAAGTTATGAATGAAATGCTGCTTTTATAGAGAGATCCAGGCGTGTTATTTTTTCTATGACGTCATTTGAATTAATTTCAGTTGCTTTCGATGAAGTTTTCAAATATAATAAATTATCGTAGTATTATGATAGATTTAAAAATATTACCGTGGAATGTATTGCATTTTAGAGATATTTAAACCACGCAATTTATATTTCAATGCCGTCTTTTGAATGAAGTTCATTTTTTTCAATGAAGGTTTAAGTTTTCAAATATAATAAATCAATGTAGTATCGTGATAAGTTTTAAAATATTACCGAGGAATGTATTGCATTTTCGACTTTTTTAAATAAAATTGCATTGAAGTTGGAAAGTGTTTCATAATCAATGCTTTAAGCATGATTGATCTTTCTTGTTCTTTTTTATTGCTACTTGTTTAAATTTTCATCGATGATTCATTATACATAAAACTTTTATTAGCAAATTTTATTTTGGTTAAATAGTTTCTAAATGTTTAACTAAAAATTTAACGTACAGTAATTCGTTTTGGACCGCTTTTGTATATATATATATATATATATATATTGTATTTTTCCGGCCAACCTCTATAACTGCTCTACACCTTTAGGTGACTATGTGGTCTAGGGAATGATAATAGCAAGAAAGATCAATCATGCATAAAGCATTGATTATGAAACACATTTCAAATGCAATGCCATTTTATTTAAACATCTCTAAAGTCCGATACATTCAGCGGTAATATTTTTAAAATTATCACAATATTACAATAATATATTATATTTGAAAACTCAACACTTCATCGAAAAAAATGCACTTTATTCAAATGACATCATCGAAATATAAATCGCCTGGCTCTCCATGTAAAAACAGTAAATATTTCATTCATACGCTTTTATTCCATTCGTTTCTTTCATCATAATACTACGATAATTTATTTTACTTAACTTAAAGCCATGGAGGTAAAAGTAGTTTAACTCTGTGCTTAAAACTTCATCGAAAAAGTCTGCTATAAAATCGTCTGCATCTCTATGTAAAATCAATGAATGTTTCATTCATATCAACAATATTGCAGACTCCAGAGCTAAATAATTCTGCGGTAAAGAAATTCAGAATTTTTTTACAACTGATCTTACAGATTGATGTGTTTACATTCTCCATAACTGAAAATTAGGCTTCGTTGTAGAAATAATCAGAGTTTGATGATCATTTAAACTCAAATATATTGTAATTACGTTGTTTTAAAATATAGATGCACAGAAATTAAGCAAAAATAAAGCGGCAGAAATTAAGCAAAAAAGAAGCATTAAGCAGAAATTAAGCAAAAATAAACACTACCGAGTATATTTTGCTGAAATCATATTTTTTTTTTCATATTTTTTATGTGATAATCTGAATATTTTCTGAAACTTTCGAAGCAATTTGTAAATTTTATATTCGCTTAAAAAATGTTTGAAGAATTACGTCCTATAGAGTTCACTATAGCAAAATCAAACACACATCCGTAACAGAAGGTCTTTATTTCACTTCCCTAAGACGTACAAAGGTTTAAAATGGTTATGGATGTGGTTAAAATGGTTATGGTAATGACTGTTATGGATGTGTGTTTGATTTTGCTATTTTAACATCAGACGTGATGCCAAATTATTTATTTTATCCGAATACTGGTTTTTTATTGTTCTACTGATTTGCTTATATTATGACCATCGATGGCCTCTTTTAAACATTTGTACGTCTCAAGGAAGTGAAATAAGGACCTTCTGTTATGGATGTGTGTTTGATTTTGCTATTTTAACATGAGACGTGATGCCCAATTATTTATTTTATCCGTATACTGGTTTTTTATTGTTCTACTGATTTGCTTATATTATGACCATCGATGGCCTCTTTAAACATTTGTACGTCTCAAGGAAGTGAAATAAGGACCTTCTGTTATGGATGTGTGTTTGATTTTGCTATTTTAACATCAGACGTGATGCCCAATTATTTATTTTATCCGTATACTGGTTTTTTATTGTTCTACTGATTTGCTTATATTATGACCATCGACGGCCTGTTTTAAACTTTTGTACGTCTTAAGGAAGTGAAATAAAGACCTTCTGTTATGGATGTGTGTTTGATTTCGCTATTTTAACATCAGGCGTGATGCCCAATTATTTATTTTATCCGTATACTGGTTTTTTATTGTTCTACTGACTTGCTTATATTATGACCATCGATGGCCTGTTTTAAACTTTTGTACGTCTTAAGGAAGTGAAATAAAGACTTTCTGTTATGGATGTGTGTTTGATTTTGCTATTTTAACAACAGACGGGATGCTTGAAAGGGATATATCACGAAAAAACTGAGAGTTTCAACCGACTCACCCAAGATGATCAGCTTTTTGAGTGGCCGGCGTGTTGTTGTTGTTGTTATTGAGACCCAGACCGTCCGACCTACCAGAAAGGTGTAAGGTAACCGTTTGGACGGCCGGTAAGTGCCACCCAATTTAGACCGGAACCCAGTGGGGGTGGCATCCACAGGGACCGTACCCTCCTTCCCCTACCACCAACCTCTCAGAAGGACTTACGGACCCACATGTTTATCGTGATCGTACTCCTCATGAACATATCTGCAAATTCAGCGCGCAAATCACCGGGCTACCGCGCCCGAAATGTGTCAACAGCACGCGGTGTGCCCAGGTGGTCACCCATCCAAGTAGTAACCCCCCCCCCCCCCGATGTTGCTTGACTTCGGTGATCTAACGAGAACCGGTGTTTTAGGCACGGTAGGGCAGTTGACTCGAGTGGCCGGCGTGTTGTTGTTGTTGAGACCCAGACCGTCCGACCTACCAGAAAGGTGTAAGGTAACTGCTTGGACTGCCGGGGAGCGGCCGGCGTGTGTAAAGTCTATCAAAATCCTCCCGAACCCCACCCGGGTGACATAAAAATTTGAAACTCTATCATGCGGCAGAACCTAATTGTGCCACTTTTCAACAAAGACAACTATTTTTGACGCTAAGCGACATGCATTGTTAAATAAATTGAGACATTTTAAAAATAGTAGCAGCTTAATTTTTTAAAAGTGTAAGTCATCATGTGTTTGACAGGTTTAAATACCAGTTAAGCATACTTTTATTATAAATAAATTATGCAAATATAACAGCCACTTCTATTTTTCAAGTTTTTGTTCCCAAACAAAAAATCAGATGTTAGGAGCATATATATGCCTTTCCTTGCAGACTCAAATTCATTGTCTCTTTATTTCATTAATAACTCATTAAATTTCGCTTAATTTCGCTAAATAATACCCATAATTAATTGAACATACTCTGAATATACGCTTTTAATTCCGCTTTCCTGCATAGCCGAATCGCGAAAAAACAGAAATATCCCTAGAACGGCTAGTTTCAATACTTTCCCTATAAACATTACCATGTTTTGCAGGGAAAGTAAAAAAGTATAGTTAGACCTTCAAAAAAATTATTTTTTTCATAAATCCACTATATCCTCTATTGAAGCAGGAACGATTTCGGTATATTACGCTTGAAAGAAAAATTCTGATATCCAATATCAATTATAGTAAACAGATCATTTCAAACCTTCTAAAAAAGTTCACATAAAGTTGAAAGCCGAGAATTGGGAAAAGGGCAGATACTATTCGTATAATAGGCGAAGCTGTTTTCCATTGTGAATTGAGCAGGTGGGTGTGTTACTCGAAAGCTGGGAAACGGTTCCATTAAATTCCTTTCCAAGTCCATTTAGATAAAACCTGAATCTTGTATAGCCATTAATGGCTTGTTTGGTCTTGTATTGCCCTTCAGCAACTGCAGTAGATAAAAAATCATGCCTTATAAAAAATGGATAATCAAAATGACTAAAATTAGTTATTTTTATTGCCTAGTGCGTTTTTAGATAATTGTTATTATATCACACTTCTGAAATTAAGTTTGCAATGCTTTTTCGTGTTTGATTGTATATATCCTACACAGACAATACAACACCATGAAAGAGCTAATAGAGTGTGATGATAGAAAGCACACAGTCAGAGATTGTATATGTAAATAAATTATATTAATTCCAGAAATATAATGTAACACAGTAATGACATAGACAGGTAATCAAAAGGCAGTAGGACTACTCTTGCGGCGATACAAGCAGCAACCCTTCGAGGAACAGATACAGTGAGCGTGCGGATAGTTTCTTGAGGGATGGATAATCATATGCCTTCAACCATCTTCCACAGATTGTCCTCTGTTTGAGGCAGGGGCAGGACAGTCAAACGACGGTCAATCATGTCCCATACATGGTCGAAGAGTGAGATATCCGGATACAGCGGAGGCCAAGGAATTTCCTAGACACCTTGCAAGACTTGTCTGCTGACGGTTATCGTGTGTGGTCGCGCGTTATCTTGCTGAAAAATAGCATTTTGAAGCCGCTGAAGGTATAGAAGTGCAACCGACGGCAGCACCTCATCCACATATCGCTGTGCCGTCATTGTACCTCTGATACGAACCAGAGGTGACCGGCTATCGAAGCCGATGGCATTTCAAACCATACTGCCGCGTTGTCGAGCAGTATGACGTTCAACAGTAGCAGCAGGATTGCATCTGTTTCCATGTCGCCTGGAGACTCTCACAAATCGACTGTCATTCCACAAACAGAACCAAGACTCGTTGCTGAATACTACCCTGTCCCATTCATTTGTCAAAGTGGCTCGGACCCCATTGCACTATCTTACGTCGGCGTCTTGTCGTCAATGGCAGTCTTCGTAAAGGACGGTTTAAGTGCAATCCGCTATCACCCAATCGTCGAGAAACTGTTCTCGCTGATATTGGAACACCACAAGCCTTCGAATGCGTCGATCAATGCGTACTGACATATGTCTGTGTGGACCTGTACTACTGCGACGATTCACATACTCTTCTTCAATCCATCTCCAAATTATTTGCACAGTGGACGCATCTACTTGTGTTTCAGCGGTGATACGCCGGTATGTTCACCCTGCCTAAAATGCATCACTTCGCATGATCGTCCAAATGCTGAAACGGAATTCAACGTAATCGTCCAGGCGTCTCTTCAACAACACGTGTCTTCGAAAACGAAAAAGAGCTCGAAAAACGGATTTCCGTAGGCCTCAGACAGTAACAACTGTTGGTTCATCTGCCGTATCCCTCCCTTTTATCCCGCGGTCTAATCACATGACCTACTTTCATTTCAGATCATTTGCATACATCGTCCAGCTGCGTCTGTCTCGCAATTTACATAATTATACTGCCAAAGCTTCATGGTTTTGTATTTTCTATGTCTGGTAGTATATTTCAGCTAGCAGATGCGTCCATACTTCTAAGTGGAAATGTCTTTTATAGCCAACTTTCTACTCAAATGAAAAATGCTTTCGACTGAAAAATGGTTTCGTCATAATTTAAAATATGAATTTATGCAAAAATAGACTTTTTGATAATATTTAGATGCTATTAATATGATACACTTCAAATGCAGAAGGGAATGTAATTTTATCATATAAATACAGCGTCGTCTAGTCAGGCATTCAACTAATTGCGAAGACAAGCATTCTTTATAATATAATATTCCTCTTAGTTCAATAAAAATATTATTTTGTTCGAAATTTTTTTTGAATTTCAGGAAAAGCTATCTAGTTCTGAATTTTTTATATCGAAACCGAATACAAAGTTCAGTGAACATCCATTATTAACACTTTACAACAAAGTTGAAAAGTGTTTATGACTTTGTTCATTCTGTCTGTCCGTTAGCACGATAACTGCCGTAAAAATGACTTAATCAAAATGAAATTTTAGTATGTTGTGCAGACGGTCTGTAGGACCTACGGGCATATAAATGAATAATATCACCCTATTAGTTTTGGATTGAACCCGGGTTGAAAAAATGAAATACATTGAGCCCTATGGGACCTAATTTTTCAAACATTTTATAAGCTGATTTAAAATTCACAAACTGCTTCGAAAATTTTAGGTAATATTCAAATTGTTCCATAAAATATATAAAAAAAATTCAGCGAAATATGTTCAGTAGTATTTTAAATAAAAATTAAAATAATAATTACACCTCTTACATGAAGCGATCACGTGACTATGATATGAAAAGATCAAGTGATCCACTTCAAAATGATATATGGCATCCATCTTGTCTCAAAATCGTGATTTTTAAAGTTCTTTTTAATTCATATTGAGTGATGTATCCGTCCCAAAATCACTTTATTTTTGCTTAAATTCTGTACATCTACATACTGAAACAACGCAATTACAATATATTTGAGTTTAAATGCTCATCCAAATTTGATTATTCCTACAACGAAGACTATTTTTCACTTATGTAAAATGTAAACAGCAAAATATGTAGAATGAGTTGTATTAGAATTGCTGTATTTCTTTAACACAAAATTATTTAGCTCATGGAGTCTGCATAGCTGATATGAATGAAATATTCATTGATTTTACAAAGAGAAGGACGATTTTTCAGATGAAGTTTTAAGCATAGAGTTTAATTTCTTGTAGCTCCATGGTCTTAATTTTTAAATAAAATAAATTATAGTATTGTGATGAATGAAATGAATGAAACGCTGCTTTTATAGAGAGAGCCAGGCGTGTTATTTTTTCTATGACGTCATTTGAATGAATTTCAGCTATTTTCGAATATAAAAAATTATCGAAGTTTTATGATCATTCTAAAATTATTACCGAGGAATGCATTGCATTTTAGAGATGTTTAAACCAGGCAATTTATATCTCAATGCCGTCATTTGAATGAAGTTCATTTTTTTCGATGAAGGTTTAAGTTTTCAAATATAATAAATTAATGTAGTATTGTGATAAGTTTTAAAATGTTACCGAGGAATGTATTGCATTTTAGACATGTTTAAATAAAACTGCATTGAAGTTGGAAAGTGTTTCATAATTAATGCTTTAAGCATGATTGATCTTTCTTGTTATTTATAATAAATGTAGTGCACACAAAAAATAGGCCACAGACAGACAGATATATGGACATCATTAAAAATAGTCGAAACGTGTTCAGGAGGTTCTAAAATATATATTTTCATTAAAATCTCGAAATAGAAAATTTCCGTGTAAATAAAACTTGCGTATGAAAAATTAAATATTTAAACGCTATTGTTTAGTTTAGTTGTTATCATGAGCAATTTTTGATATATTAGGAATTTCATTTTTCCATAAGTAGCATGATATCGCTTGAAATAATCAAACTGACTACATGATTAGAAATTTGGTATGCGTCGTCTAATTGTTAACAACAAAGCCTATTGATATTCAGCGAGATTTAGTAATAAGAAAATTCTGTTATTTTCTCGTGTTATTGTTTTTTTTCTTCTTAAAATCGAAATTTGTTATTTACGTCATAGCTGGAAATATCAAAATAATTGTTCACCTTCTTAGTATTATCTTTTGTAGTATCTTTGTTATCTTTTGTGGTATAGATAGTATAGATGTAGTTTTGTTATCTTTTGTAGTATTTATCAGTTTGAAATATTTTAGTTTGCATTTGAACTCCTATCAACGCCGGGTGCATTTTCTAGTTAATGATAATGATAAATATCAAACTAGATCTTTAATAACGTGCGGCATATAAAATTCAGAACTGCGTCTCCCCAACGCATCTGCAGCTGCAATGCGCATGCGCTCTAACAGCAGAAACATAACTTTTCGTTTGGGGCAATATGTAATTTTTTTTTAATCCAATATACGTTTACTTCGGGTTTTAAAAAGACGAAAAATATAAATCTTTAATTTTAATTTTTTTAATCGGTTTGCCAGTTAACTATCTTGCAATTATTCTAAATTCGTCTATTAATCGTATCTATTCCCAAAATCGCACTTTAGATGACAGCGCCCGTCAGGTTCTCTTCAAAACATATTATATATTCAACACATTATATAGAGTATAAGGTGATAATATGGACCCCCATTTTGTTCTTGTAAAGTGCTCCGCACCTGCATTTTATGCTAATTTCACTCGTTTCGGGAATGGTTGGTCGCATATGTTAATCAGCTATGTCCACAACAGGAGGAATAATTTTTTAGAATATTTACAGTAACCTCCATAATGCGATTGCCAAAAAAATTGAAATCACTTTTTCTTTTTTTAAAGTGCGGGTATTATAGACCCCCCATGAAATAGTCATAGTTTATTCGTCAAAAATGAACTTTATTGTTGAAAAAACATAAATTATTTACAAGAGTTGCAAATATAAATTTCTTTCTCGGCTCCAGCACATTCACTGTGCGCCCATAAATCACACATCACACACATGACCCATAGTTCTCCATGGCAGCCATCAGTAAAAACTGAGCCACAGAAGAGACAGTTGGCGTTTTGCACACAAGGTTAGACCTTCCCCACTTGGAGATCGAGCGGTGAGTCGCCGGAGTGGTCAGATTGGAATGATTAGTAAGAATCACTGTCAGAGTCTTGCACGCACTCTGCGGATCCATATTACCAGCAACACCATGTTGAAAATATCGCATCACTACTCCCAAACCTAATAAAATGTTAAAGTCTGGTTTGAACATATTATAGTCTAACTAGTGTAGTTCAAGGTATGACATCGAAATATGAGCATTGTGCAACATAAATATCCATAAAACTTATATATCACTTACCTTGCTGAACGTTCGCGAATAGGATGAAACTACCAACACTCACAACACAATTGCTTCTTCAATAATGCACGCCAATAGCGATCCCTTTTCTCAGGGGGAATGATTAGAGTTGATTTACCACTCCTCCACTAGAGTGAGAATCTTTCCGGCCGAGGAACCGCGGGGATCCATAGTTCCAGCTGGGTTCATATTACCACCCTTCCCTCTATTTTTTTTAAAAATTTACTAAATTTTGTCTATTTATTATCCTAAATTTGGTATTATTACTAAATTTTGTCTATTATTTATCGTTTGGATTTCATTCAAAATACGTTTGACAGAAAGTTTTCAATCTTTCCTTTGGTATTAAGATGGAACGTGTATGATTATATTTTCAGTCTCTCTAATAATGTTACAATATGTTACTAAAAATCACGAACTTCGAATGTCAAAAGACATTCCCCTTTCGATCATATTTTTTAGAAATTTACTAAAATTTGTCTATTAATTGTATGGATTCCATTCAAAATTTGTTTTAAATTAAATTTTTCTATCTTTACGATGGTGTTAAGACAGAAAGTGTATCATTATATATTCGGACCCTATCAACTTTACAAAGTTTTGTTGAAAACTTTGAGCAACGAATGCCAAAAGAGATTATCCTTTCGATTAAATGAAATAAAATTATTTAAAGAAAAAAAAACATTTACTCACTGATTAAAATATATATGAAGGAAGGGCTTCATTCTGTGCCTTTCTACAATTTATATTTTTGAGATGCACTAAAATGCTCTAATGGTGTAATCTCGTAGTTAATCAAAATCCACTCACAATATGTTCTTTTAAGCTCGCCCCTATGTCAGTTACGCAGGACGAACATCTTTTCGTTCTGCGTAATCGTTACAGATGAACAGACATACATATCCCTTTATTATTATAAACCAGAAAGATCAATCATGCTTAAAGCATTGATTATGAAACGCTTTCCAACTTCAATACAATTATATTTAAACATGTCTAAAATGCAATACATTCCTCGGTAATATTTTAAAACTTATCACAATACTACATTAATTTATTATATTTGAAAACTTAAAATTTCATCGAAAACAATGAACTTCATTCAAATGACGACATTGAAATATAAATTACCTGGTTTAAACATCTATAAAATGCGATACATTCCTCGGTAATAATTTTAGAATTATCATAATACTACGATAATTTATTATATTTGAAAACTTCATCGAAAAAAACTGAAATTCATTTAAATGACGTCATAGAAAAAATAACACGTCTGGCTCTCTCTATAAAAGCAGCATTTCATTCATTAACAATTTTCCACTCATTTCATTCATCACAATACTATAATAATTTATTTTATTTAAAAATTAAGACCATGGAGCTACAAGTAATTAAAGTCTATGCTTAAAACTTCATCGAAAAAAATCGTCCTTCCTTTTGTAAAATTAAATGTAAAATCATTCATATCAGCTATGCAGACTCCATGAACTAAATGATTTTGTGTTAAAGAAATACAGCAATTCTAATACAACTCATTCTACATATTTTGCTGTTTACATTTTACATAAGTGAAAAATAGGCTTCGTCGTAATCAAATTTGGATGATCATTTAAACTCAAATATGTTGTAATTGCGTTGTTTCAGTATGTAGATGCACAGAATTTAAGCAAAAACAAAGTGGTTTTAGGACGGATAATACACTCAACCTGAATTAAAAAGAACTTTAAAAATCACGATTTTGAGACAGATGGATGCCATGTATCATTTTGAAGTAGGTCACGTGCTCTTTTCCTATCATGGTCACGTGATCGCTTCATATAAGAGGTGTAATTATTATTTTAATTCTTATTTAAAAAACCACTGAATATATTTTGCTGAATTTTTTTTATATATTTTATGGAACAATTTGAATATTACCTAAAATTTTCGAAGTAATTTGTGAATTTTAAATACGCTTAAAAAATGTTTGAAAAATTAGGTCCCATAGGGCTCAATGTATTATATTTTTTCAACCCGGGTTCAATCCAAAACTAATTGGCTGATATTAATCATTTATATTCCCATAGGTCCTACAGACCGTCTGAATAACATACTAAAATTTCATTTTGATTAAGTCATTTTACGCCAGTTATCGTGCTAACGGACAGACAGACAGACAGACAGAATGAACAAAGTCATAAACACTTTTCAACTTTGTTGTAAAGTGTTAAAAACTTGAAATTTGGCATCGTGATTGGGCATATCCTAAACATAATTTAAGATAATGGGCTCCTTCATAATTTAACCAGGATACCGTGAATGAAAAGAAAGGGGTTGGTCAAAGTTTCAATTTTTCTCTAATTAAGGTATAATTTGCTTTGTTACTAGTTTAGACATGTATTTTTAGGTGCTTAATAAAAATTAGAGACTAAAGTTAACATTTATCTATCAGAAGTCCTTTATAAATCAAGATGTTGCTCAAATTTAAGTTGTCCTTCATTGTCGGATTTCACTGACTTTCGGTCTCAACACGTATTTCCATCATTTGTAATAAATATTATATCTTGTTTCAGATTAAATGAAGAGTAGAAAGAGTTGTTGATCAATAGATCAAGAAAGATTACTCATTCATGAAGCATGGATTATGAAACACTTTCAAACTGAAATGCAATTTTATTTAAACATCTTTAAAATGCGATACATTCAGCGGTGATATTTTTAAAATTATCACAGTACTACAATAATTTATTTAATTTGGAAACTTAAAACAATGGAGATGAAAGTACTTTCTAACTCCATGCTTAAAACTTCATCGAAAAATGTAATGCTATAAAATCGCTTGCTTCTCTATCAAGTAAAATCAATGAATATCCCATTCATATCACTTATATTTCAGACCCCAGAGCTAAATAATTTTGCTTTAAAATATTCAGCAATTATTATACAACTCATCTTACAATCGCTTGTTTTGTTTATATTTTGCACACGTTAAAATTAGGCTTCCTTGTAGAAATAATCAAAGTTTGATGATTATTTAAAATAAAAAATATTGTAATTGCTTAAGCACAGAATTTAGAAACACAGATAACATGCAAAAATAAAGCAGTTTTAGGGCGGATGTAACGCTATATATAAATACCAATCATGCATAAAGCATTGATTATAAAATATATTGCAAGTGTAATTTTATTTAAACACTTTAAAATACGATACATTCATTCAGCGGCGATATTTTTTTAATTTTAACAGAACTGCAATAATTGAATTGAAACCATGGAGGTAAAAGTACGTTTTAACACCATGCTTAAAACTTCATTCAAACTTTATTCAAATGTCATCGAAATTTAAATCGTCTGGCTCACTATATAAAAGCAGTGAATATTTCAATCACGCACTTTTATCCCTGACTCCAGAGTTAAATAATTGTGCTTGAAAAAAATTCAGTAATTCTTATACAACTCATCTTACAATCACTTGTTTACATTTAACATTCATTAATGTTAGGCTTTGTTGTAGAAATAATCAAAGTTTGATGATCCAAATATGGATGCACAGAAAAAACGCAAAAATTTAAGCTGTTGTAGGGCGGATGCAACACTAAACAAAAATTAAAATGACTTTAAAAGTCACGATTTTGAATCAAGATGGATGCCATGTTTCATTTTTGAGTGGGTTACGTGAAGTGGGTTACGTGAGTCTTCAAACTATATGGGTGCCATTATTATTTTAATTTTTATTTTAAAAACTACCAAACATATTTTGCTGAAATTTTTTTATATATTTTATGGGATAATTTGAATATTTCCTAGCATTTTTGAATCAATTTGTGAACTTTAATTTTGCTTAAAAAATGTTTGAAAAATTAGGTCCCATGGGGTTCAATGTATTTCATTTCTTCAATCCAGGTTCAATCCAAAACTATTTGGGGGGATATTATTCTTTTATATCCCCACATGTCCCACAGACAGTCTCAACAACCTACTAAAATTTCATTTTGATAAAGTAATTTTTACGGCAGTTATCGTGCAAAAGGACAGACAGACAGACAGGCAGACAGAATGAACAAAGTCATAAATACTTTTCACTATGCTGTAAAGTGTTAATAAGAAATATCAATGATGCATAAAGCATTGATTATGAAACACTTTCCAACTTTAATACAATTTTATTTAAACATCCCTAAAATACGATACATGCCTCGGTTAATATTTATAAAATTATCACAATACTACACTAATTTATTACATTTGAAAACGTCATCGAAAACAAATGAACTTTATTCAAATGACGGCATTGAAATATAAATTGCTTGGTTTAAACATCTCTAAAATGCGTTACATTCCTCGGTAATATTTTTTAAATTATCATAATAATACACTAATTTATTAAATTTGAAAACTTCATCGAAAACAAATGAACTTTATTCAAATGACGTCATCGAAATATAAATCGCCTGCCTCTCTCTATAAAAGCAGCATTTCGTTCATAAACTATTATCTATTTCTTTCATTCATCACAATACTACAATAATTTATTTTATTTAAAAATTTAACACCATGGACGTACAAGAAATTCAACTCTATGCTTAAAACTTCATCGTTTCGTCAAAAATTTTCATCAAAAGTCGTCTCTTCATCAAAAATCGTCGTTCTCTATGCAAAATCAATGAATGTTTCATTCATATCAGCTAGATTGCAGACTCCATGAGCTAAATAATTTTGCGTTTAAGAAATGTAGCAATTCTTATACAACTCATTCTACATTTTTTGGTGTTTATATTCTCCATAACGAAAAATTAGACTTCGTTGTAGACATAATCAAGTTTAATGATCATTTAAACTCAAATATATTGTAATTACGTTGTTTCAGAATGTAGATGCGCAGAATTTAAGCAAAAATAAAGCGGTTTTAGAACGGATACAACACTAAATATAATTTAAAAAGGACTTTAAAAATCACGATTTTGACACAAGATGGATGACATATTTTAATTTTGAAGTGGGTCACGTGATCTCTTCAAGTAATGGCCACTTGATCTCTTCATGTAATGGTCACTTGATCTCTTCATATAGAGGGTGCAATTAATATTTTAATTTTGATTTGAAAAACAACTAAATATATTTTGCTCAAATTTTTTTTATATATTTTATGGGGTAATTTAAATATTTCCTAAAAATTTCGAAGCAATTTTTGAATTTTAAATTTGCTTAAAAAATGTTTGAAGAATTAGGCTCCCTAGGGTTCAATGTATTTCATTTTTTCAACCCGGGTTCAATCCAAAACTATTTGGCTGATATTTTTTATTTATATTCCCATCTGTCCCACAAACCGTCTGAACCACATACTAAAATTTCATTTTGATAAAGTCATTTTTACGGCAGTTATCGTGCTAACGGACAGACAGACAGACAGACAAACAAACAGACATACAGACAGACAAACAAACAGACATACAGACATAATGAAAAATGTCATAAACATTTTTCAATTGTGTTGTGAAGTGTTAAAAAGGCTATCACCCATTTCCTTGATAATGTCAAAAGGTTTCATGCTAGTTGGCCCAACAAAACGTCAACATCCGTCCAGTATGATACCAACGTAAAACTGGAATTGGTATAAAGCTCGTAAGAATATCACCAAGGAAATGTCTAAATCTCCAGAATATTCCACAAGACGTGATATAGAAAGCATAGTTAGGCATCTTTGGCTGAAAAATTTTCCATCTTCTACGACCTTTGATAACTTTGAGATCAAACAATGTCAAAAAGGACCGGATATTGAAGCATCTATGATAGTAATGCATCCATGGTGTTGCTAAATACCATCAATCATGAAAACATACATTTCTCTCTCTCTCTCTGTATATATATATATATATATATATATATATTATATATATATATATATATATATATATATATATATATATATATATATATATATATATATATATATATATATATATATATATATATATATATATATATATATATATATATAATATATATATATATATATATATATATATATAATATATATATATATATATATATATATAATATATATAAATATATATATATATATAAAATATATATATATATATATATATATATATATATATATATAAAATATATATGTATATATATATATTATGAGTTACTACATACATTCTAACTTTGAATTTAATAATTTATATTTATATAGAATATATATATATATATATATATATATATATATATATATATATATATATATATATATATATATATATACATAATATATATATACATATATAATGTATATATATATACATAATATGTATATACATATATAATGTATATATATATATAATATATATATATATATATATATATATATATATATATATATATATACATATATATATTTATATATATAATATATATATACATATATAATGTATATATATATATATATATATATATATATATATATATATATATAATTGAAAGATAAAGAAATGTAAAATTGAATCTTAAGAATGAAAGTATTTTAGTATTTATGCGCAAGGCAGCAATAAACACTAATTACAAAATATAATATATAAAATATTAAGGATACCAAAGAATTTAGAGAAAGAAGGCAGTGTAAGGTGCTTACATAATGGCGGTAAGGGGTAGTGACCTTACACCCCAGTTAAGGGGGCATAGGACCTTTAAACCTTCAAAAAATCAATTTTTCAATTTTATTTTATTCTGACTGTTTGAACATTTCTGAACACTGTGCAAAAAACCGCATTCTAAAATTCGCATTATTTCTAAAGTTATGAGCTTTTATGCAACATACACTTTTGAAAATTTTCTCATGTCAGCCATCGCCGCCATTTTTAAAGGGACGTCACTATTTGTTTACGTTTGCAGTTTGCTGTTTTGTCATGTCAATCTAATACTTTTTCCACCACCATGTCTTAATTATTTATTTAATTATTTCTGCAGCAGCAGGAAGGCAACTACTCACCTCTACTAAACTGCTCAGCCCAGTTTGTTTATATTCTAGAGCCGTTAACTTGTTTATAACGTGGAGAATTTCTTCTGAGTTTTGCAATTTCTTTTCATTATATTTTCTTACTTTTTACGATTGATTTGCGGCATTTATGTTGTTTAAGCATAAAAACTTTGAACTAAAATACAGTTAATCTATTTTATAATTATGCATTACAAACTTCTTCACGTTTGCATATTTATTTGTGTAAACTTCAACGTACAAGACTGTTTGGTGCAATTTTTTAATATAAACTTTTTGCTTTTTGCTTTCTAATAATGGATACACAGGCAACTAAATCTCGTTCTGGGAAAAGAAGACGTTTTCAATGAAATATGTATGTAATTAAAAACAAAAACAATCCAAAAGTGTTCGAATGAAAAATGTTGATTCTACGCCTAAGCTAAGTGCTTCAAGTAAAAAAACTGTTCAGCTCAAAAGATGAACTTTCACTTGATAAGTCACATATTTCATCTGAAGAACATTAATATAGAATAGTTCATATATCAGTACTTTTCAAGGAGCTTGCAGATGTTTTGTGCTGCAAAATATGTCATGGAACAATAAATATACGTGAAAAATCTTCAATGGGTTTAGCATCAACATTTCTTGTATATTGTGATAGCTGTGATGAACTAAAGTCTGTGAAAAATTCAAAACTGCTTGGTGTTAAGAAAAATATTCCAGAAATAAACAGAAGAGCTATATTTTCTATGCGATGTATAAGGCAGGGCTTATCGGCTTTATCTCCTTTTTGTTGTACGATGGGTCTTCCAGCGCCTGTTTCTCAGAAATCATATAATAAAATTAATCGCAGGACTTTAAATGCCACATCTGTTGTAGCTAAATCTTTAATGAAAACTGCTGTCCAGGACGAAAGAGAATTATCAAATGGATCGAAAGATATTACTGTAAGTGGAGATGGTAGTTGGAAAAATAGGGGGTATTCGCCACGTGTAGGTGTGTGTACCATAATCTGAGCAGAAAGCGGGAAGGTTATTGAAACCGAAGTAATGTCTTCTTCTTGTAAAGGCTGCAACAGCTACAGAAGTAAGAAAAGTGGCCCTCGGTATGAAAAGTGGAAAAATAATCATAAAATAGTGTGTTCGAAAAACCATTCGGGTAGTGCGGGAAAAATGGAATGTGATGGAATTTCGAGTCTCTAGCACTACATATGAAGTTTGAAAAGCTCGTAAAAGGCAGAAAACATTTGATTTTCAAAGACAAGAGGAAGAGGAAGGAATTACTTATGCATCAGGTGCATTTTGATGCTAAATTAGATATAAAATAACACAGGATGTATAATAAACTACAGCCAAACATTAATTAGCCGAACTGCGATAACTCAAAATTTTCCATGTGCGAAAGTCATATTTGTTATATATTTTTGTAATTTTAAGCAATTTCAATACGTCAAATTTTCTGTAACTCATTCTTTTCTTGTCACTAGAGTTTCAGTTTATCAAAGTACCACTGCAGCTGTTTTTCTCAGGTAGGTGATTTTACGATTTGCGCACAGCATATTTAAAAATATATTGTACCAATCACTTTCAAGTTTTTGCTCTTACTTGTTTCATCTATATATACAATTTATACAAAAGAGATTCCTCCTAAATAAGTAAAAATTTAGTAAATGTTTTTCATCTGACTGACAAGAAACTTCTTCACGAAGCTGATGTTCGAGCTTCCAAAGCAACATATAGAGCTCAAATACTTCTTAAAAGGCAGAAAAATTTTGATTTTTCAAACATAACAGAATTAGGAAGGTGCTATTTATGCACTGGAAGCATTTTAAGGTCAAAATACTATATTAAGTAACACTGAATATATTTTTAAACTTAAAAGCGGGTATCTCAGATATGTGATTTTAGCCCTTGTGCGCAATATATTTTAAAATATATGTAGCCAATCACTTTCAAATTTTTTGCTCTTACTTGTTTCATTTATATACATAATCTATAGATAAAAATTCCTCATAAATACGTAAAAATTTAGTAAACATTCTTCATCTGACTAACAAGAAACGACTGTGCGAAACGTCTATTCGAGTTTCCGAAGCAACATATAGAGCTCAAATACCCCTTAAACGCAGAAAAATTTTGATTTTTCAAACATAACAGAATTAGGAAGGTGCTATTTATGCACTGGAAGCATTATAAGGTCAAAATACTATAATAAGTAACACTGAATATATTTTTAAACTTAAAAGCGGGTATCTCAGATATGTGATTTTAGCCCTTGTGCGCAATATATTTTAAAATATATGTAGCCAATCACTTTCAAATTTTTTGCTCTTACTTGTTTCATCTATATACATAATTTATAGATAAAAATTCCTCATAAATAAGTAAAAATTTAGTAAACGTTCTTCATCTGACTAACAAGAAACGACTGCGCGAAACGTCTGTTCGAGTTTCCGAAGCAACATATAGAGCTCAAATAGCTCCTAAAAGGAAGAAAAGTTTTGATTTTTCTTACATAACAGACATAGGAAGGTGCTAATTATGAACTAAAGGCATTTTAAGGTACAAAATAAGATAATAAGTAACATTGAAGCATTTTTAAATTATAAAGCTGTTTTTCTCAGATATGTGATTTTAACACTTGCGCGCAATATATTTTAAAATATATGTAACCAATCACTTTCAAATTTTTTGCTCTTACTTGTTTCATCTATATACATAATTTATAGATAAAAATTCCTCATAAATATGTAAAAATTTAGTAAACGTGCTTCATCTGACTAACAAGAAACGACTGCGCAAAACGTCTGTTCGAGTTTCCGAAGCAACATATAGAGCTCAAGTAGCCCCTAAAAGGAAGAAAATTTTTGATTTTTCTTACATAAAAGATATAGGAAGGTGCTAATTATGAACCAAAGGCATTTTAAGGTACAAAGTAAGATAATAAGTAACATTGAAGCATTTTTAAATTATAAAGCTGTTTTTCTCAGATATGTGATTTTAACACTTGCGCGCAATATATTTTAAAATATATGTAACCGATCACTTTCAAATTTTTTGCTCTTACTCGTTTCATCTATATACATAATTTATAGATAAAAATTCCTCATAAATAAGTAAAAATTTAGTAAACGTTCTTCATCTGACTAACAAGAAACGACTGTGTGAAACGTCTGTTTGAGTTTCCGAAGCAACATATAGAGCTCAAGTAGCCCCTAAAAGGCAGAAAATTTTTTATTTTTCTTACATAACAGACATAGGAAGGAGCTAATTATGAACTAAAGGTATTTTAAGGTACAAAATAAGATTATAAGTAACATTGAAGCATTTTTAAATTTTAAAGCTGTTTTTCTCAGATATGTGATTTTAACACTTGCGCGCAATATATTTTAAAATATATGTAACCAATCACTTTCAAATTTTTTGCTCTTACTTGTTTCATCTATATACATAATTTATAGATAAAAATTCCTCATAAATAAGTAAAAATTTAGTAAACATGCTTCATCTGACTAACAAGAAACTACTGCGCGAAACGTCTGTTCGAGTTTCCGAAGCAACATATAGAGCTCAAGTAGCCCCTAAAAGGCAGAAAATTTTTGATTCTTCTTACATAACAGACATAGGAAGGTGCTATTTATGAACTAAAGGCATTTTAAGGTGTAAAATAAGATAATAAGTAACACTGAATGTATTTTTAAACTTTAAAGCTGTTTTTCTCAGATATGTGATTTTAGCCCTTGCGCGCAACATATCTTAAAATATATTTAACCAATCACTTTCAAATTTTTTGGGCTTACTTGTTTCATCCATATATATAATTTGTACTTCAAAAATTCACCATAAATAGTAAAAAAAGAATTGTGAAGAGGTTTATTTCATGTTTTTTAACACTGAAAATGAAAATTTCATTTTATTTAGATTTTAAAAATATTAAATTTATTTCAAAATTTTAAAAAGTGTGTACAAATTAAAGATGTAATAGTTATAAATATATTATTATCAAATTGAAGTCCATAAGTATAATATTATTTGAAATATCCTGCGCGCGGCTGCTACATACACCATTATGTCTGTCAAAATTGTATAAATTTTAAAAAACAATATAAAATGTACATATAATTATATGACTTCAGTAAAATTTGTGTAGTAAGAAAGGTTTTTTATATGTTTAGAGAAAAAAATTTGAACATCTGGGATACACCTGGTTAAAATTAAAAAATTGTAAAGATAGCTCTATTTTCAATGAATTTCGACTGTTTAAAGGTCCTATGCCCCCTTAACAACGTGCAGGTCCTTAATGCCGCGGCATTGCACTGCAGGACGCCAGCACCGACTGTTGCCGACCTTCGGAGTGACAATCAAAATTATCACAAGACTATTTTAAAAGTAGTAAAATAAACTGAAGTATCAAAAGATGGAATGAATTCACTGAGTTGTCACCAGTTTAAATACTTCCTCTAGATCTAAATACATCGCTCAAAGCAATATTGCCATTATTTTAAAAATTCTCAATGTAAAACTTACAAAAAGATTTCAAAAAGAATTTAAAAGGATTTTAAAAAGTTTTCAAAAAAGAACACAATAGTGATCCATAATTATCATTTTTTCCGAAGAAATTAATTATATAACTTCTCATATAAGGTATTGGGTGTTGTTGTTTAAAAGCTTCCGTTATAAAAGCTTGATCGGTTTTCAGTCTGATGACGTCACTATTAACAATACGTTTCGTTCTGGCTAATCCTCCAATAAAAATATTTTGAATTTATTCCTGTGCAAATTAGAATTCCAGTGTATTATTCCTGTAATAGGTATTTTATAGGGTTTTTCTTTTGTCATAAATGCTAATTATAATATTGTGATCGCTGAAATCTATACACAGATCTAAAAAGCATAACACATTTTCATTATGACTTGGATTTTCTTCCAAGGTTAAATTAGCAGGATAGAAATTGAAATCCATTTGAAAGTGTTCGTCTTCGTAACCAATGATCAAATCGTCGACGTAGCGGAGATATAATATTTTGTTATTAATGTGTGACTGATTTTCGTAATGATTAAGATAAATCTGCTAAGATAGATCTGCTAATATAGATGAGCATCCCCCTCCCATGGGGATGCCTTTTATTTGTTGATAGAATGACAAACCGTTAAAAAGATAGTTTTCATTTATAACAATCTTGATTAAAGATCTGTATTGGTTGATTTCGATAATGTTATTCATTGCAAATTCTTCATATAGTTTGTTCAAAATTTTATATAGATCCCTAATATCAATGTTATTAAATAATTCTTGTAAATCATAAGTCTTAAAATATAATGTTGCTGGGTGACTCCTTAAGATATCAATGACCTCATTACTGAATTACATCATCATTACATCATTCATAACTTAAGGAGTCACCCAGCAAGATATATATATATATATATATATATATATATATATATATATATATATATATATATATATATATATATATATATATATATATATATTTGTTTTAATATTCGGAATTTGTTAACCTCTCAATCCTTTTATAATTTGAGTCATGTTACGGCAGTTATCGTGCTAACGACAGACAGACAGAATGAACAAAGTCATAAACACTTTTCAACTATGTTGTAAAGTTTTAAAAATGGGTCTAATCAAACTATAGAGGGCAGTAAAACTTTTCATAGCATTTCCCCCCCAAAACATACACAAATTCCTATTTGTTTTTGTCTCATTCTAGACGGTATTTGATTGTTCCTTTAGGCCAATCATTTTGAAACTTTTTGACATCGTTAAGGAAATCAGTGGAAACTTTTTTCCATGAATCAGCAACTATTTTTGCACTTTTGACAATCAGAAACAAAACAAAATGATTTCTACAAATGATGAAACTACGTATTGAAACCGAAAATCAATCAAATCGGACAAAAAAATGACAAAATTTGAAATTCTGGAACGCATCTTAGTTTTTAAATGGCTTATGATTGCAAAGTATTCTGACTCACATTTCGGTTTTATTCATCACCTGAAAATACATGCAAAAACCGAAAATCAATCAAATCTGACTATAATTAGTTGAAAGTTGAATTTTTTCCCCTCCATTAATTTAAGATTCCTGATTAAAAGATAAAAGATCCTGATTAAAAGATAAAAGATAATTTAAGATTCCTGATTTGAAGTGGCTCAATATCCTAAAATGACTCTTAATATATGCCTATATATCATGCAAAATTCCATACTTTTATACATGAATGAATAATTAACTTGCTATTCTGCTAAACTATAACGAAAGTCATGTCTTTGACATTGTTTCGGATTCTGAATTAAACTTGAATGACTTAATTAATGACTTAATTAAAATGACTTAATTAAATGAATGACTTTTCTGTGTAATATGTATTTACATCTTTCACAGCAAAATACTGGCGTACAAGATCAACAGTAGAATGTTTTTATTGAATAAATACTACTTAAATTGAAATTGGGTGTTTTTTTTTAACTTCTTAGTCCGAACGGAATGACTTATTCATACTCACTTGCAAAATTTTCATCAAAATATAATTGCCATTTAATTAATATTTAATATAATTGACGAATTTTTTAGCGTCAAAATGCAAAACAACTATTGCAAAAAGTGACTTCTCTCGTGAATGGAACGAGCTACGAGAATGGTGTTGACAGATGTGTTACATAATATTGCTTATGGAAGTGAACATATTGGATTATACTTGCTATTTTTTCATATTAGGTAATATTTGAAGAATATTTATGTGAAGAAACGTAAAATATCACAAGAACGGTTCATACTAGCATTCTAAAATTCATTCCATTCGTTTTCAAATGAAAGTTTACGTATGAAATGATTATTAAATCAACAGTGTTAAAGTTCCTGATTTGTTATCAATTTTTATTAAAAATTCATTAGAAAGTAGTACAATATATCAAGAACTGTTTATGCTAGCATTCTAAAACGAATGTCTGATTTCTCTAACAAAAAAACTATGTGTGAGAAGATAAGATATTTTTCCTTATAGTAGATCCTTTTTTATACCAGTTTTTCAATAATCCATTCAAACATTGTAGGTCTTCCGAACATTCGATTGGGTCTCAAATCAATAGAGTTCACAGATCGCAATAATCGTACAAAACTATTATCTAAAAGCTTTACTCGTTTGTAAGATATGGCGTTCACAGATTCATAGACACACACACTAAAATACATGAATATACACAAATAAACACACACACACACTGACATACGTGCTTACACCCAAACTAACACACACACGCTAACATTCATACATACACACACACGCTAACATACATACATACACACACATACATATTAGCATGCATACACACACGCACACATCACCTCAAAAACGTTCGATTCGAGTTTAAGGATGCTTAAAAAAATGTCCTTTCGTCGAAAACTCAAATTCGAATTTACAAACAGTCAGAACACTTTCCCCATATAATATACCATGTATATATGGAAATGTATATATGGTATGTATATATGGAAAGTGGTATACCATGGTATACCATGGTATACCATGTATATATGGAAAGTAATAAGCAGTCTTGTTTTTGAAACCGGAATATATTTTGAAATGCCACTGTTTATCATCAAAGCCTATCTTTTGGATGAATTTTGTAATATAAGTTTATAATTTATCGTTGTAGCGAAAGAAGATAAATGACAAAAATAAATTGCCAGGACATCAAAATGATTCTGACAGTGAAATAAATAAAAGCTTCCAAACTGAGATGGAGTAACCCGCAGGAAAAAGAAGATAAATGAAGATCTACAGTTTTGAACATTGGTTTTGTACCGCTGAAATTGATAGCACTGACCCGAGCCACGAACTGGGAATATATGTATCGTATTGAATAAGTATTTCTGGACAACTGGAATAGTAACAGAAACATTTAATAAGAATTCTTGCGAAGATAAAAGTGTTTGCTTGTCACGTGACGAATATATTTGAAGGAAAGATTTATTTTGTGTCATCTGACTGAACATCTGATTTTGTTTTTTAAATTATTACGGCTACTATTGTAAATACTTTCCTAAATTTTAAGCATTCATCTTAGGGAATAAATTGGTTCCTTTAGTTTTAATATACAGGATTCTAGGAAACTCGTAAAGCACTCAAACGTCTCCCTCTGCGTGTGTGCGGCCTGTAGTGGGAAATCTAAGCGTCGTACGGTCATATAATTTGGTACGCAGGTACTTCAGGAAGAGAAAAGGTGAACCTAGCTGTTCTATTTATTAAAACTCGATATACTTTTTTAGTTATTTTAAGTTTTAGCCCGACTTCGGTCGATGTTCACACAAATAGTTTCCTTAGCGACCGAAAAAACATATAATAGAGTTTCCATCTTGACACCATCAGGAAGATCAACACATTATTTTCCAAATATCAGAATCTATACGGTAAATAGACAAACTTTCGTGATTAAAGTAATAAACTCTCTCTCTCTCTGGATATATATATATATATATATATATATATATATATATATATATATATATATACATATTACATATATATATATATATATATATATATATATATATATATATATATATATTTATTTATTTATTATAGTGGCTAACATAAAAAAAATAATTATTTATTAATTATATAAATAAATCAAAATGAAAAATAATAAAATAAGTTAAAAAAATTAGAGAAATCAAAAAATCGGAAAATATGATGCATTAATATTAATGTTTTGAATTTTATTTTCGCTAACAAACTTTAGCCAGTTTCGAAACTACGATTTGAGCGCCCTTATAATGGTGTACAGTGGCATTCTCGCTTATCCATTTTTTATATGAATTACTTGTTTAGTAAGAATTTTCATCTTTGTTTCATGCTCATATTCTGAATTGCTTATACGGATAATTGGTCTGTCTCCTGCTCTGACTCACTGGACTGGTCGAGGAGTATTACTGTGAACGTTCGTACTGCCTCCCTGGTTGTATTTCGACTTGTTCATTTCGGTGCTTCTAGATAATTTAAGCTGTTGAGGTTGATCGCGTATACACGTGGTGAAAGAAGAAGGGCTCATGCCACATGGCAATACAAATTTTCTTAATGTTTCCTATCTTCATTTTTTTCATTGTTTGATGTCTGTAGTCTGAGTTTGAGTATTTATAGTAATGTACTATTGCTTAATCTGAAACAGGCATTTGTTTGAGTTAATTAGAATTAAATACTCAGACCTGAAGAGGAATTTAATTCTGACTAATCATCGAATTTGGGCCGGTGATGTCCTTTTCTCTTCTCGGCATTATGACCATGATTTCGCTTCTATGGTGCTGACAATATTACTTGAATTTTTTATTATTACATTTTTCTAATATATATATATATATATATATATATATATATATATATATATATATATATATATATATATATATATTTATTTATATATATATATATACATATACATATATATATATATATATATATTTATATATATATATATATTTATACATATACATATATATATATATATATATATTTATATATATATATATATTTATATTTATATATATTTATATATATATATATATATATATATATATATATATATATATATATATATATATATATATATATATATATAGCGACATAAAATCACGAGAAATCCAAAGTTTATAATTTATTACCAGCTACTGTAAATATCACACACTGCTTCTAAATAAAATATAATTTTTTCAACTTATAAGTTTATGATTTATACATTTTTAAACGGTTAAACTCTTAAATATTTTGGATCGGCGCACCGTTTACTCCTGCTTGGAAAAAAACTCATTTTGAAGATCTCGTGAAGAGGATAATTTGTGAATAGGGTGAGTGAAATCGGATAAAACTTCGTAGGTTCGTTGTTAGAATTTGGCGCAGAATGTAGAGTCTCCGCAAGGATGGGTTTTGGTTTTGGGATTTGAGTGGGGGGGGGAGTACGCATCTCCCCCAATGTACCGATGTACATGGATTGCGTGCGGTTGTCACCGTTATTCATACGAATAAAATTAATTTATTTTGTTTTTTTATATAACTACCTGCTTTAACTCCAGGCAAACATCGGGTATATTTTCTAGTAAGTTTATAAAGAAAGGTCTACGAATGTACACGTTAGGTTTTTATATTAAGTTACCATGCTTAATCGAATAAAAGTGATTGCAGCACTCCTAGCGGTGATATTAAAAAGTGAGGAAAACGAACTGGGCAACAAAGCGATATAGACGAATAAAGTCGTAGAGAATTGTCTATTTAGTAAGAATCGACAGTATAGCATTGTCGATTTCGTAGGAATGCCTCTTTAGTATGTCTATTTAGTAGGAATGCTAATTATATATTTGTAGAAAGATTTCAAATTTGTAGGAAGCGAGATCAGGAACGCATGAAATGCGTATATGGAAGACAATAAATTCCTGTCAAAATGTATCATCAGGGCCTGTAACACCAGCAATGCCAGTCTAAGTTCGCGGTAATATTTTTTTCCTCGAATTCGACTATGCTTTGTTGCTGACGAAGGGTATTTTCGACAGGGTGCACTTTAGACTCCTGTGCATGTGTTGTTATTTTAGCATTCCTGTATAGGACAGCCATTAGCCAATAATCATATTGTGTCAATAAATCACTTCTGTAACAGGTTTGTTGTTGACTAGAACGATTTAGTCGGCTTTGCCAACGTTGTAATTAAATGCCCATTTTCTCTCAATTTACCAAGCACGCTTTCCTCAAAGTACACACACAAAAAAAATAATCTATATAAATAAAATTGAAAATCTGTCTGTCTGTCTGTCTGTTTGTTTGTCCCATCATCACGGGAGAACGGCTGAACCGAATTTAATGAAATTTTGTGACTTGCTTAGAAATAGCCCCACTTAAAATTTAGTTCATATTTGGAGTTTCTACGACCTGTGGTTCTCAAGATATTAGTAAAAAACGAAATTTTCGTTTGTCTCATCATCACGGGAAAACGGCTGAACCGAATTTAATGAAATTTTGTGGATAGCCTTGAAATAGACCCCCATAAATTTTGTCTAAGTTTCGAGTTTCTAAGGCCAGGGGTTGTTGACATATTAATTAAAAACGGAACTTTTTCTTAGGAGATCTACTCTCCAACTCCGTGGTTTATCCAAACGGAAAGGATGAAAATCGTTTGTTTAAAACGCCAAAATGAAATAAAACTTTATTTCCGAGTTTGGTGCAGGATTTTTGCAATAATTAGTCACTATAGGAAAACATGAATTGTTTGAAACATGAATTTAAATGGAAAAATCTACTTCCATGGTTCATCTTTCACAAGTTTTTACTCAACGATGAAAAGTATAAAGAAATCAAAATGGCTATATAATTTCGCATTTTATGAGGAAGATTCTATCTTATATCCTGTTGCTTGGCAACGGAATGAAATTAAATGTGTTGTTAATATTTATTATTATTTTTTCTATTTGTATAATTAATAAATGGATGTAAAAATATATTTTATAAATGGACGGTTTGATTGCTCTTTTAATTATATACATTGCGGACTGCGTACATCACTTTCATTTATTTTAGAAAAGAGGTTTCAAGCTCATATATTGTGTTTAGCTAATAAACTCATATATTGTGTTTACTCAATAAATGCATTTTGCCGATTGTTGAAGCAGAAAAAGAGTAGAACGGGTGTATGTATCTTCTAATACAATTTTAGTGTTTTCATTTAGCATATACAAATTTAGAGCTACGAATTTAGAGGAATATCTCTAAATAACTTGGTAACATTTCTTAAACTTTACCAAATTAGTGGAAATGTCTCCAAATTGATAAAAATGACCCAAATCAATAAAATTAAATTTGTTTTTTTAGAATAAAGTACTGAAATGGTGTTTCTGTAGCATTTGTCGGTCTGTCCATCCATCCTGCTTAGTAACACATTTAAGGAATTTTTTTAATATCACCAAATTGGTAAAAATATTTCTAAATCCATAAAAAAAATATCATGAAATTGATAAAATCGCGCTTAATAAATGAAATTAGTTATGTTTTGTTAGGGGATAGTATTGTGATGATGTTTCGTCAATTTGTCGCAAAATGGGACTATCAGTTCTACAGTCCCACTTGGCGATAAATTTGGCGATTTTTTAAGTTATCGCTAAATCGACGAAAATGTCGCCAAACCTTCCATGGAGATAGCATTATTCAGATGATATGATTTCCATCATTTTATTTAAAGCAAATGATATCATGTCGCTTAGCAACGGATCCAATATGTTATGCGGCATACGATTTTTATTAAATCTTTTCCGATTTGAATAATAAAAATATGTATATAAAATAAATTTAATTAACATTGAATTTTTGACTGGATAATAACAATTACGGTCTTCAGTTTTAAACATCATTATTATTGATATTTTCGGGGACTGTTGATTCAGGGATTACTGATATTTTCAAATTATTATGGAATTGTTTTATTATGACGAAAATTATTGAAACTCATATATAGTACGTTGTACGAGTAATCTTCTACAAATGCATGGGTATATCTTCTAATCTACGAGAATATAAGTAGTGCAGGTATATTGGCATATATTTTGATATATATTGGCATATATTGGAATCAATTACGTCCTTCTGGTATTAAGATTACGGGGATTTTTGATACTCTCAATTTTTTACGTCATCTCTTTTATTTTGGCAAATATTTTTGAGACTCATATTGCAATACGGGTAAGCTTCTACTAACACACTGGCATATTTTCTAATCTGCGACAATATAAGTAGTACGGGGTTGCATATATTGATTCAATTCCTTTTTTTTTAAATTTGCTTACAAAAGGGGCCAGGATGTTTTATTCTTCAGATCTGCCCGTGAAGATAATTTTGCATAGTGAGAACAGATATTCTTAAACTTCTCTTTATGAGCAATAAATTTAATATTTTAACAGAATTTGCACATGATTGCGAATTATAAATTTCTTTATATTATATACTCCGTACGAAGAGCGGGTATGCTGCTAGTAAAATATAAATAAAACACACACTCTTCGCAAATCTTTGTTTGACGGCTGTTTAAAATCCTAATTAATAACTTTTTTTTTAAAGTTACTTATGGTAGAAACGTGATGTTTTCAGGGAATATTTATAATATTGTTACCTTCTTATATTTAAAAATTCAAATATCTATCTGTAAAATTTAAGATTTTATAGGAATGTCCAGTACGAAGTTCTGTTATCCGATTCCCTGTTGGGGCAGTTAGGTTCTTTAAAAAGGAAGTGGAAATAATACCTTATACTGCAGCTGGCTGAAAGTAATCATTTTAAATCACACAGTAAGAAAATTTAGAAACCTTATTTTAAAGAAATTTTGTGCTCTCAGTTGATTTCACTGTTTTTCCTTCTCCGCAAACAGTCTTATACAAATCTGTAAATCCAATACGAACATGAAAACACGATGACAACCATATGGAAAGAAATATTAAGAGTCGGCTACTTTATATTTGTGTGCTCTCAATTTAACCAGGATTCGAATATATCGTACAATTTTGTCGTTCGCGGAAGTGACAGTCGCCCAAACAGATACCTTACACCTTCGGCTACGTCAGACGATCTAGGTAGAATAAAAGAAAGAGGATTCATTACATCATTCAATTTGCTTCACTGTTGCGTATCAACTAGTGAC
The DNA here is from genome assembly GCA_951213105.1 of Amaurobius ferox. Classification (NCBI taxonomy): domain Eukaryota; kingdom Metazoa; phylum Arthropoda; class Arachnida; order Araneae; family Amaurobiidae; genus Amaurobius; species Amaurobius ferox. The sequence continues at coordinate 72,121,947 of OX578133.1, read as the reverse complement.
AAAATTATTCTTTCATGATTGCATACTAAGATCAATGAGAGATTTTAAATAAGTAAACTTATGGAGCATATATATAATCTATCAAAGAAAATAACGGCGAAGACCAGATGTCACCTTTAACAATTGCCACAACCGAGTAACCTGGTCATGGAACAGTTTATATAGTGCATCAAACTACTATTCGAGGAAGTAATTAAACGGAAAACTCATATCTGTCTATTCATTTCCTACAGAAATTATTTCCTATTTCTCTAGTCTACAAGATTTTACAATATGCGGATAACAGCACTATCTAGATCATTTCTTGGAATAATTATTATTTCTAGTAATAACGATAACAATATGGATGAAGTCACAAATCGGACAACAGCTTTCACTCCAAATATTTATAATGACTGCATTTGTTGGCGGTATTTAGTTGCTTTCAAGAGTTACTGCATATATGTCTTTAGAGTGAGTATGCCGGCCCGGTGGTGAAGTGGATAGCGTCTTCGACTGCTGTCATGAGGGGCTCGGGTTCGAATCCCGAATAAGGCATGGATGTTTCTTGAGGATTTAGTCAGGCTTTCGCCTTCTGGGTCCTCGTCAAAGTGGAGCTGCACCCTCTCCGACCTTCGTCTGTGATGCTTTCTTGGAAAAAACATTGATCTCTAGTCGTGTGTGTCGTTCTTTCTTCCTGCGTCACTGGTCCTGTTTCGGTTCCTCCGAACAGGAGGTCATAAGTAACAACAACAGAGTGAGTATTTTATTCAATGATAGTTTTTAACAGATTAGGTTTTAAACATAAATTTTTTTGTCCAAAAATATATGCTTCATACAACACCTTTTAATATTTACTAAGTCAAATAATTCCCTATTAAACGGTGTAGTTTGATGATTAAAAAAAACTGAAAATTTCCTTAAATAAATATTTTTTTACCTATTTCAAAGATTTTAATATGTAGTCGTTGCCACTGCTTTTAATTTATTTCCTGAAAAATGCGTTGAACATAGTGTTTTGAAGTTTAACTATACAAAAATGTTTATGAACTTCAAACGATATTTAATTAATCCTAAATAATCTGACTTTAAAAAGATACTTATTTTTGATAAGTGAGTTTAAAATCCGTAAAATTAATTTGTAGTATAAAGTTATTAAAAAAGGAACTCTGTCATTGACAATTTTGTATAATTGACATTTTTATTAAAATTCAACAAAAAAATACAAAATATTATAACGTATCAGAAATAAAGTGAAAAATAAGCATTTATAAAAAAATATCTCAATTATTTTTATCCCATTAATCTTTAAAAAATGCAAGTGAAGACTATTTTTTAATGAAAGATAGTTGATAATCTTTCGTAAAGTAACTAAAAATATTAAACGTTTAACTTTTTATTAGAAAAAGAGTAAATGAATATTTCAATACCTGTCAGATATAACGATAAAGTAATATCTTTTAAAGCTTTTTTAGACCCTGCCTATCTTCGCATTTTTCTTTTACGGGATTTTCAACTTTTTGCACTAGATATCTTTCATTTAAAAAAGCATACCTAAATTAATGTTGTATAATTAAAAAATGCTGTTTGCTGAGGGACGCATGTAAAAAATGTTAAAAATTGCTGCTATAGCATTAATGTTACTAAATAAAAACAGTTTAAGTGAGTATGTTTTTCGATTTTCTTTAGCTTCGAAATAAAGGAACAAATCTAAAATTTCAGGAATTCGAATTAGGGGTGATAGTGCAAATGAATAATCAAAAATCTAAACATCAATTTACTTAATTATCGAGCAATTTCACTTTAACTAGAATCTTTGTTTCGATCTCGTTCGATCCGTCTAAGCTTCCAGGTTACTGACAAAATATAATATTTCGAAAATTCGAATCTAGATAATAAAAGGCAATGTCTGTGTCTGTGTGTGTGTGTATGTCTTATACACTATAGGCTCACCGACCGCGCGTCGCAGAGCTACGGAATTTGACAATCGGAGACCCGGGGATTGGGAAGGTGACACGTAAAAACCGATTTGAATTATTTTTTTTTTGTTATTTAATGTTTTATGCGATTTCGACTTTTTTTTTCCATTTTTCCCCAAGCGCCGCATTAACTGTCTGAATTAGCAATGCCCTGCCAAGGATCAACAAGCGGATGATAAGAATGTTAGCCGGTGGCCAACTATAAGTGTGATAACAGATACTCATTTCAGTTTCGTTAACTTTGAGGTTTAAATTGCTAGTAAACTAATCATATTCAATAAACACATAATGTAAAGTTTATCTCACATTCAGTCGGGTCGTAAGATTAACATCACATTAGGATGATGGAAGTTGATGAATCCTTCTCTCCTCTTATTGTATTGATATACATGATATAAATACTAATAATGTTTAATAATAAATAATTCAAGTTAAGAAAATACTAGTAATTGAACTCCCCTTTAATTAAATATACTTTACAGCAAGCTAAATATGAAACATGCTTCATATGAAACAGCAAAATTGGTGGGTTTAACATATCAAAGACACAATGAATTAATAGATCTTAATAACTATTCCCTACAAATTAATGTCTACACAAGAGCATTAGCTCTATTGATGATTGACGTAAATTACAATTTAATTTGAATCAGATGTATCTCTGGTCTGAAAATAATAAACTTCAGTAAAACATTGCTAAATGCAAAAATGTCAGCTTCACCCAGTCATACTAAATTTAATTATGAGTATTATATTAATTTTGAATTGTTGACTTGTGTGAATGGTTTCTAATTCGAAGTTTAAGTTTAATATTCATATTCAAAATATTTTACCAAAATTAACATCATATTCGCTTGTTTGATTCTTTCGTTCGGCCCTTGTTGGAATATGGTTCTATAATTTGTAATCCGTATCATCTTGATTCGTTTCATGCTATTGAAAGGCTTAAAACAAGCTCATGAGCTACCTTTATTTTAAGGTCAATGGGTAGCAGCATATCTTCTCTTTATCCCAGGTACTCGTTTGGCATTAATTTTTTGAAATAAAGGAACAACATGCTGTGCATAGTGTTTTTCGGAAAATTGCTTAATAATTAGATTGATTGTAGTTCCCTATTAAATATTGTGGATTTTTTTACTAGCAAGCTTTGTTTAAGATCTCACACTTTATTTTGCAATTCTGCCAATGTTAATTGCAATTTTTTGATAAATTTTCCGTTTTTAATTTTTACACTTTATAAAATGTATACACTACCCGATATAGAAATACAACACCATGAAGCTTTGGCTGTATAATTATGCAAATAGCGAGATATACGCAACTGGTCGATGTATGCAAATGATCTGAAATGCAAGTAAGTCACGTGATTAGAACGCAAAAAAAAAGGAATGAAAACGGCAGATGAGCCAACAGTTGTTAATGTCTGTCGCCTACGGAAATCCGTTTTCTGAGCTATTTTTCATTTCAATAGACACGTGTTAGTGAAGATATGCCTTGCCGATGACGCCGAAGTCCGTTTCAGCATTTGGACGATCGTGCGAGGGGAATCATTTTAAGCCCATGTACGGCAAGGTGGTTGTACCAGCATATCGCCGCTGAAACATGCATAGATGCGTCCACTGTGCAAATAATTTGGAGAAGATGCATTGAAAAAGGGTATTGAATCGACGCAGTGGTACAGGTTCATCCAGACATACGTCAGCACGTATTGATAGGCGCATTCGAAGGCATGCGGTGGCTGTTCCACAAACGATGACTGTCGACATTCTGCAGAATTTGCAGGATGCATTGGATATTCCAATAGCAGAGAGAACAGATTCTCGACAATTGGCCGAAAGGGGTTTGCACTCAAACCGTCCTTTACGGGAACTGCCATTAGCAACAAAAACACCAACGTGAGAGGTTACAATGGTGTCGGGCCCGAGCCTCTTAGACGACTGAATGGGACAGGGTAGTGTTCAGAGACGAATCTCGGTTCTTTTTTTTTTGAATGATAGTCACCGTGTAAGAGTCTAGAAGCGACGGAAAAACAGATCCAATCCTTCTACGACTGTTGAAAGCCATACTGCTCAACTACGCGGCATCATGGTTTGGGGTGCCATCGGCTTCGATAGCCGGTCACCTCTGGTTCGTATCAAAGGCACAATGACGGCACGATGATATGTGGGTGAAGTGCTGCAGCTGGTTGCACTGTCCTACCTTCAGCGGATGTAAGATGTTGTTTTCTGGTAACTCGCGACTGCACACGATGACTATCAGCAGAAAGCCTTGCAAGGTATCCAGGTGCTTCCTTAGCCTCTGCTGACTCCAGATCTTTCCCCCATCGAGCATGTATGGGACGTAATTGGCCGTTGTTTGACTACCCTGCCCCCCCGCCTACTACCAGCTGATCACCCTGTCTATGCCATTACTGTATTGCCTTATCCTTCTGGAATAAACATCACTTATTTATCTATGCCATCTCTGTCCTTTATCATCACACTCTATTCGCTCTTTCATCTTGCATTTTCTGTATCGGGTAGTGTATTTAAATTATGTTGATTTGTTTTCTTTGTCGGAAAAGAATTTTAAGAATGTTTGTTTGAAGATTTTGCTACGATTCATGATTTTTTCTCTTTTTATGTGATCATTGTAATTGGACTTCTTCCATTTTATATCGCTGAGAAATAAATAATTAATAAATTATTATTATTATTATTATTATAACTTTCTCTCACTCTGAATTCATTTTTAGTGCCACCCTATCTTCACAAAAAAATATTACGTACTAAGACTTTTTTCACAAGTAAGCTCTTTGGTCTTAAAAGAAGATCTACCTACTTAAAGAACTATTTCAATTTAATTAAATATAACTGTGTCAACACGTTAATAAAAAAAGATTTAAATCACTAAAAAAGCCAAATATAATTTAATGTTCATCTATAATCATGTGGCTGAGCACAGAACACGTAGTAGAATTCTTCATAAAATGTCATTTTAGTGGAGAAAGATCGAAAAATATTGTAACTGTTGATGAGACATGGTGAGACATGTTGATGAGACATGCTACTAAAAAGATTGTTGCTGACAAAAATCGATTTACTATCGCAAAAAAGAAGAAAATACTTACAAACTTTGTTCCAAGAATCTAAAGAAAGCTCCATTAAAAAATTCATAATTATTGCTAGTTCCTCGTACAACGAGAAATTAAAATTTAGAAAAGTCGTAAAAAATGTTAAAATCCATTTTATATATTATCAAAATAATGTAACACCTACCTTTAAAAAATACCATAACTTTATCCACAAAGAGTAGAATTCCATCAGTATAAGGCTACCAGTGACACAGCCAAATCTACCGCTAAATTTTTTGATAAAATGACAAAAGAGACATATGTCAAAGTCATATATTTTGTTCATATTCCTTCAACGTCCCCTGGCGTGTCACTAATGGACTAGTGTGCCTTTGGACTGTTAAAAAAACGCTCTCTAAATGCAGACCTAAATGAATGGATGGACTATGGAAAGCTGTGAAGGTGGAGTGAAATATATACCACTATTAAATTTAAAAAATATTACTTTATTTCGAAAATGTAGATGTAAAGTTTGATAGTCCAGAGAAAGAATAAGCAAATAGAGCATCTATATAATAAAAGGCAATGTCTGTCTGTCTGTGTGTCCGTCTATTTTATACACTATAGGCTCAGCGACCGCGCGTCGTAGAAATTTGGCAATCGGAGACCCGGGGGGGAGGGGGAAGCTTACACATGAAAGCCGATTTTTAAAAATTGAATTATTTTTTCGTTATTTAATGTTTTATAGGATGTCGACCGTTTTGTCCCCTGTTTCCCCTTTTTCCTCCACTATATAGACATCGTAGAAAAGAACAAATCACACGACCGGAAAGAGCAGACAATTGCAAGTAAAAATATGTCAATTTCAAATCTCAGGGACAAACTCTAATATTTTTTAAAGATTTTAAAACAAAAGTCTCTTTCAGCTTATATAAACGAACTGTCGTTTTTAAATCCTTGCGTCGGGAAAAGTACTGACAATTTCGACAAATAACTTACATTTTTAGAAAGCTCAAAGATCGGGCTTTCTTACAAGCCCAATCTGGTCCAGAAATAATAAAAAGTAGCCACACGATCCGGATTTTAAGGAAGTAATGATTTTCAATTTCTCGGCTAAAACGCAAAATTAGTTTTTCACCCACATGCGCGCGCAAACGCACAGTGTTTCTATGGAGAAAAAAATAAATAAAAAGAAAGTTATGGAGATTGTCGCGGTGCATTTATGCATCGGGTTAGAAAATTACGTTATATTTTATTTGATAAATTTAAGAGCATAGCATATGGTCATTATAAAATTTAAGTAATTGAATTATGGTGGATTGAATTGTGGTGATGTATTGTATACATCGGGTGGTGGTAACAGTATACAGAGTGAAATTATTATATTTATATGAAATTATTATATTTATTAGAAAATTACGTTATATTTTAAATGATGGAATTAAGAGCTTAGCTTACGGTCATTATAAAATTTAAATGATTGAATTACGGTTTTAACGTCATTAAACTAAAACAAACTTTGTTAACTCCACGGGGCTATGGCGCCAGCGAGTTTGCCACGGTCAGAATTCTCAAGGGTAGCGAATAGGCTGGTCGCCGAAGACGGCTAGTAATTAATATAATTGAATCGGAAATATCGAATCAGCAACGACACGGAGGAATAATTGAATTATTCAACATCACTTTTTAAAGTGATCAAGCATTTCCACTGGAGCCAGAATCTCCGTTTTGGTCTCATTCAATTCATCTCAGCTTTTAGATCTCAAATAACTCAAAAATTTTGAAAATTTTAGTTAGGGATGACGTTGAAAAGATATTTTCAAACTACTCCCACCACTCTAAAATGTTCTGCATTCCATTTTTAACACTTTACAACAAAGTTGAAAAGTGTTTATGACTTTGTTCATTCATTCTGTCTGTCTGTCTGTCTGCCTGTCTGTCCGTTAGCACGATAACTGCCGTAAAAATGACTTAATCAAAATAGTATGTTGTTCAGTCGATCTGTAGAACCTATGGGAATATAAATTAATAATATCACACAATTTGTTTTGGATTGAACCCGGGTTGAAGAAATGAAATATATTTAACACTATGGGACCTAATTTTTCAAACATTTTTTAAACGGATTAAAATTCACAAATTGCTTCAAAAATTTTAGGTAATATTCAAATTATTCCATAAAATTTATAAAAAAAAATTCAGTAAAATATATTCAGAAGTTTTTTAAATAAAAATTAAAATAATAATTACACCTTTTATATGAAGCTATCACTTGACCATGATATGAAAAGATCACGTGAACCACTTCAAAATGAAATATGGCATCCATCTTGTCTCAAAATCGTGATTGTTAAAGTTCTTTTTAATTCATATTGAGTGTTGTATCCGTCCTAAAACCGCTTTATTTTTGCTTAAATTCAATGCATCTACATACTGAAACAACGCAATTACAATATATTTGAGTTTAAATGATCACCCAAATTTGATTACTTCTACAACGAAGCCTATTTTTCACTTATGTAAAATGTAAACAGCAAAGTATATTGAATGAGTTGTATAAGAATTGCTGTATTTCTTTAACGCAAAATTATTTAGCTCATGGAGTCTGCATAGCTGATATGAATGAAATATTCATTGATTTTACAGAGAGAAGGACGATTTTTTTCGATGAAGTTTTAAGCATAGAGTTTAATTACTTGTAGCTCCATGGTCTTAAGTTTTTAAATAAAATATATTATTTTAGTACTGTGATGAATGAAATGAATGGGAAAATATTTATGAATGAAATGCTGCTTTTATAGAGAGCCTGCCGTGTTGTTCTTTCTATGACGTCATTTGAATGAATTTCAGTTGTTTTCGATGAAGTTTTCAAATATAATAAATTATTGTAGAATTATGATAATTTTAAAAATATTACCGAGGAATGTATCGCATTTTAGAGATGTTTAATCCAGGCAATTTATATTTCAATACCGTCATTTGAATGAAGTTCATTTTTTTCGATGATGGTTTAAGTTTTCAAAGATAATAAATTAATGTAGTATTCTGATAAGTTTTAAAATATTACCGAGGAATGTATTGCATTTTAGAGGTGTTTAAATAAAATTGCATTGAAGTTGGAAAGTGTTTCATATTCAATGCTTTAAGCATGATTCATTTTTTTGTTATGCCTTTGTATTGGATATCATTTTTGATATTCAGAATTGTTATTGCGTGTTAATTACATTTAGTGACTACTAGCCGGTGATAGCAAGCGAAGGGCAAGGATAGTTTATTAATTTTATATAAAGTAACGCGTATTATTTAGATTTAATTTGAAATAAATGGCACTGTATTTTTATATGAAGATACGTACTTTGTGTTCTTTGTTATCAATTGTAGAAAGAGCACAAAAGCATTTCCTAATTTTTTGCTTGATGATATTTCTTAAATATTTTTATCTTAAAAAAGTATTTACGCCTATAGAAGACATAAAATAAAGACTCTTAAAAAATTAAAATGCAACTCATGTTTCAAAAACACGTTAGACAATTATCATATAGATACGAAAGAAATGTGATTTGGGCTGCGCTGAATTTTTCCTGAGAAATTTAATTATTTTACAATTAATATATTTGCTACTTGTGAGAATTGCTACTTCTGTATGTTCTTGATATGAAAATACATACATATGAAAATTGGACAATTATATTTATTTCAAGTGCGTTATAAAACATCTTCATCTTGTTAGGAACAATGTATACAAATCAAAAAATCAAATACACTAGCAAGAAGAGACGATCAAGACGGGAACACCCAGTTGATGGTGTTACCGCCCGAGATAGACTATATCATTTCCAAAACTGGGTATTTCCATTGTTTTTGTTACATTATTCATAATTCCAGTCTTATTCACTGTCATGTTTAAACTAGTTTGGTCGAAGGTTTTTTTTTATTTAGTTGATAAAATTAGCTCATCTAGCTTCCGAAACCGGTTAATTCGTTAATTTTGGGGTTATATTCCTCGTAAAAGGTTTTGTATAAGCTGTTTAATTTTTAGTAGCAGTTTGAGCGTTTTAAATATGTTTTTCATCCTTCCAGAAATAGGAAATTCTGATTTTAAATTTGCTCGATCGAACGTTATTTGAATATATTTTATGAAGAAGCTCATTTAGCACTCTTAAACCGGTTGTTATCGAAAATTTTTGTTACTTTATGATTGTCTGTTCTATTTTTTTTTGTATCAAGTGGTATATTTTTTGACAGTAATTAAAACAAATGTTTTGTGATGAAGTAGCTCATTTAACTCTCGAAACGACTAGTTTTCTGCATTTCAGCGTATGCAACGGTGGTGCACAAAATGTATATATGCAAAGCATATATTAAATTGAATTCCATTAAACATGACCGAATATCGTACATCGTGAAACCCATTGCGTTGTTGCGCTATTAAAACCCACCATATTTATCTCTAGTGCGAGTTCCTGGAATAGAATATTTATTAACATAATACTACAATTAACTGCACCATTTTAACTTTAAAATAAAATCATTTATTAAGAACTTATTAAATTAACTACAATAATTATTCTATTATTCGCTGAGGAGCTTGAAAATGTGAGACTAGGTAAATTCTATTATCAAATGGTCTAAGACCTCCTACAATATTTGGTAAGTGCATACCTCCAATTGCATCTATGGCCATTGATCACAACTCTTACGTCAGAGTATTTTGTACTGGTACTAATCTGCCGTTGAAGTTCTGTATAGACATTTCGATCACATCATAAGGAATCGGGCGTGGAAGTTATGACAGGACATTTCTGTGGAATACTCTTTGCATCTCGATTCATTCTCAATTCATCTGAATCTTGTGTAGGAGTTGTGTATCTCATCTCTGGAACCTTTTGTCTGCCGCTTCTTTTGCCCGAGATCTGTAACGCCTCTTTGGATCTGATTGGCTGACATTAGGGCAATGCGATCAGACATCTTGAATAATTGATTAACATCTTCACCCAATCTCGTGTCTTCACTTTATCCCCCTATGTTTATGGCCTACCTGACCTCTCGGGTCAGGGTGCAATAAAATGGCGTCCTTATGTCTGATGCATTGTTTGATGTAACAGACAGGCATTCAACATAAAACTATCTTCCCTAAATCTTGTCTCAAATCTGTTCCCGGTCTCATAGCTACTTAGTAACGTAGTCTTTTGCATATGGTAGTGGCGCACCCACTGGGAGGGGGCCCTGCCCCCCCCTGGTCTGACAAAGCAAAAAGCGCTGTTATCGCAAGGGAGTACTAGGTCTGCCTTCGAGAAAGTACCAGATGCTCTGAAGAGTGACGTCACAGGCGCCTCCCTGTTCCTGTATGAACAGTGAACGGCGGGGAAGCGGCTGTTCGCTCGGAAACTCGAGGATTTCGGTTACCCAGTAAGAAAATTGCGGAAGTGAATAATAGATCGTGCCAACGCTTCGTGAAATAAGTGTTGCTGTGAGTTGAAATAAAGTGCGATGTTACGACACAGTGTGATAACAGTGAATTGGTAGTTTCGGAACGAGGGCCTGGCTGGTGAATAGGTGAATTTAATAATGGTCCTGAACTTTCAACTGATCTAACAGTGAAATGCATCTTTAACTATCAGTGTGTGTGTTTATGTGCGTATTTCGGCTATATAGCAAATTTTGTGCTTGAATAACTGAGCAGCAAGGTTAAAAGAACGACAATGAGTAAAAAAGAAAAGGGCTAGGCCAACAGACACTGGGAAATTATTTTAAAAAAAAAGTAAGAGTGAAAATAGTGACGTTCCCAACGACGTTTCCCTGAGCTCTGATTACATTGATGAGACTGCAGTCGAAGCAAGGAACAGCCGTGACCCCGGGCTGTCTTCAAACGCTTGTGAGGAGGAAAAGGTAGGCCAAAACACAATATCAAACACAGTTGAAACGAAAATTCTGGCTGCAGATATTTCTAATTATGTCAAGAAATCTAACCTCACTGATGAAGATAGGATAACAGCGCTAAAAATCTTTGGGAACCATATGCAAATTACAATTTTCCTGCCACTGTCACTAGTGATGTATCAAGTCAAGGGAAACCTCACCACACTCAGAAGTTCTACTCATCTTGGCTGAGTAAGCATAACTGGCTAGCTTACTCAAAGGCAGAGGGCAGAGCCTATTGCAAATTTTGTGTTCTCTTTGCACCCCATGAAGTCGGTTTAAGATCGACACAAGCCACAGGTCAACTTGTTTCAATAGGAATTAATAATTGGAAGAAGGCCTTGGAGAAGTTCCGCCAACATGAAACTTTTTCTAACATGAGGATTCAGTTCTCAAAGCCGATGAGTTCTTAAGGGTCACGGAAGGAAAACGGTTCCTGTGAATCAAGTAATTGACAGAGTCAAGCAAAACAAGTTTTGCAGAATGGGACTATTCTTAAACCTATTATTAAAACAGTGATTTTTTGTGGAAGACAAGGGCTGGCCATGAGAGGGCATGAAGACTGTGGGGATTTGGACGTATTGTCAGAACCATGCCAAAGCGAAGGAAATTTTAGAGCCCTTTTGCGACTCCGAGTTGATGCAGAAGAAGAAATACTGAAAACTCACCTACAAGGTTGTGCAAAAAATGCAACTTACATAAGCTGTAATATACAAAATGAGATTATTACAGCATGCAATGATTCCATTGCGAAGCACATAGCAACTGAGGTGAATGAGGCCAAATGTTTTGTGGTTTTATGTGACGAAACCACAGATATAGCAACGGTAGAGCAAATGACACTTTGAGTTCGTTATTTGAACCGGTTTGATACAAATGATAAGTATAAAATTGAATTTAAGATAGTGGAGAACTTCCTTAAGTTTGTGCTCCTGACTGAAACTACAGATCGAGAAACTGCAAATGCTGTTCTTAAAGGCCTTGCATACTGCAACATTGATAAGTCTTTCCTCTGTGGACAAGGGTTCAATGGAGCTTCTGCAATGAGTGGAGAGTACAATGACGCCCAAGCAATTATATATGAGCAACACCCCAAAGCCCCCTACGTCCATTGTGCATCACACTGTTTGAACTTAGCCATAACTTATTCATCTAGAGTTCCGGATATCCGAAACAGCTTTGGAATAATAGGGAAAATCTCTAGTTTTTTCAATACACCAAAACGAAACCTTGTTCTCATCAGCAAAATTAATGCAGCTAATCAGGGAGAGACAGCATTCAGTGCCAAAAAACTGATGAAATTATGCCTTACTCGTTAGGTGGAGAGACATGATGCCGTCACAGTTATGGTTTCATTGTTTGATCAAGTAATTGAGGCTCTGGAGGAGATTACTACCTGGAATGACAAGGATACATCAACAGAAGCTCATACCTTGTTGTGTTCAATGTTAACATCACAGTTTGTCATAGCACTTTTTCCAGCTGACAGATTACTCAGCTACAGTGTTCGTCTGAGTGAATAGCTGCAGGAAGTGAACCCTGATCTGGCAACTGCTGTGAGTGACGTAGAAGACGTTGCGAAAGCTATATCTATAATTCGAGAGAACGCAAAGAACGAGTTTCACCCTCTGTTTGAACAAGCTTTTAAGAAGCTGGAACAACAGTGAGAAAACATTACTCTACCACGCCGTGCCACCAGACCAATTTACAGATCAAATTTCAACGTACAGACTCCTGAAGATTACTACAGACTTTCTGTTTCCATTCCATGGATTGATAATTTCATCACTCACCTCCATGAAAAATTTCTCAAACATAAGGAATTTCTACAAAGTTTTGCATCTGTCGTTCCGAATGAGAGACAGTCGACACTGGAAGAAAACGAGAGATTTGTGGCCTTATCAAGGAAATTTGCATATGATTTAAGACCTAGATCAGATAATAATCTGAAAGCTGAACTACATCTGTGGTACATGAAGGTCTCTGCATTGAACAAGGAAACTAAAAGCCCAATCGAACTGCTTAACTTTTGAGAACAAAGGACTTTTCCTACTGTGTTTGAACTTTTAAAAGTGTATGCCACCCTCCCAGTATCAACAAGCAGTGCTGAGAGGTCATTCTCCACAATGAAGTGGTTGAAAACTTACTTGAGAAACAGTATGAGTGAAATCAGACTGAATGGACTTGCGTCAATGAACATTCAAAGTGAAGTGGAAATTGATCCAGACCAGATAATAAATGCTCTGGCTACAAAGAAGAACAGGAGGCTGGACTTCGTTTTATGAATATGTATAGATCGTAATTGAATAATATAACACTATGTAATCATAAGAGATTGGTTAAAAACAAGTATACAGTATAAGCAGACCCAAACAAGTAATTTTATCTTCATCTATTTCTTAATTTGTGTTGCATTGTATAAATATCTACTACTTCTTCTTCTAATAATTTAATTATCTTGCACTGCACTGCAGAATTGTTAGTAATTTGATAAAAAATAAATGTACAAAAAAAGACAACCGCCTTGTTAATTGATATGGCCTCTGACCATTTTTTCTCGGAAAATTTATCGAGGAATCATCCTCCTTCATAAAAATGTTGTGCACCACTGGCCCCCCCTTAGGAATATTCTAGGTGCGCCCCTGGTATATGGTTACCTATATATTTATGGTTACTATCTTTTCATCATATTTTACTTCTATATATTTTCTGTTTTTTATATTTTGCTATCTTTCTCTCTTTATAAGTGTTCTGGCAATTTCTTTTCGTCTCTAATACCCCCTCAATTTCTTCTTCTTGCTAGTAACTGAAATATTTTAAAATCTTTATTAATTCTTCGCTTTTAATTTTATGTCAATTCTGAATTTTTTTTTCACGTCTGACGTGTTGTATGGGAGTGGGCGGGAGTCGCTTTGCCATCCTAAGCTGAAATATTACACTCTTTCGCACAAAAAAAAAAAGAACGAAGCACCCCTAAGGAATAATCCGATCATCACGAAATTTCGCGTGCAAATTCCTTTATACTATATATTTAAAAGATTAAATTTGCAAGGCCAATGAGTGTTAACATCCGTTATAGCACGCGTTTCTACTGCGCATCTAGCATCCAGAAAAATAGGTTAAAAATGTGGACGGTTTATTTATGTGTTATCATATTGGCGTTGCAGTTCAGTGGAGACACAACCAATAATGATGTTATGATGTTACCGAAGACCTTATAAGCAATTGGACGAGTTCGAAAGTAGTCGTATAGTCGGGATGCGTGAAGCTGTCTGGTCATACAAAGCAATAGGCCACCACTTGCACCGAACGGACACTAATGTGCAAAGATGCTGGCAGCAATTGTTGCTTCAAGGAACTCATCGGCAGAATGAAGACTCTGGAAGGCCAAGTTGCACAAATGCGAGGCCTTTAAGACGTCTGCCCATAACCAAACAAGATCGACAGAGTCGTTTGGAGTGGTGTCATAGCCGAGCGTCATGGCTGCCAGCAGACTGGCATCGCATAGTGTTCAGCGATGAATCACGTTTCAGTCTTTCAGCAGTTGATTATCGGATATGTATGTGGTGGCGCAAGGGCCAGCGGTCCTAATCAACCTTTGTTTTACATTGGCACACAGCCATTACCCCTGGTGCAATGGTGTGGGCAGCTATCTCTTAAGGCATCAGGTCGCTCCTAGTCATCCTGCGTACAACTTTAACAGCTCAACGATATGTTGATGAAATCCTGCGGCCGTTTGCGTTACATTCATGGCATGTCATTCTGGGGCCATTTTCCAACAAGATAATGCCACGCCACATACGGCTCGCATATGCGTGGACTGTCTCCGTGCTGTTGATACTGTTTCTTGAGCATCAAGGTCACCAGACCTTTCGCCAATCGAGCAAGTATGGTACATTCTAGGCCGCCAGATTTGGGCACCCCGAAATGTACAGATCTGGAACAACAATTGAGGAATGCCTGGCAGAATGTATCGCAGGATGACATTAGGAAACTTTGTCACTCCTTACCTAGACGTATACAAGCATGGATTGCCTGCCAGAAGACAGTTCAGTTGGGATAGCACTAAAAGAGAATGCCGGAATGCATTCTATTATTTAGCAACCGTGCCAGGGTAGACGTGTCTAATTCTCGGAACTTCTTGAAGGAGTGAGAATTTCCGTTTTCCTTAACAGCGATATTTCGTTTTTCTATAATTATACTGTTTAGGGTCTGAGGACTAAGGAGAGTCATTTTATAAATTAATGTTAAATGTGTTGAAAACAATCGCTAAGTTTGATATTTTTCACACATTTTTGACACATATTTGACACATTTGACAAATTTTTCGGGTTTTGATATTTCTTGTGGATTCGGAATTTTTCTATGTAAAGCGAAAATTAAACTTTTAGCAAGGGAAAAAGTAAAGTTTGATAAGCGGTATAATTATTTTCTTACTTGTTTTTCTTGATTTTTATATACTAATTACTATAGAGATTTCCTTGTATTACATTTTCCAGTATAAAACGTTCTTGCATCCGCTGCACATATACATGCAAAAAGGGGTCATACTGTAATAAAAAGATTTACGAAATGTCATTATTTATTTTAATTGTAATTCATTTATAATATTTGATTTTAATTATAACATTGTTAAAATATACAGGGTGAAACCTTTTATTTACTTATTTTGGTCTCTGGTTTTCTGTCTTTTAAAATTATTTTATCAGGCTTCGCTACTGACAATTCTTCTTTTTGCATTTATTGATTACTGATTTGTAAGGGTCCTTTCTAAATAACATCAATTTTTAAATTTTCTACTAGCAATCAAATTTAATTGGAACCAGAGTAGAGCGTAAACGAGAGCCTGCCAAACTTCATTCATAAGATGGCACAAAGAGGTGATTTTTGAGTAGGTAAAGTGCATGTACAAAATACATACATTGCTCAGACCTATACAGACTTAGGTGTAAACAAACATACACACTCTAACTTAGTCACATTAAAAGTGGTTGATTTATACTCTACAGTAACGTGTAAACTGCTTGAATATCACATGTAATTATTAAGATAAATAATATACATAATTTCTGAGAAGGTACAATGTATGTATAACATACATACAATTGGTAGACCAAAACAGACTCATACACTTACATTGTCCTGGTGAGATCACTTTAAGAGGTGAAATTTATATTTCAATTGTGTATCGTTATCTAAAAACATTAATCATACAAGAAATAATTAATCAGAACAATTCCATTACACAAGAAACAGCTATCAGACGGGATTAGTTCGGGATAATGTTTAGGATAGGAATAAATGTGGACATGCTATAAGGTAATGTTGATTGAAAGATTGAAACGCGCTTTAATTCTGTTGAAGATAAGTGGACAATGTAAATTGCAAAAATGTTGAAAGTAAGGTAAGAAATAAGACTACGTTAATGCAATAGTCCTCCCATTAATTTTCAAAAAGTTACATTTTTAAAATTTTTATACGACCCCCTTAGACAAATTTGGTCAATCAGAAAATTTTTATTTTTAATGCAACAAGATCATTGTAAAAATCGCATATCTGTATCTTTAAAACTGAGCAAGTTATATTTAATTGAAAATTGAACATTGTGAATGGGGACCATATATCAAATTAGAAATGTAAATTTGTGACATATCATAACAAAGATAAAACTGGATGATAATACATAGGATACCCAACCGCGTAGTGAGAACCACTGCTTTATATAATCTTTGTGTGTGTAACGCTTTAATTAAATGGCACATTAATTAAAGCGTTGCATTAATTAGATGCATTTGTGATAAAATATATTGTCACATATTAACATATTTTTGATTTAAGCTATTTCCATCGTCAATTTGTTTATGATCCCTATTTTCACTGCTAAAACAGCCTGTCACATGGTACGGAAAAGTGTCATAAGTCAGATTTTTGCCTTTATCATGATTCAGTTGATTTTAAAGATACAGATATGCGGGGCTTTTTTAATGATCTTGTTGCAATAAAAAAAAAAAATTTCCGATGGGTAGTATAAAAATTCAAATAGTGTAAATTTTTGAAAAAGGACTATTTCATTAACGTAGTCTTATTTCCTACTTTACTTTTAACATTTTTGCAATTTGCATTGCTCACTTATCTCCAACAGATAAAGAATTAAAACGCGTTTCAATCTTTTTGCGACACCCTGTATATAATTGCCTAATATGTCTAAACTTATTTTTGTCCTTTCAAACACTGCAGAACCCCCGCTGATATTGAAGTCGGAATATTTGCACATTTATTGTATCGACTACGGTACAGAACCTAATGGTGCCAAATTGTCTATTTAACCTTGGGTCGGAGAAAATGGGGTCTGAACACTTTTTTTAGACCCTGCAGAAGACTGAATCTTCACACACTTTTAGTATAGAGCTAAATAGTCTAAATAATAAATAAATGAAAAACAAAAACAGTACAGACTATGGGATAGAACTTTACATAGTCTAAGTTTCCACTTACCCCTAGGGGGCACAAAAAATGGTTTTTTTAAAAGTCTTTTCAAACCGTTCCGATGCCTCCTAGTGACACATTTCTAGTATCAACCTCTGGACTGAACCTAACGGGGCTAGATTTTCAATTTTTCTCCTGAAGTGGACAAAATAGGTTATGACAGCACAAGCATATTTCAACAACCCTTCCGAAACCTCCATGCAGATAGCTGAAACTCTGCCGGGAAGCACCTAACTGGATCAATTTTTAAGTGATACAACTATTTTCCATACTAAGGACCATACAGTTTTAAACAAAATAGAACTCATTAATAAAAGTTCCTCCTTAATTTTTAAGATTATTAGTTTCCTGTCTGTGACAGGCTTAAATACTAGTTTGATATATTTTATTATGTATCTTATAAATAAAAGAGTGTATCTAATATCCGTAAACTATTATTTCTTAAGATTTTTTATTATTCGTAGATTATTTTCTTTCATATTATACATTCCATACCCTTCGATTTATTTTATATTCTAATATTTAAAATCAAGTTCTTTTGTCATCGTAAAGTTAATAATGCATTAATTTGTACATAAATATGGCTCTAAAATAAATATATGAAATTTTAAAATATCAACTACATATCTAATTTCTTTCAAACTAGAAAGCATTTATTCACTAAATTAACTTTAAGAGCGCCTTCTAAAGATTCGATAAAAAATTTTATACATTTTCTGAGATTGTCTTTTAACTCGGGTTATATGAATGCTACATTTGTCGTACCACTGTAAAGGTAAGTTTCTAAAAGTTTTTAAATCCTTCGGTTTGTATAAAATATTTCAAGCCTTACGACTAAATTTAAACTTACATTCTTCAGTTGAATAAAAATTCTGAGCTCAAATGACTTTAGTTGTGAGAGCTTTAACGAAACTTGGAGCGGAAAAAATAACTGCTGAAATGTAAACATGGTGGCTAAATGCATTGTTTTAACTTTTTATATGCGCTCCTTGTGGAATTCAACGAAATTTTTATGGAAGAAAGCATTTGTTTAAGGTATGAGGTACATGGAAAAATTTGGAAAATACATTTATCTTAATAATTTCATAATTTGAATTTTCAAACATTTGTAAAAGTCTTTCAGTGAAGTCGAAATTGTAACACTATGAAGAAAAAGTGCGATTCGGTTGAAATTTATGTACAGGACCGCCTTATGTATTACATAAAACATTATAAAATTTGCAGAGCAAAATAAAACATTTCTTTTTTTTTAAAAAATGCCTTATATGGTCATACCAGTACGGGAGAATTCCTACTTTGTTAGCGAAAGAATTCGCGGCCTCCAGTAGCCGGGAATCGTACAGATATCGTTTACAATCTTGGAGTACTGCTCTCTATGCTTACTCAATCTGATCAAAACTATTTCTTGCTGTCTGTTATAGTTGTGCTAGAATTTGTATACGACGTCACATACTGTTCCAGATATTTTCTATACATTTCTGTGAGATGATTGCGGTATGTGGATAGACGTTTTCGTGCAGAAAAAGGCATTATTCACATCAGTTATCTAAAGGCTTGCTATTGGTCAAATGATTTTAGCAGTATAATATCGTGCTGTTAAATTGTCTTCCATACATTACAAAATGGAAGGGCTATCAAGGCAGATCAATAAACTGACTATAACGCTCTGTATTTGGGTTGTTTGCTGTTCGCCACAGTTAACTAATTTCCCCGTTCGTCACATTGTGTCGCTGTCCACCAGAATTTCCGACCATCGCCAGAACCCGGATAAAAAAGATATTCGTTATTGAAGACGACTTGATGTCATTCTACATCCCAGATCACTTGTGATCGACTCCATTCTAAGCGATTTCTATGATACCTGTACATTGCGATTAGCGGTAAGCAGTCAATAGATGACTGGCATGTAGTTCTTTTTCTACAAAACAATTGGAATTTGTTGGATGGAGGATGGGTTGATTGGCGTCAGGAATCACCGATCACCTGGCATTCAACAGAGTGGCTGTTGGAGTAAGTAGAACTCGTCGGCGATTTAAAATATTTTCATGCGGACTATTCACCCCACGTGGCCTAATACTGGTTTCATCGGCAGGATGTTTTCTCTCAACACTTTCTGAGCAAATAGTTGGTCCATTGTGTTATTCCATCATACATGCTCTCATATATTTCGAATTGATCACCCAGTCTAGAGAAAGCCACTTATCTTCGATATCTTTTAAAGTCCGTTAGCTGGTTTCATTTCATGCTTACCTGAGTACTAGGCATTATGAAAAAATTTAACCGTCCTTCAAGAGCACGTTTTATATAAAATGTATTTTACTTAAAGTAGTTATTCAATAGATATGCATGAAACGTCTGAGTTACAACTAGTGAAGTTATGCATTCTATGAGGTTCCGCTTCAGTGGGATTTTCATGGATTTTTAATCGCGTATATTGCTGCGACGTGTTGTTTGCAAATTTTCAGAAAAATCAATCAAATATATGTTGCAATTTCAAATTCACTTATGGCATATATCAAAATGCAGTTTTAGAGAAAATCATTTAATTTATCATAAAATTAAAAAATAATAATTTAAAAAAATAATTATATTATAAAATTTTACTTCCGTTATAATAATTTTAAATTAAAAAAAATTACATAAACTATGCAACTATCTATTAAGTAAAATAAATTACATAAAGCTTGAAGAAAAATTACGTTATAAGAGTGCATATTACATCTGTGGTTACTCCGGAATCTGAGAGTTACAATCCAGTATTTCTGTGTTTATGACTGTTGTCTCGAAATAAGTACTTAATAGGGTTCTGACACTATATGGAATTAAATAGCAAATATTCATGAAGTGAAATGTGGATATTTTGCATACATTCCTGACTGAATCACAGAAACCAATGAGACTAAGAACAAGGAGCTAGACCATGAGATCAAAATGAAAACATTTTAGTGCACATGTTTTAGATACACCAGTTTGTTGAAATTGAAATTTTTTACTAAGATAACTTTTAAAACTAGATAGAAAATGGTATTTAATGCAATTTTTATTAACAGTAGTATTAAAATTACAAAACAAATTTGCCTTAATATTTTATATATCTCAATAAAATTCTCAATGAGTCTAGGAAAAAATGATTACTCATATATATAGATAAATGTAACAAAAATATTTGTCAGTATATTACGGAAGTTTGTCATAAAGATTTGCAATCATTTATATTTATTACTAGTTGGTGAAGAATTATATTGGTGATACTTAAAAATATCTGGAAATATGTTTTTGGAGTTAGTAATGTGTACAATTTGTTTTGTAGTAGTAGAAGTAGGTAGAGGCAAATGATGTCAACTATGTACCTGAAAAATGAGAAATTATTTTGGTTATTGACTACATAAAAAGAAGTTATTCAAATTATCTAACACAGAAATACTACATGAACGTTGTGTAAACCATGTTTATGCTGGTATACATTGTTACAATGGAATATACAATTGTGAAATAAAGCAAAATGTATTTTCTTACCAAAATGTTTAATTTAGAAGAGATATACTGAGAGACTAAGATATATATAATCTCTTAGATTCCTAATATTTTATACGCCAAATAAGAATGTAAGAATGTTGTGTAAATACATACTTTATGTCTATACTGGAACGAATTATGTGGCGTTGCCCAAGTCTTAAATAAGAGTCCAGTAATACATAATAGGAACACAGAAACTCATTTTGATTTCTCATAAAAACGCGAAGAAAAAAGGCAATGTGCATGATACGAAATCACATCTAAATGTAACCTACCAACAACTGCCCGGAATCATTTCCTCACCGGTCGGAAATTCATATTATTCCACCTAGTCATTTGCGAAAGACTGCGATAACCGTACTAGGAAGTCGTCGGAATTACGAAATTATTTGATGGGCAGGGGGCTGGAGTTAAGGAAGAACCTCAGTGGACCAATCAAAGTCAATAGTGAGAGTCTTTAATACGAAGGAAGTTAACATAGTGCTTCATAAACCCTTTTTTTTTCACAGATCACCATTTCGCAAATGAAGAATATTTTGATTAATAGAATTGTGTGATTTCGGTTGACAATAACGTTAACCCTAATTGCTTCTATAAATAAGCAAAAAAGATTAGAAAATAAATATATTTTTAAATGAAATATCAAATAATAAATGTACTAAATGCTTGTGATACCAATTTTCGAGAAAACCACAATATACTTGTTTTCCAAGTCCCGAAAAAGGAAATACTAAATATATTATATATTTTTTAATGTTAACACTTAGCAGGGGTATCAACTACTGTTTATTTATAAATTTTACCTAAAGTTATTCATTGTTTACGCATCTGAAAGATAAAACTAGGATTAATATTTTATGGTTTGGTTTTGATGTTAGTGCCCTAAAAAATAAAATTTATGAATGTTTAAACAGTTTTTGTGCACCCAAGTTGTTTAAATTCTTTCACATTTAAGAAGTAAATTTTAAATGTCAGAGTTTTTACTGCATATTCTTTTTATTTTTGTTGTACTTCATACAAATTTAAAAAAATACAAAATTCTTCTGGAAATCTGATGAGTAGTAAAATATATATCCTGTACTTGCTTTTTGTAATTGAAAAGTATTGGGATTTTCCACTCCTTGCACAAAATATGGTGAAATTCAGGTAAAATGCATAGGAAAAATCTTATAGTTTTTTTCTCAAGTAACAACAGCATATAGAAGCGAAAATAATTCACAAAAGTAATACACGGATAAATACAATTTTAATATTTAAAAAAAAATGAAATATGTTCAGCCAAATGTTATATTTTTCTTAAATAGTTTAACCTTAACAAAACTTCAAATCTGTGTGTGTTGATGATCGAACTATTAGAAAATTATTTTTAAAATAAACATCATCTGTCATAGTAGAAAACGCATATTTCATCTTCGGTTGGTATGAAGTATACTTTAAAAATGTTTCAAATTAACTTCAAAATAAATTTTTATGAAAACGTAAAGTTAATAATTTATATAAGTCATGTGATTTGAGGATAAAACTTCGGTTTTTTAAACAGAAAATTCCGCACATAATTGCATAACATGTCACCTGAGTATTTTAGTAATAGATGGCAGCACAAGTTTTAAAAACAAAATATCACTTTGATTCAAACCAGAGACCTCTTGATTGCGGAGCTTCTGTCCTACTGCCCAAGCAAGAGTGATGCATCATGTTGCTTGAAATAAAAAATTGTATGTAGTAAAACTTACAGTGTTATTTCAGGGTGTTCTTTAAAAAATAGAATACATTTTAAAGTTGTTTTGGTATTGTTTCAGAAAAAGAAAAAAGTGCATAGAGAAAATATAGATTTTATTTTCTAAATTTTGTCAGACGTTTATTTAACGATTCGTAAAACAGAGATAGTTGTGTTCGCTAACGTTAATATAGCTGAAACATAATATAACGTTAAAATAATTATACGAACTTCCAAATAGAAAAAAAAAGAAATATATTAAAATTGATAGGGCATATCCTCCGAAGTAAACAAATAAGCTTGTAATTTAATATGATATGTGGCATAAAATGTTCAGATATGATTAAACATTGGTGCTTGTAAAATTTCTAAAGATCGTCGTTTTGCATTTTTCAAAGAAATTATAATCGAAGCATTTGCCATTAATTCGGTAGGCAACTTGGTGTTTATTTAACCTGAACAATGTAACAAATTCTTTATCAGTTAGAATAATGAAGTTATCCTCTGTTGTTGAATCTATCTTCTTTTCAAAAACGGTCACTCGTAAATGCAAGACCACCATCTGTTGTTCCGTGTTGACAGCGTACTGTTTGTTATTTAGTACCCTATTTAGGATTTCACGGTCTCCTTAGATGGTGACATTAGGGGGTTTAAGAATCTTTGTACAACTTTAGGTTACCTAATAAGACTTCGTGGTACCACATATCGTAAACTTTGATTAACGTGTGGAATGAAGAATAATTTCGAACCCGGGTAAAATTAAGATGTGTTGGTGGTAGGGTCCCTAGCCTAAACTATCCTTTCTAACTTTCTGTACAATCCTCCTTCAGAAAAAAATAAAGTACGTACAGGAATGAATAAAGGCTGGCTGTCACAAGAAGCCATCTGTGCGTGGGGGTAGGCTTCAATAAATATAACAGCTCCAGAAAAAAGTAGGATTCCCCCGTTGAATGGGAAAAGCGGGGTACGCTTGCCTGCTAGAGGCCTGATAAAATCAAAGACATGACTCGGATAAAAAATTATAATTAATCAACGGAGGGTTTTGTGAATTTTTTTTAGTAATCCTTGGTATTGTATGCAAGTGCTTAAAGAAATAAACAATGTATGGCAAGTCAATTTCTGTATATTGTAATATAAAAATTGGAGAGGTTTAAAATGTACGAAAAGTATATATATATATATATATATATATATATATATATAAACTCTAAAAGTCGTTTTATAATCGAATGGGTTCCGTTCACTGTTTGTTTTAAACAGAATTTTTCGATCTTTCCTATGGTGCCAACACGGAAACTCTAACTAATATTTTAGGTCGCTAGAGGATCGATTTGTCGATCAAAATGGCTGTGAATCGGTTTAAAACATAAAATAACTAAGAACTAATTCGAAATGTAAATAAATAACGGCGAGGTGTATCTATTCGGGTCTAGAAGTATCTATGTACCAAATTTCGTGACTGTACGACGCTTAGATTTGCCGCTATAGACTGCATAGGAAAACAGACACACAGACATCTTCCTTTACTGAGTACGATTAATAAATATAACCTAGTTATTTAAATAGAACAGAAACATTTAATAAAAGCAATTCGATAAAAATAATCTTGAATCTAAATAAAATCATTTTCTGATACATTTAATTTTTAATGAAAAACCTTCACTATTTTAAGTTTGAAGTGAGCAATTAGTAATATCAGATACAAAAGAATTATTTAGCATCTGTAGACGTTGGTAAATTGTCTTTCAAATTTTCAAGATTTTCAAATATGTTCGTTTGCAAAAGAATAGAAGTTAGTTGGGTGCTTGCGAAATTGTGGGAAAAAGACAGTTCTGAACAACTTGTTATTTTCATGGTACATTTAATTGCTTTTATTTATCTAATATTTTCCTTAAAATTATGCAGAGTGATTTCGTTCTATGAAAGAAGTATTGTTCGAGATTTATCCTTAACTTTGGCAAAACATAGTTTCCAAATGATAGTTTGCTTTGGCGACGATTCACCTATATACAGGCTTCCTAGGAATGCCAATAACTTTGCAAGGAAAGGTTCGTGAGAGTACATGTTAGGTTCATCGAGAGTAAAGTAATCAGGCCCGATTGAATAAAAGTGATCGTTGCGCCCCTGGAGGGTAATTTTAAAGTATACGATAATAAACGTGGTAAGAAAGATTTTCGTCTATCGATTGAGATAGACGAAAAACCCAATTGCAAAGTTGTAAAGAATAGTCTTATTAGTAGGAAGTGCCATCACAAAGTTGTCTATGGAAGGCAATAAATATCTGGAATGCTAGATGACTGGTTGCGTCTAATTCAACATAAATTGTTATAACTGGCGTTGTTCGGGAAGTAAGATGAGCGTCGTGGCGTGTGCACCCACGCAAAAGTTATTTTATTTTTGTTATGAGCATTTTTATGAGCATTCGTATTGTTAAAACGTTCTTTGGTTTTTGAGAATTCGCTGTGAGTTTCGGGGTAGTTTTCATCAGAAGTTTCATCTTGAGTACCAGGCACTGCCGGAATGTTATAGGAAGTGTTCCCAACTTTGACAGGATGAAGATGCAAACATTTTATTACAAGCATACACCCGCTAATAACAACAACCACAAGAACAACAACAGTTAACAAGTACCGATGCACCGATGGTGTAAACAAGGAAACTCTGAGTGAATATTTCAGGGACACTCAATGTGTAAAACAGATTAAGTCTTCAATACACACATTTTTTTTAATTTGCGAAAATTCATGTATTAATCGTATAGATTCCGTTCAAAATTTGTTTGAAATACAATCTTTTGGTCTTTCTGATGGTGTCAAGATGAAAACTCTAAAATAATACTTTAAGTAGCTAAGAAACCGATTTGTGTGGAAATTCTGAAACATAAAATACCTAAAAGCTAATTTGAATTAAAAAAAATTATTATCTAAGTACACCTTCGTCGACCCTGACGTACATGTGTACCAAATTTTATGATTGTATGTCACTTAAATTTTCCGGTGCAGACAATACAGTTGAACGGGCAAACAAACTGTCAGCCATCTTCATTTATTATTCTTTCGATATTGCACCCGAGTATAAGTGATGTTTATTATTAATTTCTGAATTGGCAGCAATTTGCGTATAACTATACTGTGTCAGAAATGGCTTCTTTAACAGTTTTATTGTCGATTCCTACTAATTATAAATGATCTTCAATTTTTCAATTTACGCTACTCACAACTGAAATCGCAACACCACGAAGAAATTGATGTATCCTTATGAAATTTAAAAAATATATTTGTAACATGAAGATGTGCAAATGATCAAAAAACCATTCCTGGAAAAGGAAAGCACGGAACTTTATTGACATTAGATCAATATGAAATAGGATCACCGCTAGCGGCTATGCAGGATTGAATACGACAAGGCATCTCGTCAATTAGATGGTCACCGGTGTGCTGAGAGATGGCGTTCCACACAGAATACAATTGGGCTTGTAACTGAAAATGGTTTGCTGCAATTGGGAGTTCTCTTAATCGGCAATCCATGATGTTCCAGATATGCCCAATTGGTGACAAATTCGGAGAATATCCTGCCCAGTGCAAGATATTAAAACATTGTAGTCCATTCATAGTTACCCGTGTAGTATGTGGCCTATCATTATCCTGCTGAAAAAGCAGTCCAGGCTTGGTTGACAGATATGGCTGTATCACAGGTCTCATAATGCCAGAGACGTATTGTTGTGCCGTGATACTGCCAAAAACGTGGACCAAAGGTTTTCGTCCACCAAATGTTATACCACCCCAAACTATGGTACCACTTATGGGTCTGTTAGGCGGCTGATAGAAAAGCTTCCTGATGGCGTTGTTGAAAGCGCCACCATATGCGAGTACGGCCATCTGGCATGCCAAAACAGAAACGTCATTCATCCGTGAACAGAATGTTTCTCCATTCTGTTCACCAATTGCGTCTCATTTGACACCACTGGTGGCGACGTAACCGGTGAAGACGTTGAAACGGTAGGTGTAAAAAGGTCATCTACCTCGGAGTCCTGCGTTATGCAAATGGTTTCGAATTGTTTGCGTCGAAACCACGTTACCTGTAGTGTGGGTTAAATGCCGGTGTAACACGGCTGCTGTGGTAAAGGGCTCCCGCGCAACGCTTCTCAGAAGCATGCGATCTTCACATGGTGTGGTACATCTAGAAGTTTCACTACCTGATCTTTATGTCGTTTCGTTGTCTCTCACGAACCGTAAAATATACACCGTTGAGCTGTGCTCCCATCACGACCCAATAGTTCAGCGATCCTTCGAAGGCTCATTCCACCCTCATGTAAAACAATGATTTGTTGCCGTTCCGTTGACGACAACTGAACGTATGCGGTACACAGACGTACTCTTGGCATACTGTGATGATTTTTATAATCTGAAACCAATGACGCTACAATTTAGTTGTGATATAGCTCCTCCTTGACCTGACGCTTTTATGCTGCTAGGCAAGGTGTTAAGTCACTATGCGTAACGAAATTGTGAGCATTTGTATATATAGCCATACTGTTTCCGTTGCCTTATTTGCATAAAGCTACACCTATAAATTTATGATGTTGCGATTTCAGTAGTGATCAGTGTACATTCTTTTAATATTTCGCTTTTTTGCCGAGTTCGTTATCCTAATTTTATAAATTCTGGGCTAGGAAAGCTGAATTGCTTTTTATTTGATCGGGCATGGTCATTTTACTATATCCTGTCTAACCTATTTTGGAGTTTTCCTTCACTCATGGGATTATCCTTACAATGTTATTATGGTGTTTAATGACTTTCCTTGAAACACTGTATATGAACAATGCAACAATTATTTTGTAATATTTATAGCCTTATGCCTTCATTACGCCTATTAAGAACCATAATTAAAGGATTACCCGGATTTACTATAATACGTCCATCTTTGCATAGGACTAATAAAGGTTTCATTTCGGGAGTTATGTATTTTAAAGAACTTTCAATGTGCATTAAATGTTAGCATCACTTTGATATTTCATTATAAATGGGAATTAGCTATTCTAAGAGAGTATTAAATGATGCATTCCACGCATATGTAGGTATGTGCTTACATGAGGGTCACGTATATGTAGGTATGTACGTATATGTAGGACAAGCATATGTATCCATGCATAGAAGATACATTTCAATACTCGTCTTTGTAACATTTTCTGAAATATAATGGAACTTAGTACCTCAATTTTAATGCACAGTTTAGTCAAAATTAAAGTGCCCTTGTGCCACACATTCTCTAGAGAAATATTTTTGCCGAAATTACACAACATTTGATGGTAATGCTCTTGAGAACATGTTGTAGATATTTCCATGAAGTTGCAGAAATATTCATTAATTTAGTTATGAAAGTTATAGATATAAGCGAAATATACATACAACATATTTTAGATTGGTGAAATAGGGAAGGATCCAACATTGTTTTCATTTACACTTGTAGAAAAGGTTGCCAAATCAATGAGAGTTTTTACTTATGATGATAACTTATGGAAATAACGGTAAATACACCGCGTTGTGCTTAACGTATTATCTTAAAAAACCCTTTCACATAATCATGGCATTGTGAAAAACCGGATTATGTTTTCCTAAGAAAACGTCAAGCGGTTTATTAACAAACAAAGGAGCAAAAACCATATCACAATCAATTCCATACACATGTCCGTTCGTTACTAATTCCCCCGTGGTGAAGGAGAGCCTACGCACCATGTCCACAAGACCCCCCCCCCCAGGTTATCCCATGGCGAAGTGGAGGAGATTTGTAGCTTCACTTTTATAGAGGCTCCCCGAAAGGCGGAAGTCTGACTTGTCTGCGACATGACAACATCCATGCCCGCTGACGGGATTCGAACTAGCAACCCGGCATTCCAGCGATCAGACGGAAACGCATGCCCCTGACCGCTCGATCACCGAATCGGCAAATACACATGTAAATATAAGGGCGCGGTAGTCCATTGGTTAGCTCGCTAGAGTTGCACTCGGTAGGCCCGGGTTCGATTCCAGCCACTGCCAAAACTGCCGCCGTGTTTATGCGGAATATGATCACGTTAAACATGTGGGTCCGAAAGTCCTTCCGAGAGGTTGGTGGTAGGGGAAGGAGGGTACGGTCCCTGTGAATGCCTCCCCCACTGGGTTCCGGTCTAAATTGGGTGGCACTTCCCGACCGTCCAAACAGTTACCTTACACCTTTCTGGTAGGTCGGACGGTCTGGGTTTCAACAACAACAACAACATGTAAATATAATAATAATAATAATAATAATAATGATAAACTTTATTTTGCCACACAATATACACAACGTATACAATTTCAACTTTTAAGTAAAGTATAACAGTGGGGCAAAGAACTGCGGAAAAAAGCACTATGGATAGACCTGACGAGTCCACAGCCCCCAACCAAACTGGCAACTTGTTAACATTAATACAATGGTCAGTGGCAGAACAAAAGCCATAACAAGATGAACGAGAAACAACTAGCCGAAAAACAAGTAGCAAAGCAAATAAATAATAGATTAGCAAATCTCTCAGACCTGTAACAGAAACATCAGTAAGTAGTTACTTAAACCATTTTCATGGTTCAGTGATTTTAAGAGAGGTGGAAAAGAATTCCATAATATTGAGCCAGTAGAATTGATATTTAGGTATAAGCTGTTTGTACGACAAAAAGGGGGTAACAATTGATTCTTATTCCGAGTATTATAAGTATGATCGTGAAAATTAGCGAAAAAGATTCTACATACTACAATGCTGATTTTGATGAATATGTTGACGCATAAACAAAGCCAAACGATAGTGAAAAATCTTAGTGGCGGGCAAAATTTTGTAGCGAGAATAAATATCATGATGATGAATATTCAGATCAAAGGAATATTTAAGAAGAGATATATAATTATTTTGTAGAATGCGAAGCCTGTTTATATTTCTGGTACTAGTGTTTCTCCAAACAAGATTACAATAAGACAGATGAGGAAAAATTAAACTGTAATAGAGCATAATTAAAACAGTTTTTGGCAAATAAGTTAATTTAGTTCTAACTAATCCAATGTTTTTCTTACTTTATTACAAATGTGGTCAACTTATTTATTCCATTTTAAATCATTCTGTGAAAATCACGCCCAAGAACTTAACGTCGGAAGAAAAAATAATACTAGAGCTATTATATATATATATATATATATATATATATATATATATATATATATATATATATATATATATATATATATATATATATATATATATATATATATATATATTATTTATACCACGAGCAGAATATATCCTATCAAAAAGAACGCATTTAGTTTTTTCAGTATTTAAGATTAAGAAGTTTTGGTCAAACCAGTCTATATAGTTACGGTTTTGAGAATTTACTTGATTAACAAGTGTCTGAATGTTTTCATCAGCAAAAATAAGCTCGTATCATCAGCAAAAATTATCTTGAAAGCATAAGAAGGAACATAGAAGATATCATTTATGTAAATTCCAAACAGAATCGGACTAAAGAGACTAATTGAGCCTTGAGGGACACCAGTGAGAATAGTTTCATAACTAGAACGAATGTTTTGCAACTGGACGAATTGCTTAAGATCAGTTAAGTAGTTTTTGAATAAAATATTAGTTATACCTCTAATGCCAATGCAGTTAAATTTTGATAAGAGACGTTGGTGATGAATAGTGTCAAAGGCTTTTGGTAAATAAAAAAAATATCGAGAACCCAATGTTTAAAATCAAGCTTACACTGTATAGTATTTAAGGCGGCAAAAATTTGTGGTGCGCATTTTTAAAAAGAAACTTAAAGTTGAAGCTTTTGATTAATTATCATTAATCTATCAAATTGTTTTTAACATGGTCGTAAATTCGTACATAGTGGACTTATTATTATTGTACATTGCATTGTTGTGCCGTTATATAAAACCCTCCAACTATTTAACTGTCGCGCGAGTTCTGTCAAATAATTATTAATTAATATAGTACTAAATGGATCACACCATTTTAACTTTAACAATAAAACATTTATTAAAAACATAAATACTGAATTATTCAATTACAACAATTAATCATATTATTTCGGCGGAGGGAACGTGTGAGACCACTTAACTTGCCTAATATGTGTTTAGACTTAGATATATTTTTAAGGAACACATACCTTCAAGTCTGTCCTGGACTTTGATCATTATGCTGGCATCCGTAATTAGTACTGGCCATAAATCGTGGGGTTTGACTATGTCTCGTACTTGGTTGCACTGCACACATCAATAGATCTCCATTATTTTGGAACCTCTTCGCAACACTCTGCATCTCTAGTATTGTCGTTCTATCATAATATCGGGCAAGTATCCGAAAAAGTCCTCACTGTTATGTCATAATGTCGCACAACCATATCTCTATCTATCTACGCAAGTTTTGTTCTTAAGTCACAGGTTGTGGCTCTTTTTCCCTCGGGGGTGTCACTCCCCATTTTCTTTCATTTGCAGCTTCCAATGTGACGCAACAAGTACTTTCTCCATTGGTTAATCCTTTAACCAATGTCGCTACTTGGCATCCTCGTAAGGGTTCGTTCGGCCCCCTCTGTCTTGACGCTCCTAAATTTATGGTTTGTAGTCAACCTCGGCGCCATTCAGACTGGAAGTATTGTCTGATGTTTCAGATCAATAAATAACTGGCATAAACTTGTCTCACCAAAACACATGTGAGATATATTTCTGGTCTCACAAAATTATTGCAAGTTCAGTTGATTTTCGTTTTTGAAATCCAAATTGAAATCCAAATATCATATATTTCAAAAGAACAAGAATTCTTACAATATCAATACACCCGAAGTGATTTGGATCCCTCGAGAATGTAGCTGGAATTCGCAATTTCCGTCGGTTATTACCTATAGAATTATCCACTTTTACTCCAGATAACATAGTGATAGCATTTTATGGACTTGAGTAGGGCAGTACGGTATGCAGTGCGACTATTTCCTTTCCACGCGCAGGTCAGCAACACCTAGAACACCAGATCAGATATGTCATCAAATATGTATTGTTCGAAAGAATAAACCCGTAACAACCTAGAGCGACTGGCAGAAATGCTCTGTCTGTCAAGTTTTAGGCGTTTTCCCAAATAGATAGAGACATGTAATCTGGTACACGGATCGAGTGTTCGATAAACCCCCCTGGAATAATCAAATTTTTTAAAAATGTTCTCTTGGGGGATGTTCCACATCAAAACGTTCGAAAAGTGAAATGATAGAAAGGTATGCTTTGCGATAAGATAGAGATTTCAAATTTGGTGTATGGGTAGATAGTTCGAAAGAAATAGTGTATGAAATTGGGGTTTTCCAATATTTTCAACTTTAGGGGGTTTTGCAAGCCAAAATGTTCTATTTTCCGAGTAACTGAGAAACGCCTCCTTTGAAATGTGATATAGGCTTGAAATTTGGTACATGGGCCAATTATTTAATAAAAAAGCCGAGAAGAGTCGAATAGAGTTTTCAAAAATTTTATTCAAGAGGATGGGTGCTCCATACAAAAGCGTTCCAAATGTAAAATGATAGAAAACCATATTTTGCAATGAGCTAGAAACCTAAAATTTAGTGTAGTGTAAAGGCAGATATTTTGAGAGTATAAATAATATAATTTGAGTTTTCCATTATATACTACTTAGGAGGTGCTCCACACCAAAACGTTCGAAATGAAAAATGATGCGCAAACATACTTTGCGATGATATTGAGACTGCACATTTAATGTAAAAGTAGGCTGTTTGATTAAAAGAAGGCGTACAATCTCACTAATCCAATATTTGTTAATTTAAGGGTACCGAACACCAAAATGTTCGAGTTGCCGAATAAATGAGCAACGCCTTCTTTCAAGTGTAGTTGACTTAATGTTTGGGACACGTGTTTACATCTTCATAAAACTCGTTGAAAAACAAAACAAATTATTCTAAGACTTAAATTTGAGGGGGCGTTGCCCCACAGCAAACCATTCTAAATGTGGACTGTTTGTAAAAAGCACTCAATATAGTGAGATCAGTATAGTAACTTGAATCTTTGCAACAAATAGGTCTTGTGATTAAAAAAGAGAAGGGCATTGCTGTGTTGCAATATTTGGTATTTTGGGGGTGGCGCACATGGAAATGTTCGATCGGTCAAATAAATTAGAAATACCCAGTAAGTAAGATAGAGATTTGAAATTTGATGCATAGATTAACAATGCGATAGGACACGTTAGAAACATAGTGTGGCGATAAAAAAATTAATATCAATATTTAGATTTTAAATGGTAATATTTATTTTGAAAGATTATAATATATATTTCCGTGCGTATATTTATAATTGTGTACATTACATTTGTTCCGAAAATAACCCATCAAATTTACTCCTAAAGTGAACGTACTCTTACCTAATCTATAAAGTAAATCATTTGTTACAAAACTACAATATTTATGTTTTATATATTTATTTAAATAGCACTCAAATATTAAAAAATACATGTACAAATAATAATTTATATAACAATTAATGTAATCTCTTTGAGAGAAACCCAGGAGTAGATGTGAAACCAACAATACCTATTGAAGTATCAAAAAAATATCTGCCCTCGACAAGATTGTAATAATATGTAGTTGGCGCGTATCTTTTTGTGCATTTAAACTGCACAATATATCACTGACTTTAACTTAGGGCATATGTCACGCATCATCTGGATTTTATTTCTATATAACTAGTTTCTATTTTTTGTCACAGAGGTCACACATTTTATCGTCCTTACAGTTCGAGGATTCTGTCCAATCTACTCATTATATGCATAGCTCGAAGAATCATTTTAAACTGTTGTTTTCCTAATATCTTGACTATCTTTCTTGAACTGATATCTTGCTTTTGTTGGGTAATCTCAATTTAATTACCTTGCTTCGGAGACACACGACCTCCTTGTATTTC
This sequence comes from Amaurobius ferox, assembly GCA_951213105.1. Classification (NCBI taxonomy): domain Eukaryota; kingdom Metazoa; phylum Arthropoda; class Arachnida; order Araneae; family Amaurobiidae; genus Amaurobius; species Amaurobius ferox. Next base: position 72,088,343 of record OX578133.1, on the reverse strand, counting down.
ATTAGCCTTGTTGTTTATAGTAGCTAAGGGACGGTCCTGATTGGAACTCCCTTTTTGATTTAGCTTTTTTGAGTCTCGCCCGAACGAATAGGTTACGCCTATTCAGGCATCATCACTTTCCTATATGAAGAATCATGGAACTGTGAGAACGATAAAATGTTCGCTGTGACAAAAAATTAAAAGTTGTTATCTAGAAATCAACTCCTGGCAATGCGTACCATTTGCCCCAAGTAAAGCCAATGATCTCTACTGCAGTTTAAATGTACAAAAATATACGTACCAGCTCCTCACTGCTCCTCAAACTACACAAGTACTGACTTATAAGTTATGAAACTGCCTAGAAGTTCACAACTTTAGTTCTGTCAATGAGCGAATGACAGTATTTTTTATTACGAAGGATTACATATGTTCTCCAAGTAGAATTCTAGTGTTAAATATACTTGCAAATTTTAATTTTACATAACTTTGTCAAAAACATTTATTTGAAAAATTGTTATATCTCAAGAATAGTTTCAATTCATTCAACAATGGGGAGGTGGATTTTACGACCATTCGGTTGAGTTTAATATCAATATAGGGTTCCAGTATTCAATTCTTGTAATAATCGTACCAATTTTTAATATCTTCACGAGACATTGCTTCCATAGACACACGAACACATAGATATACATACATTCACACACTGACATAAATACACATACACACAAGCATCACCTTAAAAACGTTTGATTCGAGTTCATGGATATTTGAAACATTTTCTTCCTTCGAAAACTCAAATTCGAATTTTCAACTCCTTCACAATACTTTTCCTGTCCATTATAATATGTATGTAAGGAAAGCAATATACTTCGTAAATAAATGTGACCCATCTAAATTACTAAAACCTATTTGCATTAATGTTGTCCCAAATTTAATTTTACTTAAAAGCCTTGCCTGTATAAATTTATTATTAAAATTTCATTTTTTTTTCCTTTATCATTCATATTATATAAGACATTAAATGCAAAATAAATGATAATTTTGAATAAAAAGAGGATTGTTTCCGTGAAGTTCAAAAGCCAATCTTTTTGTTGAAACTACTGAATATAAAAAAGGGTTTTGAAAAGTAATGTGCTTCTTAAAATGCCTTGAAACAAAAAAGGCAATGACAAACGGTTCAAACCGTAGTTCATTATGCATACAAAGTAAACTTTTATAGCGCTTTTGCGTGCTACATCGGGAGATTTTTTTAAGCATATATCTTTTGTTTTCTTTAAGTACATATTCCGTATCAGAAACTATATAATAAGAATATATAGAGGAAGATAGCGCATTATTTTTATCTAGAATATTTTAACATCTATAAAATAAAACAAATTGTAAAATAATTTTAGCAATTTTATTTTATTATCATCTAGTCTATTGCACTCCTCATGATATAGAAATATTGGAACTAATAGTGCAAAATAAGATTTCGACTACCAAGGGCAATGAATGCAATCATGCCATAGCTAGAGGAGGTGGCCGTCAGTATTTTCATGGTTGAGTAGCTATATATTGGTTACAAAATATTTTTCAATATTGTCTAGACCAGTGGTTCTTAAGTTTTTTCGTCTCATGAATCCTTTCACACTTAAAAATTGCAGAGGTACTACCGCAACAGGTGACTGGACATAATGACTTCCCTCCTTTTCTAAAAAAGTTTTATTTCCTGTTAAACTAACCATGACACTCACAAACAGTGCACTACTAACAAAGTCAATAGCTATATATAACAGTACTAACAAATATAATCTTTAATTTAATTTTATTATTTACAGCATTGATTATTAACAATTTAATTTTTAATACAAAATGCATGTTTTAAAATAAAAAATTAGAACTTATCTTTGGTACATCTTTGGACAACGAATAAAATATCACATAACAGATATAACGAAGAAAATATCACAATAAACTAAAATTCAAAATTTACAAAGCAGCGTTAAGCAAATTATGCATTTATTCAAATTTTCTGCTAACCTCAAATAATTGTTCGCACCCCCCTCTCCTCCCCTAGTTTTAAGAATAGCTGGTCTACAATGAATACGATAGCTCTACAACTCCCTTCCACTCGATTGCCTTCTTTTCAAGAACCTGGCTATACCTATACAGACAGACAAAAATCATTCAATAAAAGTAAGTTGCAAATTTATTTAAATGTCACTAACACTTTTCTTGCAAAGTATTGTCCTTTACTTTCAGCTTTTCGCATACAATACCAATGTTTTCACTAGTTCTGTAGTTATGTTGTTCTACCCAGACTCATCCTACCAGAAGATGCGGGAGAGCATATAATTTGTTATTGTTAATCATTTATATGATGGCTGCCAGTTGTGCATAATTTCTTTTAACACAATGAATGAGATTCATAAGGGTTTTTTTTGGTTAATGAGTCTATATGACTTGTTATTTTATATATATTTTGTGTATTCATATAGACTTTAGTTTTAAAGCGGGGTATATATATATTTAAATGTCATTAGATGCTATCGATAAAGAAAGTTTGCAGCGCATTTAGTAGCGATTTAGAGAAGTTATAATTCCTGTCTCGAAAACGAAGCAAGATAAGCGATAAAGAGCGATATCCGTGTAGTATGGAAAAAAGAGTGGTTTTCACATAATATGCACACAGAACATAAAATATGAGGTTAACAAAGGCGTTAATTATTCAAATGTCTCATTTACTACACAGGTACGCCCAAAAGAAATGGCGAGAAATGCGCATTAAAAAATACAAATTCATAAAATTAGCTAAATGTAATTTATTTGTAATTATCCGTTTTACAGTAAACAATAAATATTGTATGAAAATGTCACACAATGAATGCAGTACAATAATTATATCTTTCTGACGACCTCGATTTTTATTATCTGTATTCGTTTTATGTGCAAACTGCACGTTTTTCCGTATTAAATAGAAAGTTTCTACAACTTTATAATTGAAAATGTTCAACTATCTTGATTTGTTTTTGAGATAACAATCATAACATCTTCAATTTGACCTTCACCATAGACATCTGCTTACTTTTTAATGGATGTCGCATAGTCGCTTAACTATTAGTAGATCCTGCTTTTGCAGACGTATAACATTTCAATCAAAAGTTAAATGAATGCATAAGGCCTGTATATACACATATCTTCCGAATTTTTTTTGTCTAATGTCTTGTTCCTGTTTCATTAATGCAACTATTTTAGGTTTCACTTCTCTGGTTTTATACTCGGGGACAACTTAACTTGTTTATATGCTTTTATGCTGCAAGGGGGATTCTTCCGTCAAAAATATATGTATAGTTCTTGAAACGTCAAAAATATTTGGCAGAAATAATGAATAATTTATAAAAATTGAAAAAGGTATTTGTAATTTCTGAATATTTATTGGGAAATTAATTGCTTTACAGTTTTAATTTTAGTGTATTTCTTTATTTTACTAACTACGTCATAACACGTTGAACGAATCAAAAGACGGGCGAGATTTTTGCTTTTCATTTTTCAACCTTGAGGCAAAACCCGAGAAAAGAATAAAGTCCCTTTAGCGTCCGAATTTTCCCGACTTTTTTTCAATATAGTTTTACCTCTTCGGATTTCCTGAATTTTTAGATCGATTATTTAGGCAATCGTATATAGAAGCATTTTATCGAAATGTAGTAGCATTTCTAAAGTACAAGTTAACGTTTATCACAAATGTAAGTGCTTTATATTAAATGCAGACTCCAAGTTAAATAAGTTTTGCACACGTTAAAAACGTACAAATTATCTTCGAACTAAATTGCACTTTTTGCACTTGCACATCATTCCTTGAAAATTAATCTGTTACATAATTTTTTAAATTACTGTGTAAACTAGAAATTAGCAATGAAATATCAATAAATATTACAGATATAAAAATTAAATGAAACATAAGTCGTATTTGAGCGATAATCACCCTAAATATGGCAACCTTCTCTCTCACTTGTGACGTATACTACGGATAAATTCAACCGTAGGAAATCGGAGCGTTAGATATATGCAATTACGACCTTGGTTCTGTATAATCAACTTAAGTGCTCCCCGACTACAGTGCAGTCAAACATCCCTATATATATAAGCGTTTAACTTGTCTAACGTGTTTACATCTTTTCAGACCCTTCACAAGCTTCCCAGTGACCTAGAAGGCTGAATATTTTCACATCAATAGAATCAACTACGGTATTCAATGTATTCCCTCAGGGGCGGAGAAAATGGACTCTTAAAAGTATTTTTAAACCCTCTGAAAAAACCCAGCTTGCCTAGAAGATTTAATTTTTTCACAATTATAATACCGACTATTTGACAGAAAATAAAGTAGTCAAACTGTTGACTCTCCGTGGCAGATATTATGGGTTTAATGTTTTTCCAGGCTCTCAAGTAACCCTACGCTGGCTTAGAAGACTAAATCTTTGCACACTCACAGTATAGACTGCTAGACCGAAACTAAATCTGAACTTATTTTCAAATTTCCTCCCACTGAGCACAAAATGAGTGTGTGTGTGTGTGTGTGGTGGGGGGGGGGAGATAATATATCTAAGAACTTTACCGAAGCCCCCGTCAGAAATATAAAAGTCTGTATAAAAGTCAGTAAAATTGGGACAATTTTCAATTGAGACAGCTGTTAATCACTACATTGTTAAAACAAAATAAAACTTATTAAAACTTATAAAACTTAGTTGCAGCTTATTTTTTTTTTAAGTGTTAGTCTCCCTGTCTTTGACAGACAAAAATTTTAATTAAAATTATTGCTTCAAAACATGTCAAGTTTCACTATTCGGTGAGGAAGTAACGTTTTGTAAGAAATGTTGTGTATTTTGTAGAATTTGCGTATTATCAATAAAGTCGAGGAGGTCGGAAAGTAATTGATTTTTTGCAAGTGGGTCATATAGTAACTATGTTTCACCAGTGTCTCATATAGTAATTGACTTTTTGTAAGTGGACCATGCAGTAATTATATTTTGCCAGTGTTTCATATACTATTTGATTTTTTGTAAGTGGGGCATACAATAATTATGTTTCGCCAGTGTTTCATATAGTAATTGATTTTTTGTAAGTGGGCCATATAGTAATTATATTTTGCCAGTGTTTCACATAGTAATTGATTTTTTGTAAGTGGGCCATACAGTAATTATGTTTTGCCAGTGTTAATATAGTAATTGATTTTTTGTAAGTGGGCCATACAGTAATTATGTTTTGTCAGTGTTTCATATAGTAATTGATTTTTTGTAAGTGGGCCATATAGTAATTATGTTTTGCCAGTGTTACATATAGTAATTGGTTTTTTGTAAGTGAGCCAAACAGTAATTATGTTTTGCTAGTGTTTCATATAGTAATTGATTTTTTGTAAGTGAGTCATACAGTAATTATGTTTTGCCAGTGTTTCATATAGTAATAGGTAATATTGATTCGGAAAGCATGCGTCTGATATTTTAGGAGCAAAAGTGCTGCAGGCGGGCGGATCGGCTATAATAGTTTCTAAACTTTTACGCGCCACGTTATATGACAGAGGTAACATATAAATAACAATAATAATAATTAATAAGAATTATTTATTATATTCTTTGTATTTCATTGCAAGTAACATGAGTTTAGAATTAAGAAAAACATTTCATACTGCTACTTCTACACTGTGGAATATTGGCTTATTTAATATCTAGTCATTTTAACAGCGCGTTGCGCTTTCTTAATAGAGTAGTCACTACCACCTACACAATAAAATGTATGAATGTCGAAAATAATTTCAAATTTAAGCACAAAAATAGAATGGAGCTCATTTTTGAGAGGCAATGTGGTATAAGTTATTTAAAAATATCTCTGTATTATCAACCCTGCTTCGAATTTTCATTTTTCTATATTTTTCCCATCTATCAAAAACTTAGACGAATAGAATTTAATCAAAATCGAGATTCCGGTTCGAGTGAAAGTGCACTGTCATTTTGAAAAGTCTTTATTTTTTTATTTATTAATTGTTCCTTGATACCGTCACTTTTAATTTGAATTTAGAAGTATAAGATTTTGTCGTTCACTTGGACGTTAAGACGGACCGACTGACACCAAAACCAAGATTTTTGTTATAGTGGAAGTACTCAATAATTTTAATACATCACTCAATCAGTCAATTCTGTGCGTAATGCAAACACACAGTATAAATTCACATGTATATTTTTATAACACCTTTTTCCATTGAAAATCATTTTTATCCTTAATCCTTTTCACTTTTTTATCGAAATTTACCAAAGTAGAACAATAGAAATATAAGGATAATTTTATAGATTCGGCCAATTGATGCATGATCGAATTACTGAATACTCAGAGTACTCAAACATTAAGTCAATGTTTGTGTTCCAGAAATTGGAATACGGCTGTCTGAACGCTGATAAGGAAAGGTCTGCTCCTTATGAGAGACTTCGGAAGACAATATTTTCCTGTTCATTTCATTGGAAAGAGGATATATGAGGTTTAATATTCTTTATTGCAATTGCAATGTTTTATTTTATCTAATAAGGAATTATATATGCTTTTTAAACATCTTATTGTCTTGAATTACTTTCAAGTCTCATGAATAAATATACTATATGCCAGTAATAGATCGAGTTATTCTGAAACATCATGTATTATTTTATATAATACAACAGGTAGCTAGGGACGCTGTTAGATCGGGTTCTGTTGATACAATGGCAGGTTATCACGATGTAAGTGACTTTGAACGTGGCTTAGTAGTCGGCGCTCGTGAGATGGGTTACAGCATTTTCGAGGTAGAGATGAAATTTGGATTTTTGGATAATATGTATGTCTGTGCTTGTGGCTCCTGTATCGGAAAAGCAAGCTTTGGATATCCACGAAATTCTGCATAGGATAAATTGAACTTCTGAGAAGGCAGACCTCATCCACTTACTTTTTATTCTGATTTAAATTAGTTTTTGATTTTTTATGTTGAAACTCAATTTTGAGAGATTTTAATAGAAATCGATTCCTTGGTGATCGACAATACTGTCACATTGTTTTCGTTTTAACGCCAAGGAAACGATCGAAAATATTCTTTCCAACAACATTTGAATCAAATACTAAGATAATAAAGAGAGATTATCAACACATCATTCTTCATATAAACAACTTAAAATGACAGACTTTATGGCTTCTGCTGCACCGTAATGACTAAAACGCATGTAAGAACCCTACTGAATATAGGTATAGTAATGGCATGTGCCATGTAGTTGCAGTCCTTCTACTAAAAAAATTAATTAGCATATGTCGAATACTGATTTATTTTATTCTGAAAACGTGTTTGTTTCACAGACAACTAAATATAGAACATAAGACCATACATTTTGAACACAATAAAACAGACTATCTTTTAGCACTGAAAGTTGAGTATTAAAATAGCACTCCTCGTTTACAACGTGTGTGTTTGATGTCGTCGAAAATCCGCGTTATAACCGGGGTTCGCTGTTGTAATACATGAAATTATTTAATTTCATATACATATTGTTACATATAAATGCAATAACTGCACTGCAACTATTTATTGACAGAAGATATTTTACCTGTGGTAATGCGACTATCCAGTCTTTTGATCCTGAACTAGGTTAATGCTTTTTTCTCCCGAAACTGGTTGATACTTTTAATAAAACCTATTCTGTTGCGAAAAAAGTTACTTTTAATGGCAGATGAATTTAGATGCGATTTGAGTAATTGTTTGTAGTGATCATTTTTATGATCTGATTTTCAGCTTATTTGATTTTAAGAACTCATAACACAAAGGATTGTATACAGCGTTCGTAGAAAAGCCCTGATACACCTCTATAACTTTTAAACCGCATATAGTAGCGCCATGGAAGTAACCTCTACCTATAGGAAAGTGACCATGCTCAGTCGATTGAGCGTCATTGTACCACTCCTAGTTGCAAAATATGTAACTTATTGAGATAGGCAAAAAGTACAATTACAAAATGAAAGAGAGATGTTTAATTAATACAAAACGAAACCTGGCTCAACATAAATCCATTCAAAAATGACCAGACATGTGAAAGTAGTAAACATGTATAAAAACACAAACGTAACGCAGAGTTTGCGAGATACAGATACAAATAACCTGTCGAGTGACCTACGTACACAGTGTTCAATATGTGTACCATCAGACGCCATCATAGATGTGTACTATCACGATGCACATCTAAATTTGTTACAGAGCCGAATTCCAAGTAGTATGCAGCATCGCTGGTGTTACAGACTTACAGGTCCTGACAATGCATTACTTACAAAGCTTTCTTGGAGCAGGTCTCAGTTGGCCCTAACTATGCACATCACTTTCAATTTGTAATTGTACTATTTTGCCAATCTCTGTTGGTTTCTAAGTAAGTTTTCCCTTTCGCGACGGCGGCATTCTGGAACTGCCGCGGCCCAAAAGACGGAGCGCTTCGCTTCCGAACTGTTCCCAAAGGACGGCAAATTTTTTGCGCTAAGCCTAACTCTCGAAAAAATTCACTAAAAATCACCTACTCAACACAGAAATCTCCTTTTTTCAGGAATAAAACAAATATTTATTTTCTATTTGATGTATATTTTTCATACAAATCTGAATACAAAATACTCGTTACTAGCTCCCTTTCTTTCATCCGAAATAAACGAATAATTTCACTGCCTCTAAAACCCAAACCAAAAAAATACTCTCTTATATTCCTATGATTCACCAACGAAATCATAACGCTGAAATAAAAACAAAACCCGAAACTTAATTATAAAATTGTTGATGCTGCGAGAATTGCTCTGTCTGTTTATATTACTAGATCATGTTTCACCGCTCTAAATGGAGAAATAATTCATTGTAAACTCCTTATGCCAAGGTCATGTATCTGCAAAATACGTTGAAGTTAGTTCCATGGACATTTAACGCCATCTAGTAGACAAATTAAAACGTTCCACGTGAAGGCACGCATGCGTGCCACTCGCCATTTACGGTAAAGTTTCCTCCGTCACGAGTGCGTGCCGTCCGTCCTTGAATGCATGTTCGCAGCCGACACGCGGGTGTGCCAGTCGTCCCTAAAGGGTTTTAAGTTCCGTATTTCTGCAATCGGTGTGCGACAAGTTCGTTAATTCGACTGCGCTTTTCCTCTTTTCTATAGGTACACCTGACTTCCGTAGCGCTATTACACAGAGTTTATTTTTATTTTCCTTTTTTTCTTGGGGAGGAGTGGGGTGCTTACTTATCTACAAAACGGTATGTGATAGGAGCAGAAATGTTTAGTTCGATGCTGAAATGCAGAGATAAAAATTAACTTCAATAAAGCTTCAAACGCATTGGGTAGATGTTCAAGTCACTTAAAAATTGGAATTTAGAAGTACTTTGAACTTTATACAATTGTAGAATTTCTAGTTATCACTTTCCCGACATTATATATTATATGTAAAAAGAAAGTACTGTAATTATTTTAAAAAACTGAAATATTTTAATGATAACTCCTAAAGGGTAATCAAGCCTTTGTGCAACAATATCTGTGTTTCTGTCTGTCTTAATGTGTTGATAGGTGTATCTATATGGTCTGCCTTCCTGTGCGTCTGTGACGTTATCCTTTACGTTACGGCTCCAAGAATCCATTTTTTCAACTCCAGTACGGCAAAATAACTGAAAATTCCACCCCTCTAAACAAACACCTTCAATGACCTTGTCTTTTGTGGCCTCCTTCCACCTTCAATCAGGAAATACTTGATGGAAGGGCTGCAGGCATTCTTCAAGGCACTCAACGGGATACAATAGGCCCTCTCCTTATTTCCCAGAAAAATGAGGGTGAAAAAGACTGGTACAGCAGTTGAACCAGCGCCGTTCTAGAAGAAGAGATTTTCAATGATTTTTGCTGTTGTTGAGACCCAGACCGTCCGACCTACCAGAAAGGTGTAAGGTAACTGTTTGGACAGCCGGGAAGTGCCACCCAATTTAGACCGGAACCCAGTGGGGGTAGGCATCCATAGAGACCGTACCCTCCTTCCCCTACCACCAACCTCTCGAAAGGACTTACGGACCCACATGTTTAACGTGATCGTACTCCGCGTGAACACAGCGGCAGTTTTGTCAGTGGCTAGAATCGAACCCGGGCCTGCCGAGTGCAATTCCAGCGCGCTAACCACTGGGCTACCGCGCCCATATTTTCAATGGTGCAACTGTTGTACCGCCGTAAGGAAAAGGTTAATATATGTTACGATCAAACTGCATTCAAATGAAATTTTGAACGATTTAAAATCGGTAACAGTAAGAAGGGTATTGATTTTCAAGAAAAAAGTATCTTTTAAGGAATTGATTAATCGATTTCTTTTCGAATTCGAAAAAAAGCATGACGAAATATAATTTTTCTTAAATGTTTAAAACTATAAATTTTATAAATAATGTCATATTAAAAAGTGAAAGACAGCATTCATATTCAAAAGTGATGAAACTGCCTATAGTAATGGCTTTTCGAGATATAGTGTACATTGGATTAAATATGAAACAAAAAACGCAATAATTAAATGTGCTCATTATTATCTAGTAAGCCGATGCTTAGAAAATATATTTAACGAGAAATAAACGGCCACTATTTTCTTAGAGTCATCGCTAGATATTTCCCAGATATTAGAAATACCATTTTCCTACAAGAATCGTCATATCTCTAGAAATTTCTATTCCATAAAATTTTTATAACTATTAAAGTTGAAAATAAAATATTAGAATTAAAAAAATATCCTTTATAAAACTATTAGAACTATTTTCATAAAATTTGATCTCTTTATTTTAATGGGCAATTAATAAATTCTCATTAATGTTCATTAAAATCAAGTTAAACGAAAGCTCAAGTGGATATAATTGATTTATATTGACACTTGTTAATCGATAAAGTAAGTAAGGTGCTAGACCTCTGATTATTTTTTTTTATCAAATGGCCAGGCATTTGACTTCCATTATTCGCCTATACATCGGCCAGGAACGTGAACCATTTAGCCGTCCTAGGACGTTGCCCCATGCGCACCAGAGGGGGGCGGAACACACAGCGCCCAACAACACAACATCCATACCTTACGTGGGACTCGAACCTACAACGCGGCGGTCGAACGATCGCTTGGAAACGCTCACATTGACCGTTCAACCACCGCGTCGGCTATCTCTGATTATTAATGTTAGTTTAGACTAAAATCAACATGGATTTAAAATAAATGTAAAAATTGCGCAAAAAGGTAACATGGAATAATAATCCATGGAAAAACATGGAATAATAATCTGAATAAAAGAGGTAATCGTTTTTAAATACTTCAATTACATGCATTAAATGTTAAAATGATTTAGTAAATATATGTACATAACTTGAGTAAAATAAATTTAATTTTGATTTAATTTTTTAATTAGAACTTTGCATCATATTATGCCGGAGTACCCATTTTTTGCAGATAAAATGCTCCTCTGTTTCTTTAATTTCTTAAATGAACATTAACCGCTATTGCAGAATATTCCAATTATTATTTTTTTATGTTTTTTATAATAAAAACTAATGAAAAAAGCTCTGAGTCATATTTAAGTTAAATATAAGCAATAAGTCATATGCTGCCATAATGTATGATCTTATTACTTTCTCATGCACAGTATTGAGAAAATATTGTTTCCGCGAAAATTTTTGATTTCCAGATTTTGGTGCCAATATATGTTTATAGACCTCATGAACACACTTTGAATATTTTTGGAGTGATGTCAGTCTGTATGTCTGTGGTCGAGTTCTTGCGTATACGATACTGCCACAAATACTAATGGATTTTTACGAAATTTTATATCCGGTTATATTATCAAAAAGTTAAGAACTAGATATAATTTTTTTTAAATTCCAGCGGAAACTTCGTGATTTAATTAAAATTATATATTTTTTAACATGATAGTATAGGAAAACAATTAACATAATCATGCATAAAAGGGCTTATTTATGGCTCAATGATCAGCCCCTCTCGGGTGGCAAGTTATCCGCTAAATATGGAATCATTTGGGTTTCCGAGTTTGGTTATCCAAGTAGGAAATCAATGAACATAATCATGCATAAAAGGGCTTATTTATGGCTCAATGATCAGCCCCTCTCGGGGGCCAAGTTATCCGCCAAATATGGTATCAGTTGGGTTTCCGAGTTTGGTTATCCAAGTAGGAAAACGATTAACATAATCATGCATAAAAGGGCTTATTTATGGCTCAATGATCAGCCCCTCTCGGGTGGCAAGTTATCCGCTAAATATGGAATCATTTGGGTTTCCGAGTTTGGTTATCCAAGTAGGAAATCAATGAACATAATCATGCATAAAAGGGCTTATTTATGGCTCAATGATCAGCCCCTCTCGGGGGCCAAGTTATCCGCCAAATATGGTATCAGTTGGGTTTCCGAGTTTGGTTATCCAAGAAGGAAATCAATGAACATATTCATGCATAAAAGGGCTTATTTATGGCTCAATGATCAGCCCCTCTCGGGGGGCAAGTTATCCGCCAAATATGGTATCAGTTGGGTTTCCGAGTTTGGTTATCCAAGAAGGAAATCAATGAACATAATCATGCATAAAAGGGGTTTATTTATAGCTCAATGATTAGCCCCCTTCAGGGAGCAAGTTATCCGCCAAATATGGTATCAGTTGGGTTTCCGAGTTTGGTTATCCAAGTAGGAAAACAATTAACATAATCATGCATAAAAGGGTCATATTTATAGCTCAATGATTAGTCCCCTTCAGGGAGCAAGTTATCCGCCAAATATGGTATCAGTTGGGTTTCCGAGTTTGGTTATCCAAGTAGGAAAACGATTAACATAATCATGCATAACAGGGTTTATTTATGGCTCAATGATCAGCCTCTCTCGGGGGCCGAGTTATCCGCCAAATATGGTATCAGTTGGGTTTCCGAGTTTGGTTATCCAAGTATGGGTACATTGTCAAGTATGGTATCAATCGAAAAAAAAATTGTCAGGCTCTTTAAAGTGAAGGGTTATATGCTATAATTGTAATTATTTGGATTCATGATATCGATTTTTCAAAATTTTCTTGTAAAATTTGAAAAAACAAAGCTATTAAAACAGGATTCTGGTATGAGAAATGTGAGTTGAACCACACTACAGCTATTTTTTCATTCAATTTCATCCCATGCGTTAAAATATTACATCGCAGAGGTAATGCGATCGCTGTGATAGGGCTTTGGACTACGGTTTTGTAATTAAAGGGAAAAGATCCATTAATAGAGTTATATTAGCACAAAATAATTTACTTATGTGTTATGTACGGGGGGGTATCCTATTGATTATGTTGTGAGTATCGTGCGAGGAAAACCCCAGTTTGATCCTCACCACCTCTCAAACTATCCCCTATTTATGAGACGTATGGGTAAGTTAAATCAGTAGATCCCAAAATCCTTCCGGAAGATAATGGAAAGAGGGCATAATCTCCGCAGTTGATACCCCCTCTTAGATTCGGTCTAAATTGGGAGACAAAAGGAACAAAGTCGGACTGAAACTGTGAAGCATTTTCAAGTAATGCAAAGGGTCTTTCAAAATTATTGCACAACTAAATATCTTGAACTATTGGTCATAGGCTCATACTTTTAATTTCAGAAATGATTTATCTAAAGTAGATTATTATCAAACGCGAATTTCAATCATGTGACACCTTTCTGTTAAAAAGTTGCGTTAAAAATATTTTCCATAGCCAAGTTCGTGAAATAAAAATAGTTCCAGTGTCATACTATAAAAACTACCCGATATATCATTAATTAAACTTTTTGAAGAGTTATCGGGGACTGTATAACACTTTTGCTAAATATAGGTATGTATGTATGTTTTCGAATGGAAATTTATCTGACGAGAATACAGAAAAGAATATTTTAAAAATGTATAAAGTTTGGCTCAGCGGCTTTTGTTTTTAATTTATATGTCAAAAGTTTAAAATGCAAAAGTATTAAAACATATGAAATACCTTTATTATTACATTTATTAATGTACCCCAAATTTATGTATTTAATAATACAGTCTAACTTCTTAAAATAAAAGTTAGTTTTTTTAACATTCTTTTGACATAAAAACGCCTTTCGAATTACTCTTTCTGTATATTTCCTCCTTAATCCTCATTTCATTATTCAGTTTTTGTTTTAATGAAATTTTAAAAGAAGCCCAAATATCGAGAAAATTTGTTACTCGCCATTTAAAGTTTTATCTTTTGCTTGACGTGATGTCTTATAAATAATTTATACACTCTCTTGTGCGGTGGAAAACAAAACTTTAAATTTAAACAGGAAAAAAATCTATAAGATAAGCGAAAAGAAGTAATTCCCCTGTTTTTGATTCACCTCCTTTTTTCTGCTCATACCAGACGTATGTACTGAGATAGAAAATAGAACATGTTAATCAGTAAAAGTTTTCGAAAGATAAAGCAAGAGAAAAATTCGTATTGAATAATTGAGCAGGTTCAAGTTTTTCTTCTGAGTACTTCTCGATTGATCTTTGAGTAATGGGGAATTAGCGTATAAAAACATTCGAGGGTATTGAATGGCTTGTGTTTTTGAAAATTAGCAATTTCAAGTTTCGTAGTAAATTGCAATTTGCCGCTAAATACCATATTAGAAAGTTAATTGCTCAATACATTCTGGCGTATAAATAAAGTAATATAATATAATTTTCGAGTTTAGTTTAACATTTAAATTTAAACCCTCAAAATGATACAAAAGAAAATGGAAAATAAAAATAGTACAGACAAATTAGTAACAGTATCAACTTATTTCGGTGGCGAAAAAGTGTTTTGCTTTGGGATAAAAGACAGAGTAACTACACCCGCAAGGGCATGACGGCAAAAGCAAACAGAAGAACCGTCTTGCATTTGCTGGTATGGTTACTCTGAATGTTGCTGGAGTTACTCGGTTGTCTCCGAGACTGGTTGATATCATTAATAAATTAATATATGATGTATTTTAACAAAGTTTTACATTTCAAGTTGTATCTTGCAGAAAATGGATAAATAGAACCGGATTTTGATGATGGACATATTTTAGCCGACAATAAAGAGTAACTGATTTTTTTCTTCTTTAAAGTAAAGAAGTAAAGTACTTGTTCTTTAAAGTAAAGAAGTAAAGTACTCACATTATGTTGCAAAATTCATGTGTGGACAACATCAGTGTATATTAGTGTCACCTAACTGAAAAAATTCTACAACTTTAATTTCTTTGTACAATATATAGTTTCAAACCAGAGTTCAACTTTTCGATCACCATGTATTATACCATTGGGTAAATATACTATACTTTAGTAGTTAAATAGAAATATCTGATGTATGTAGCACATTACTTTTCTTAAGCTTACAAGTTTCAATATTGACGGAAACACTAACAAATATTAACTTCCTTATTCAATTTTTCTGAAAATGGATATATATTTGTTGTTACTATGTAAGTATTGCTACAAATGTTTCATAGAATGTCTTCTCTGAACAAGGAGGAAACACACATGTATGCAACCATTGATATTATGTGAAGGTGCGGGTTACCTGAATGTGGTGATATTTGCCGCGACCTCTGTTCCAAATTTGGTGAAATATTGCCAACTTAACGACTTTTGGCGGGTTTCGGAAGGCAGTGGAATTTCTCAATATCTATCGTAGATACTCCCTCTTTCTAAAGATTTCTGTCGAAAGTATTTAAGCGAGTTATCGTTCAGTTGGACAGAGTTGCCCTAATAGGAGTCAAATTGAAATCTGAAATAACTCAGTATTTTGAGAACGGATTCTGCTATTAGTGAGCATTTAACTGCTGTTTTATTGTACCTGGCAATTATTTTGTAATCTTGTAAGATATAGTATTATTGGCTTATATTGTTCCTTTTTACGCTTGTTCATGCTTTTACATAAAAGCGTTAGTTATCTAGAGATTTGGACTCATTTTTATAGCCCAGGAGTACACCCATGATTTGTGAGGATACATCGTAACAGTATACTAAATTTCATTGTAATAGTTTATTTTGGAAGTAATAGTTTTTAATAGTTTCTTTCAAGGCGACCCTTGTCCACCATCCTAGAAAAACAATATATTTCAAAACGTCCTAATACAATTTGCATTTTGTTCTCTCGATAAATGCAAGATATATATTGTTCGCAGGCTTACACTCAGATATTTCAACAAAAATAGTTTATTTGTAGTGAAGGATGCTCTCTCACAATTATTTCCGGTGGCAAAATGTGAAGAAACAATTTGGATAAACGTAAAACCAGAGACCAAGATTAGCAATTAAAAATGTTTTTAATTTGTTTTTTACTTTTTAGTACATTTTAAAATAAATGTTTGTGTGGATCTTTAAAACTTGTTTTTTGCTCGCTTGAACTTCCCCCCAAACATGTGGTTTCCTATGGCAGGCTCTGAACGGTCTAGCTAGGCCGGTATGCTTCAGAATCCATAGTATTAAAATATACCACGAAATACAACAAGTACCAAATTTTAATTTTCTCGCTGCTTCAGTTCTCTAGTTATTCCTCGAACACATGTACCATCCTATTGCGGACCCAGAATGGGATGGACTGGTAAAGTTTAAATTCCAAATAATTAACTATACCATGAAAGACAAGATGTGCTTTCAGCTTTTCCGGTTCTCAAATTATTCCCCAAAAACCCTTTATCTCCCAATTATGGACTCAAGACGGTCTGGACCGGTAAGATACAAAATTCTAAAAATAAAACGTACCATAAAAAACAACGACATGCCAAATTTCAAATCACAATGAATAGTAGAACCTGATTACTTAGTGCCTCAAATATTTGAAACAGGGCAAATGTGTGTGATGGAAACAACAGATACATACATCTATCGTATAACTGTTGTATTACTGATAAAAGCGACGCATGCATACTCTTCCATCTCTAAATATAACATTACTGAGGAGAGACACTTTGAAATATGTCTCTCCTGAGCACTCTTAGCGCTCATTCTTCCGAACAAAACCAGCAGGGAAAAGAGAAAAAGGTTCGAATCAGAGCACGCATTTGTCGACATCTCCATTTATTTACACAAAAATCATTTTAAACATTTATTTCGAATAATATATAATTAAAATAAAAGTTAATTAGACTTACATTATTTGGGTAGAAACTATCTACCTTGTCTCCCCTGACGCTTCGCCATTGATTATGTTCATCACAGAGTGTAAAATGACTTCTTTATTTGCATAGAATTGCATATTACTCTTTATTTTATGTAATGTGCATTCCGCCTAGGAAATAAAACCTTGATATTTTTTACTCCTACCTCATCCAGTGCTAAAATTAAAATGCAGAGAAAATTTCAAAAATTCGAAATTTTTATACCTAAAAGTTGGCAAATGTTTTAAACTAGTAACCCAAACAACCACTTATGACCCTTTTGCGTGACAAATCTCATTCGTTCTTGGGGAGCATTGATAGCTTTCTGATGCTTTGAAGCGCATTTTCATCTTCACTTAATTCATTTTTAAGCGAAAAATAAATGAAATAAACTTTATCTATAAATAATGAATTTTAATGTATTGTTTTTACATAAGCAGGAGCAAAATGCTTAAAAAAAATTAATGCAATAACCTTCTACGCACATTTTTTCATACTTTATGACCGACATTTCTACAACAAAAATATATAAATACTCATTTATGTATTTCTTATTAAAAAAGAACAGCAAATTTAAATAATGATTTGAAACACATTTGGATAATAGCTGCTTTGCGAATTTATTCATGGAGTTTGTTAAAATATGGGTCGAATTATTCGAAAGGCAACATGAAGAATTATTTGGGTAAGTCCTACTAATATGGGAAAATTTAGATATTCTAAAATTCAAAATTTTGATTTTGTTTAAAAAAATTAAAAATTCACTGACGTACTGCAAAGGGTACTTAATAATATTAAGGCATACGCAAATCTTAAATGTATGCATTTCCATGTATTTGTGTATTTGTACATTTTTGAAGCCATGTGAATGACATGCTGTTAATGCGACAAATATTAACATTTCTGATTTTTTTGGTGTCACAGCAATAAATCTATAAATTATCTTTCTAAGCATTCAAATTAATCCGTAATAATAAATTAGTATTAAAACGGTGTTGTTAATATTCAAAAGAAAATACATAGACCTAAAATTATTCATCAAAATTATTTTTAAAATTTATAAACAAAGCAAAAGCTCTTGTGACCTGATTCATATGTTAAGTTTCGTATGTCAATGAAATTTTTTTGTAGTTGAATTTCACTTATAAAAGATATCTTAACTGAAACTTTGATCATTCCGCTTTGTTTGTAAAACATATTTGTACATAAATGTGCATGAATATATTTGAATTTCCAAAGCTATAGGTTGTGAAGTTTTTCGTTTGGAATTCCAGAACGTATAGTTTGTGTACAATTTAAATAAAAGCTATTGACTACCTACCGTTTGACAACACTTTTATGTGGATGTTATTTGTCTCTTCCAAAGGTTGCTTTTAGTCGTTTTCGAAAAATATCATGAAATAAATATTATCGTTTTAAAGATTTAAAAGTAAGTACTTTATGTCAATTATCTGTCAACTTCATTCGGAGTATATATTATTTGATAATGATGTGGAAAGAAATTACTAATGTAAACTTTGGTTAGTTAAATGGTGTATATCCTTCGCACGTGGATAGACTGTACCTGATCGGCATATCGAAGATTGCTAATAAAAAAAAATCCCAAAAATTTCAATTCTACATCTATCGACATACCATATATAAATATTTCGAAAATTTTGAATTAGGGGCGATGATTCTAAGGAACAATTACAAACTGAAAAGCAATTTGCTTAATTATCAAGTATTTCCACTCTAGCTAGAATCTGGGTTTGGGACTTGTCCGAACCGTCTCATCCTCTAAATTAACAGAAAAATCTAATATTTCGAAAAATTCAAGTTTGGGGTGACGAGTTGAAGGAATAATCGAAATAATCAAAACCACTTTGCGTAATTATCGAGTATTTCCAATCTAGTTGGAATTTTTGTTTTAGTCTCATTCGAACCGTCTAAGCTTCCAGATCAACGAAGATAATCAAATATATCGTAAATTCAATTAGCAGGGACGATGCGAAGGGGTTTTCAAAAGTTTTCCTCACTTTTTCTCTCAAATATAATAAAAACGCAATTTGATATCTTTCTACTGCCAGCAACTAAAACTGGAAAATATAACTAACGCCATATAACGCCATAGTATAAAGCCATATAATTTTTCTAATTGTTATAATTAAATTACTTTGCCGCAAGCTAAAATAAGGTTACATATATTTCCCCATTTAACATGTTAACAAATTTACAGAATGTACGTCATTTTCATGTTTAAAGGGAACAGTATTCCTTTAACAATATTCAGAAAAGTTATCAACAACTTGTATTTAGTGTGTATGTGTCACATTTAATGACAACTAGTCATTTGAAATGCACAGAGTGTTAGTGGGATTGGCTAGTGTGTAAATAAACCGTGCAACCTTTTCATTTCCAAACATGCTGGCACTGAATTAAAATATAGTTGCATGCTTTGCATAATGACTGAAAGAAAAACAATTTACCCATAAGTAAAATAGCAGCAATAGCAATGTAATAGTGCAGTAAAATAGCAATGTAGTAGCTGTTTCAATGATGTAATGGGTTATATTCATGGAATCAAATCAGAAGTCCACTAACATCCATATTGTATCCCCTTTGCCCGTTTGGACGCCATTAAAAGTAGAAGTCACTTTCACTACATCAATGAACATTGTCATTGTTTCAAGAAATAATTTCCATAGTGTAAAACATGAACTTTTAATTATTACGGATTAAAAAAAATTAAAATTACATATTAAATCACTGCACTAATAAACTGCAGTAATAAGGTAAGTGCAATCAGTAATATTATCAGTAATAAGGTAAGTGCAACAAAATTACACTTACTTTATATAAAAATCTATGAAAACCAATATGTAATATGTAAAACATTATTAAGCGTATCTGCTTATAAATAAGTATAGAAAACAAGTTTCACAAATATTTTAAAACATTTTTTCTAACAAAGACCATAAATTATCTCCCGAAAATAATTATAAGTTTTATATTGGTAGTACGAAGCGTACTATTGGCATTCGTTTATCTGAAAATGCTCGTGACTTTAAAAATAATAAACTGTTTACTGCGCTTTCACAATCAGCTGGTAATGATAAATTTATCCCTTTTCAATAAAACTTATATTTTAATAAATTGCAATATCCCCCCGTAATATTTTACTTTTTGAATCCTTTTTCATTTATATTTATCTAAACTCTATTTGTGACTTCGGTCCTGTTCAGACCCTTTGTTTTGCCTGGCGTCTCATTCTAGACTCTGTGCGTATTGAGCTCTTATATGATTTTCTGGAAATTTAATACTTAATGCTTTGTTTCTAATGAAGCATTTCTTAGTTTGTCTGTTTATTTATGTAGTTATTTTGCACATTTGGATAATTGTAGCTGATGGAATGCTTTATATAAATATGTTTTGTAATTTACTATAATTTTAATTACTATTCATCCAACTTTCCATATGAAAATTTAGCATTCGCAATTTCAGGCTATATATAAGAGCTCTATCATTTCATTAACATTGCCACTGATGATGAATGTTATGATGCACGAAAGCGCTCTGGCACTCTAATATGTAAAATTTTGATGTACGTCATTAATGGTGATTTTAAATAAAAAAAATCTGATGTGGGCAACACATGACTTTCCTTATATAATGTAATGAATTTACTACTTTTACAGTAAAAAAATAGGTTTTTCTTATAGTACATACTAATATTCTTTCCTAGATATTGAATTTTCGACAATTGGTTGTCAATTTCATTGATTTAGCGTCATTTTTATCCATTTGGCGAGATTTTCGTTAATTTGGCAACATTTCAAAAAGTCGCCAAATTTGCGACATTCCGCCAAATTCGTCGCCAAATCTCGCCAATCGTTATGGACGAAGACATAAGTTATTCTTACAGCAGATAAATGACTATTGGAGTTCAAATACAAAAGTATTACTCAAAGTATTTTTTTTCATGAATGGAACGAGCTAAATTCACGAGAATGATGTCACCCAATTTATCGCATGGTATTACATATGAAAAATGAACATGTTTCTCAATAGGAAATGTTGTTTTTTTATTTTGCATGACTTTTTGATAATTTTTTTTAAAAAATGTGCAATATCTCGAGAACGGTTCATGTTAGCGTTCTAAAATTTATCTCAATCGTTTTCTAATGAAAAATTGCATAAGAAATGTCTATTTCCGTAACTTTATAAGTGGGTTTGATTTTTTGACAATTTTTTCAAAATTTCTATCGAAAATTTAGGGGAGTTCTGACCATTCGATTGCGTATAAAAACAATAGGCTTCCAGTGTTTATAGATTGTGATTTTTGGCCAAATTTGGTTCAAATCGGTCCATTCGTTCGTCAGTTATAGTCTCCACAGACTCACTGACACACACACACACACACACACACACACAGAGACATCACTTCAAAAATGTTTGATTCGTGATCAGGGATGCTTGAAACGTGCTCTCCCGTCGAAAACTCGAATTCGAATTTTCGACCCCGTCACAATACTTTCCTTATACATTATGTATATAAGGAAAGTAACTAGTTTGCAATTTTAAATAAATACTAGACTACAATGTACTTGTGGTCTTTACTAAAAAAACGTATCTGCTTAGTTCGGGGTCAGCTTACAAAACTTAACCTCAGACAGGGGCTGCCCGATGTGATAAGCAAGGCACTTATCGCGTGTCCCTCGCGCAATGCGGGCACCCACATGCGATGATTTTAATTCATGCAGGCTGTTTAAACTCGAAGTTGACTTTTTACATATTTGAACAAATGAAAGAGCAAATCAGTAAAATTTTTGTGGAATTAGAATTCAAAAGATGGCTGTCTGGGTGATGAGCTGTGTGCAACCTTAAGTAAGACCAAATGTCAATATAATTAAATCCCTAAATAATTTTATCTAATGAAAAATACAGGGTACAATTTTGTTGAAAATGAAATTATTCAGAGTAATTTTATTTATAAACACTGTTTTGCACAATAAATATAAAGCAATTTTAAAATAACTTGCGCAGAAAATGGCTCCAAAGTTTTGTTGACAATTTGCCATCGATCCTTTGTAGAGGCTTGCTACCTTTTACATGTTATTTCAGAAGCGTCAAGCCGTAAATACATACTCTGCAAAAGAGTTACTGTTTTACTCTCTTTGTCATAAATGTTAAAAATCAGTCTCAAATTTACATATTTATAAGTATTTAAGTACGAAATACAAGACATTAATTAATTAAACGTTGTTTATGAATTTTCACTCGTATTAGTTATTTGTAAAAAAAATAATGTCCTATATTTCGTTTCATAAGCTATTTATTTTATTGGGTTTGAGGAGAGAAGGATCAAGTAATGTTTTTTACATGTGAGCGCACGCAATGTGTATACAGGGTGTCCCAAAAAGATTGAAACACGCCTTAATTCTTCTCCTGTTGGAGATAAGTGGGAAATGTAAATTGCAAAAATGTTGAAAGTAAAGTAGGAAACAATACTACGTTAATGAAATAGTCCTCCTATTAATTTGTAAAAAGTTACACTTTTTAAATTGTTATACGACCCCCTTAGACAAAGTTGGTCAAGTTATATTTAATTGAAAATTGAACATTGTGAATGGGGACCCTATATCAAATGAGAAATGTAAATTTGTGCCATATCACAAAAAATATAAAACTGGATGATAATACATAGGAGACATTTTTGCGAATTCCGCGTAAGCTCACGATGCAATCACGGATTCTTAAGCACTTTTCAATAACTAAGTACTTTTTCAATAATTAAGTATTTAAGATACTTTTTTTGTCTAAACAATTTCCATTGTCAATTTTTTTATGATCCTTATTTCACTGATGAAACAGCCTTCCACATGGTACGAAAAAGTGGCATAAGTCAGATTTTTTTCCTTTATTATAATTCAGTTGATTTTAAAGATACAGATATGCGAGTTTTCTAATGATCTTGTTGTATTAAAAATACACATTTTCTGATTGACCAAATTTGTCTAAGGGGATCGTATAAAAATTTAAAAAGTGTAACTTTTTAAAAATTAATGGAAAGGCCATTTCATTAACGTAGTCTTATTTCCTACCTTACTTTCAACATTTTTGCAATTTATATTGCCCACTTACCTCCAACAGGTAAAGAATTAAAGAATGTTTCAATCTTTTTAGCACACCCTGTACACTAAGGCTGTCTCTGCCCTCATATAAACTAATTTAAATCATTTCTGATAGGTGGAAGTACATTGGAGACGAAAAATTTCTATATGGCAATTTTTCCTGTCGCAGATACATTACCCTCCCTTCCCGTTTTCCTGTCGTAAACATGACCCTCATTTTCCTTACATAATATTCACGATAGTAATTTATCAAATCTTAGCTATATATCAAAAGGTTTACATATTAGTAAACAATTATTGTTAAAATAAACAGTATTATTTTAGATTGATTTACAATATTACGTTTCTACCTAGCAATAAGAAGATACATATGATTTAAGACTTTGTGTTCTTCACCCAGTTTCTTGTGGCATAAAATAAAAATATCTCTCATGCATGCTTTTCGGAGTAAATGCTTTTCCGAGGTAACATAATGCCATATCACTTACGAATAAATATCTTAGTCTTTTACCCCATAAGTAATCCTCAAGAGCAGTAGACACATTTTTGCTACGAAAGATCTACGTAGACAATGCATATTCATTATTCAAGACAGAAAGTGTTTCAACAGTGATACCAAATTGCCTAGAATAATCATTATTTATGTCTTTATTTGATGTATTCCCGATAATTACTTTCAGACTATCCATTCTTGATTAGTATGTTGTAAAGCATTAATTCTTCGTTTCTTTTACTGCTGATGTAAAGCAGTAAAAGAAACGAAACAGTAGCGGCAAGTACTTTGTAAAGCAGTAGCAGCAAGTACTTTGTAATAAGTTACATATATTCTTATAAAATTTCAGTGCATATATTCTTATAAATTTTCAGTTTTGTGTTGTTGCATACTTACGACCTTGTCCTGGTCTTTGGCTAACATTTCCAGTTTCCAGAAAACGATCTCGTAGCCTGTAAATGAAACTTTAGGACATTCCAAGGGCTTCAGCAACAACCGGTCGTGTTTGGCCTGCCTCTAAACGACCTATGGTCATCTAGACTACCGATTCGGCTAAGTCATGCTGTTGAGACATCGTATTCACTACTACGAAGCATTCAACCCATGTCAATTGTTTCTAATCTCTTCCTACATTTCTACATAAAGGATGCTGTAGAGCAATTTAGACTCCTAAAGCATGTAATTTCCATCGTCACAGACAAAATTTGCATATACCGAAGTTTGGAAACATGATAATTTTCTTTTTTAATCTCGATTCTTTCATTTTGATAAAAAACTAGTCGATTATATGTCTGTTTCATACCAAACTCACAATATTCCCTTATTGTTTTGAACAGTGCATATGGATATATTTAATTCTTTGGCATTGTTGACGATAAGCAACAGTACTGATAATCTGAAAACGCATGTATCTATACAGGGTGTCCCAAAAAGATTGAAACGCGCTTTAATTCTTTACCTGTTGAAGATAAGTGGGCAATGTAAATCGCAAAAATGTTGAAAGCAAAGCAGGAAATAAGACTACGTTAATGAAATAGTCCTCCAATTAATTATCAGAAAGTTACACTTTTTAAATTTTTATATGACCCCCTTAGACAAATTTGGTCAATCAGAAATTTTTTATTTTTAATGCAACAAGATCATTAAAAAACCGTATATCTATATCTTTAAAATCAATTGAATTATGATCAAGAAAAAATCTGACTTATGCCACTTTTCCGTACCATGTGAAAGGCTGTTTCATCAGTGAAATAGGGATCATAAACCAATTGACGATGGAAATTGTTTAGATCAAAAATACGTTAATATGTGTCAAAAATTTTTATCACAAATACACCAAAATAAATCATTACACAGACATAGATCATATAAAGCAGTGGTACTCACTACGCTGTTAGATATCTTATGTATTATCATCCAGTTTTACCTTTTTTGTGATATGTCACATGTTTACATTTTTAATTTGCTATATGGTCCCCATTCACAATGTTCAATTTTTAATTAAATATAACTCGCTGAATTTTAAAAATACAGATATGCGTTTTTTTAATGCTCTTGTTGTGTTAAAAATAAAAAAATTTGTTTGACAAAACTTGTCTGAGTCGTATAAGCATTTAAAAAGTGTAACTTTTTGAAAATTAATGGTTGGATTATTTCATTAACGTAGTCTTATTTCCTACCTTACTTTCAACATTTTTGCAATTTACATTGCCCACTTATCTCCAATAGTTAAAGAATTAAAGTGCGTTTCAATCTTTTTGAGACACCTTGTATATGCCTCTAACAGCAAAATTATTTTCACCCCTAGTACTAACAATCAGTTATTGTGAAGTGCTCTATTCAGTTTCCGATGGAACTGCAGCTCGCAAACTGGTTGCGTTGCAATAATTGCTTAATAGCACTTGTTTCTTCTTACTTGATACCTACTGCAAGTAAAAGGTGATAGAATTGCATTCTGAGTACTAAATAAACACTTAGCTTCTGAACAACAGTTGACTTGGTATTTGTGGTCAGACATGTTTCCTCATTCTACTTTAACATCTACCGACGGAATCATTCTCGCGACACTAAATGAAAATAATTGAAAAGTTCCTTTAAACTCGAAATTTATTGCCATCTCAGTAAATTTTCATGCACTTTTAGTCAAATTTTAGCACAGTATTCATTATGATAATATAATACCAAATTAAATATATTAGAACAACATCTTTTAAATTCGCAAATTAGAAAACTTCGGAAAGCATTATAACGCCAATAGATGGCGTTAGTAGTTAATATTAAGCATCCGCAAATCACTGTAGACCTACGAAGACCGCAAAAATTGAAGACGTCGTTTGCTTAAATTTGTAATTAATCAACGGTTGTGTATAGGAAATATTTTTCTGGGATATTCTGTGATATATTTAGGAGCTGCTGAAGAACTGAACATTGGATGGCACATCGATTTTAGTGTATCGTAATATAAAATCTGAGAGGTTTAAAATACACGAAAAGTATATAACTTTAAAAAATTCATTAAAACGCGTCTATTCATCAATAAAGATTGTTTGAAAGATAATTTTTCGATCTTTCCGATGGTGTCAAGATGGAAAGTCTGTGATAATTGTTTAGGTCACTAAGGAATCGATTTGTGCAAAAGACGGTCTAAATTGGGGTAAAACATTGAAAAACTGAAAGTCTGATTCTAAATTTTAAAAAATTAAACCGAGGTGCAGCTATGTACGTCGAGAAGTAACTGTGTACCAATTTCATAGTTGTACGACCCTCAAATTCCCCGTTAGGGACTGTGAGCATATACACACAGCCATTTTCCTTTATTAAGTAAAATTTGGCTAAAATATAGAATAATGATAAGTATATTTACTATTCCTTGAAAATTAGAGCTAAAAATCATTATCGTTGTTTAACAACTAACATCGTAGAATATGTTTATTCCTTTTAAAACTCATTAACAATGAATACAGTCTTTTCTTTTAAATTTGCATTGTCATTTTCTTTGGCACCCGGAGTTTTGCGTGAGAACTTATAACATAATACATAAATTACAATTTATTTCAAAATATTATTTAAGCCTATCAAAGATAGGGAAACTAACAATATTTTTGGACAAACCTAATTTTTCTGTCCGTACGTTCGGTTGCAGCCTGTTCCGTAAAGGATATTATAACTGCGCAAATATTTAGCCTTCTAGGTCAAAAGGAGGAAGGATCTTCTGTTCAGACTGTAAACAACTTTCGAAAAACCCCATCCCCGAGAGAGGGAATCAAAAATTGTATACCGTTACGTTCTGTTTCGTAGACAGTACAATAATTGTACAAATATTTAGGCTTTTTGGTAAATGGAGGCTTCTTGAAAACCAGAAATTTCCTCTTTTGTTGTTGTTACTGATGACCTCCTGTTTCGGTGGGGCCGATTCAGGACCAGTGACGCAGGAAGCAGGAAAGAACGAAGAAAGACACAAGACGAGAGAACAAAGTTTATTACAAGCGCATCACTGACCAAAGTCGGAGGGGGTGCAGCTCCACATTTAGACGAGGACGCAGAAAGCGGAAGGTTGACTTTATCCTCGAGAAATATCCATGCCCGATTTGAACCCGAGCCCACAAGACAGCAGCCGAAGACGTTATCCACTTCACAGCCTGGGCGGCTTCCCCCTTTTAATTACGCCTAAAGGGCACAACATCGAAAATTTTGTTTTGTTATTTACTATTTCGTAGTTGATAACATAAGATTGCAAAAATTCAGTTTTTTCAGTCACCGAGTAGCTTCTGGAGGGTCTGAAAAGACAAAAAGCACGCTCGTAAAAATTAAGCTAACACACTCTAATGCTGGTAAAAATTAAGCTGAAATTGAAAAATTAAGCTGGATTGAAAATCCGGCTTCGTTAGATTCTGTACCGTAGTCGATATTACATGTGCAGAGATTCAGTCTTCAAGGTCACCTGGGGGCTTTAGGAAGGTCTGAAAAAACAAAAATACTTTAGCCAATTATATATATAGTGATATAGACTAAATGCTTTCTTATACACCGTATTTTTACTTTTATTTCAAACGCAGATATCTATCTTTGAGATTTCTATTCCAACCTTTAATCAAAATGTCGAGAGAAAGTGATTTGAAGAGATAATTTTCTCCCCATTTCGTATAAAATACATTTTTCATATGAAATAGAATAAGACATCTCAAAAGGCGTATTCCAAGATCTGTCTTAACTAGCTTGCCATCTACAGTAACAGAAAGCCCTTTCTGCTTGATTAATAGCTTTAATGCACAATAGGAGTTCATAATTTAAAAAGTCAGTTCTCCCTTACCTGAAGGACTGTAATTTGTTCGGAATTGCCATTATTCATCGGACTATGTGATTATCTTTGAACAAATTTAGAAGGGGCAAAAGGTTTTCGTCAACTGTTTGCTGTCATTCCTTTTTGACATGTCATTATTTGGTCATTCATTTTATCCGCATTTAAATTACTATAGATTTACAGTTTTTAATACCCGAATTATTTTATGTAATTTGAATTGCAGCCCATAAAGTAAATATGCTAAGGTCAATGTTGTTTCAATTCTATAAGGATAGAAATTGATAGAAGGATGCATAAATTGTCTTTAAAATTTTTGTAAAAGCAAAAACAGTGTTTATACTTTAGATTTGAGTTTCATATTTTTGATATTTTAAAAGATGTTTACAAATTACATTATTATTTTAAGTAGATTATTTTAATATTTACTCATTTAATTATTAATATCATAGGCGAGTCATGCAATAATGACTTAAAAATATTTATTTTAATTTAAAAATATACCAATAAACCAGGTTCAAAAATCACATAATACATTTTATTGATACAAAGTGTATACCAGGTTATTAAAGCTCTGAGAACAAGATATTTGCCGATGAAACTGTAAAAAGTTTTAATATACTAGGGGGCTCCGTTCCCCGCTTACTACTCTCGCCAACGCCCGTGACTCGCTTTACCAGTCGAGAAGCTTTGCCTCGCTTTTACAGTCGAGAGGCTTTGTCAATGCCTCCATATTTCTCCGTGGTATTTCATAATCACATCAAATATTTTGTTATTTTAGTCTATATTCTTTACTTTTTATTTTTCTTCTTTGCGTTTCATGTTTATATTTCCTTGTTTTCTCTATTTCTCGTATTTAATTTCCTTTTCGTGCCACTACGTGGCGCCATTATATTGAAATGCCGTTCAACTATTTTAATTTGGCCGACATAGCCTTACACTTATCTGATCGTTTAGATCAAGATTTTTTGCACTGAAGAAGAAAATGCAGTTGATTTCCTGAACGTCATCTGTATGTAATTACTTACGTAGACAAAGTAACGTCAAATTTTGTTATGACCTTTAAATTGTACTATGTTAGATTATTAAGACAAGCATACGAAGATACTAGTAAGTACTCGTTATTGTAATCTGTATGTCTCATCTGTATGTAATATCTCATCTGTATCTAATTACTTACGTAGACAGAGTAACGTCTAATTTTGCTATGACCTTTAAATTGTACTATATTAAATTATTAAGACAAGCATACGAAGATACTAGTAAGTACTCGTTATTGAATTAATCACAGTTAGAAATTAGTAACCGAATTAAGGCATTACACAAAAAGACTGGCATATGCGTGGGAAAATTTAGATTTTCCTATTTAGCTCTAACACCAAAGCTACATAAGAATCCTGCGAAATTCCGACCTGTTACCATCGGTTTTAAAACTTATTTAACCAGGGCTAATAAATCTCTATTGGGTCATTTAAAATTGGTTCTATGGAATCTCTATGACAAGGGGAGATACTTTATCAAAAATAGCCTTAAAGTGGTTAAAAAGCTAAAAAAATTGCCTAACATGAGAATATATAGGTGTTACGACTTTGTTGCTAATATAGACATTAGGGATCTATATAACATCCTTATAGAATCATACCATAGTTGTGATTTGAAACTTTACATTGCTATAGAAAAGTTCAGTGCTTTGGTGAAACTGGTTTTATTCTAGACAGTTCTTTATAATGGAGAAAACTTTTATAAACAGATTAAGGGTATCCCAATGGGTGGTAATTTCTCTTCTATTCTGGTAGATTTACTTAGATAAATATGAAAGGTAGGCACATATTTTAAATGAGGTATTATTCCTTCGTTACGTGGGCGATTTCCTATGCGGATTTGAGAATTGTAATTATCCAATGAAGTTTGATTTCTATCCTCCATGTTTAAATTTAATAGAAACAGCATGTAATGAAGATAAAAGTCTAGATTTTTTGGATCTCACAATGATGAAACCTACGACCACACAGTGTTATCGAATGTACGATAAGCGTAGCACATTTAAATTCGATATTAAATATTTAACTTCATGGACAATATGTTTACACCGAGACATATTCAGAAATCTGGTTCTAAATCAGATGACACGTCTTAAGTTGTTGAATTTTGCCAATAACATAGATACATTTGTGATTGCCGCCTTCTGAAAGAGGCAATCAAGGAGGGTTATCCACCCACCAGCTTTTCTGATTAATATCCAATCATAATGGTTTAACTGTGACTATGACTAAAAAAAGATTTTTCGGAGTAATAACAACATACGACTTTTCATGTATCGCCTAGTAGCGGTATTGAAATATGCAGGTTGTAGCACGGGTAGAGAGAAATTATGGATTATAAATCTGGTAGCTCTAGATGGCTACACACAGGTATTTCATGGCCGGCGCTATATTTGGTAGTCATGTTGTTATGATACGTTTTACAAAACTTTTTAAACGAAATCTAAATTGTATTTATATGATTATAGACGTTTTCTGAACGATCATTTATTATTTACTTCAGAGTGAATGTATGGGAAACTTTATACGAGAAAGCAGTTTAACATCAATAAGTTAGGAGCTGGTCCATAGGAAAGAGTATTGCGGAAAATCTGAACTATTGTGTATTTTTGTGATTTTGTATTTATATGGCGATAATATTGCTAATAGGCCTTGAATCCAATTTTTTAAAAGTAACCACTTTGAGTTGGATTTCAAACATTAGTTTTGAATATATTGATTTTAGAGTATTAAATAACCACGAGTGCAGTAATTTCAAACGTTAGTATTTTACATTATTTATTATTAATATTAGAGTATTAAATAACCACGAGTGAAGTAATTTCAAACATTATTATTTTAAATTAGTTGTTGTGGATTTTATATAATGTTTCTTGGATTGTTTTAAGAGTATGGTAGAATATATTTATGGAATTACATGTTATTAAAAATGTATATGTATGTATGTAATTTGTTTTTATGATATTGAAAGTGTTATGAAGAAAATGGTGTGTAGGAAATATCGGCTACCGGAATCGTTTGCCATGGTGGAAAAAAGCTTTAACCGGAGAGATGGGGGTCGCATCTCCCCTGGCCATATCTTCTGTTACTTTACTAACATTATTACGAGTACATAGTTATTTGTCCTATTTGGGAATTTATATATATATATATATATATATATATATATATATATATATATATATATATATATATATATATATATATATAGTAAAAATGAAAAATGATGTCTGAAGTGAGTATTTAAAATCAATAGTGACTACACGCCAAACTTGTTAAGATGATAAAGAGAGAATTATAAATAAAACATTATAAACAAGAAGGATCAATCATGCATAAAGCATTGACTATGAAACACTTTCCAACTACAATGCAATTTGATTTCAACAACTCTAAAATGCGATACATTCAGCGGTATTATTTAAAAAATTATTACAATACTACAATACATTATTATATTTGAAAACTTCATCGAAGAAAAATGACCTTTATTCAAATGTCGTCATTGAAATATAACTTGCCTGGCTCTCTGTGAAAAAGCAGTAAAAATTTCATTCTTAAACATTTATTCTATTCCTTTCTTTTATCACAATACTACAATAATTTATTTTACTTAAAAAAAAAGAAGCGTAGAGGTAAAAGTAATTTAACTTTGTGCTTAAAACTTCATTGAAAAAGTCTGCTATAAAATCGTCTGTTCTCTATGTAAAATCAATGACCGCTTCATTCATATCAACTATATTGCAGACTCCAGCGCTAAATAATTTCGCATTAAAGAAATTCAGGAATTCTCGTACTACTCATCTTGCAGCTTGATGTGTTTACAATCTCCATAAATAAAAATTAGGGTTCATTGTAGAAATAATCAAAATTTAATGATAATTTACACTCAAATATATTGAAATTACGTTGTTCCAGAACATAGATGCACAGAAATTGAGCAAAAATGAAGCGGTTTAAGACGGATACAACACCAAATATAAATTAAAAAGAACTTTATAAATCACGATTTTGGCACAAGATGGATGGCATATTTTATTTTTAAGTCGGTAACCTGATCTCTTTATAATGGGTGTAATTAATATTTTAATTTTTATTTTAAAAACTACAGAATATATATTTCTGAAATTTTTTTATATATTTTATGTGATAATTTGAATATTCCCTAAAACTTTCGAAGCAATTTGTGAATTTTAAATTCGCTTAAAAAATGTTTTAAAAATTAGGTTCCATAGGGTTCAATGTATTTCATTTTTTCAACCCGGGTTCAATCCAAGACTATTTGGTTGATATTACTCATTTATATTCCCATAGGTCCCACAGACCGTCTGAACAACATACTAAAACTGCATTTTGACAAAGTCATTTTTACGGCAGTTATCGTGTTAACGGATAGACAGACAGAATGAAGAAAGTCATTAACACTTTTCAACTATGTTGTAAAGTGTTAATAAAACAGGTACTAAATTGGTATAAAATACCAATTTTTCCCTGTTCTATATATAAGTTAAAGAATTGAAAAGGAACGTTTCTTCTGCAGCATGTTCGTCGAATATCTACTCGACGAAAGCCCATTTCAGAGATATATTGCAAACAAAAAACTAAATTTCTCCTGAACTAAAACTTCGATATGGTTTATTATAGGCTCATTTGAAAGCTGGTAGAAGGGAAAAGTTTTGGGAAAATTTGACCGATTGTAGCTAGAAGGGTTTTTGCGATATAGCCGTTTACATTTCGATTTTGCACTTCGCCAATGTTTCAGCACTTGTAACTCGCCGTTAAATCCAGATATTCTGATGGAAATTGTGTCTTATAGGATTTTCCTGCTCATTCCAATTATGTGCTTATTTTGCTTGTAGATCTTTAAGAAACCTCACAAATTTCGGTTTTTTAGACTTATTTGACGCACTTTCCTTCTATCCACCATAACTTGCAAACGATTAGAGATAGGACAGGGTTGCTATGGTGTTTTATACTGCACATGGTCGCTTCAATCACCCCCTTTCGTTTGGCAGATTAGGTGCAATCCACCCTGTATATAAATATATATATATATATATATATATATATATATATATATATATTTAATATATACAAATAAGCATAAAAGCATGACTTGAATCTCACTTAAAAGGTGCGACGCAACGCTTCCAAGAAGATTTCAATACATAACCCAAGATGGAAACATACAAAGGAAGGAAGGTACCACAAGATTGGCCGTCGGGAGTTGTGACCCCCAATCCCCGGTTAAGCAAGCTTTGTGTCGCGACAAAACTTCCGGAGACCGGTACCATTCCATACAATTAAATACAATAGTATCAACAGTTGAAAAAACGCAAAAATGACCACATAAAGTAAATAAAGGATTGCAAATTCTCTTAATTACGTACCCAAAATACGTGAAGTCAAAGCAAAACACAGACAGATCAAAAATAATACGCAAAATGTAATAATTCACTACACCCCATATGAGTCCAAGTACCAGCAGTAAACTTCCACCACCGTTATGTCGTAGAAACTACAGACAACCCGGCATAAAAAAACCTTAGGATATCCCTGTTCTACATCTTTATTTAAAAAGTCCATATCACAAACATATCGATCTCCAATGCCACTGTTCAAACGTTTTCTTTGTTTTAATTGGTTGATGATGATATTTCTATAAACATTTTTGTGTAAAGAAGATTTCCATGGTGTTAAATAATGAATGCTGAAACCAAATAAGAAACTTTTATAGACCAAACGATAAAACGTTTTACCATCTGTATTTTTATTTATATTCAAGTCCAGGAAGTTCAAACTTTCGTCATTGTTATGCCCTGTCTCCACTAATTTTAAACAACCTGGATAAAAACTAAAATCCAATTCAATTTCTTCACACTCACTCGCCCATATAATATCGTCAACATAACGTAAAAATACAATTTCGTTTAAAACGTGAGTTCCCTCTTCGTATTTATGTAAATATAAATAGGCCAGAATGCACGAGCAATTGCCTCCCATAGGGATCCCATGCAACTCTTTGTAAAAAAATTTTCGAGTGTATAGTACTGTTTCAAACAGTACCATTTTCACCAAGGCCTTATATTTATCTCTTGTCTGTAAGGAGTTAATTTCGTATGACTCATACAGATCCATGATGATTTCATACAGGTCGTTTACATCAATGTTACTAAACAAGTCCCTAAAATCCAAACTTTTAAAAATTAAGCTGTTTGGAATAACATTGATTTTCTTGATAGCTTCTTGGCTATTATAAATAAAATAAGCACCTTTAGCTTTTATTTTTGCAACTACTACATTTAAAGTTTTAGAAGTAACTTATTAGCAATAGTAAGATATGATTTAAAGCCAATGATAATGGGCCTAAACTCTACCGGATCCTTATGAGGTTTTGGAATTAATGTCAAATAGGGAAAACGAATATTATTAACGTTATAACCAATAGTTTTGTAAATAGCCCTAATACGATTTTCTATTTCTAATCGTGTCTGTATGAGTAATCTGTAAGTAGGTCATCATTTGATCATCATAGCATTCCCCCATCAGTTGCTTGTATAAATACATGTAAATAAATGGGTAATTAACATTTATTTGGCAACGTATGTCATAACGAAACTCCTCTACAAACTTCTTAATTCATTCTCCAAAAATATCGATGATTGGACACTTTCCTTAACGCCCCGATAGGACCTTAAAAAATCATTTATAACACTCTCTTTGCATTTACTTAAAACCTCTATAGATAAACTATATTTGATCGCCACCTTTAACAAGAATTGGTTAATATCTATCATAATAATATATTTTAGGTTACCATTTTTGGAAAAACGGAATTTTGTTCCAAGATCAAGGCAACCTTTTATTTCATTATCTTTCAGTATGTCGAAATCGCCTATGATAACGTGTCCAAAATCTTTATTCATGAAATTGGGATAATTCCGGAATTTACACTGATTAACTTTTTTCTCTAGTTTTTTGCATACCTTGTTGTAATTATACACCTTTATTCCAATGGGTATATTATACTTGTAAGTGATACTCACTTTGATATTTCCCATTGGTAATTTGTCTTGGTGTTTATTCAAAATCGCCGACATTTTTATATCATCATATATCTTGTTTAAATATTTAATATTCAAATATTCTTTATTAAGCTCAATAGGTTTAATTTTATTTAGATTTACTTCCAAATGTTTGGTACGTAGCTTCATATAATCAAAAAAAGTTGAGTTAGCTACAGAGCTGTATTAGCTCACAAGAAGTGTCTGTTGGGAAAATCGCCACACACACACACACTTGACATCATGAACACCATTTATCCATATGGTCTCAACACTGTTAAAAATGGTATAAATTATAATGCTGATTATATACAGAATCAAGACACACCTGCAGAAGCGTATCATAACAATCTTATGATAAATAAAAAAATTCGAAAGGCTAGAGGAAGAGGAAGAAGAAAAATGAATTTCAATAAAACTGTTAAAGCTTTGAAAGGCTTTATTAAAGAGCACGAAAACACTGAATATATCCCACCAAAGTGGATTAAAAACTTTGTATATAGTGTTAGAGTCAGATTTTTAAAGAGAATATGGGATTTTTGTGCAGAAAAACATTTTGATTTTGGGTTCGGTAAAAACTCTGTAGCTAAACCTACTTTTCTCGATTATATTAAGCTACGTACCAAACATTTGGGAGTAAATCTAAATAAAATTAAACCTATTGAGCTTAATTAAGAATATTATATTGTTAAATCTTTAAACAAGAAATATGATGATATAAAAATGTCGGCGATTTTGAATAAACACCAAGACAAATTTCCAATGTGAAATATTAAAGTGAGTATGACTTACAAGTATAATATACTTATTGGATAAAAGGTGTATAATTACAACAAGGTATGCAAAAACCTAGAGGAAACCGTTAATCAGTATAAATTCCGGAATTATCCCAATTTCATGAATAAGGATTTTGGACACGTTATTACAAGCGATCTCGACATGATGAAAGATAATGAAATAAAATATTGCCTTGATCTGGGAACACAATTCTGTTTTCCCAAAAGTGGTAACGCAAAGTATATTATTATGAAAGACATTGATCAATTCGTAAAGATGGCGATCAAATACATTTTACCTATAGAGGTTTTCAGTAATTGAAAGAAAAGTGTTATAAATGATTTTTAAGATCCTATCGGGGTATTAAGCAAAATATAGAACCGTTCATTTTCTGGAGTATGAATTAAAAAGTTTGCAGAGGAGTTTCGTTATAACATACGTTTACAAAGTAAACGTTAACTCAGAATTTTCTTGCATGGATTTACACACGCGACTGATGGGGAATGCTATGATGATCCATGTACTTCCAGATTGCTGAGACAGACACGATTAGAAATTGAAAATCGTATTAGCGCTATTTATAAAACAATTGGTTATAACGTTAATAATATTCGTTTTCCCAATTTGACATTAATTCCAAAACTTCATAAGGATCCAGTAAAGTTTAGGCCCATTACCATAAGCTTTAAATCGTATCTTACTATTGCTAATAAGTTACTTCTAAGTACTTTAAAAGTAGTAGTTGCAAAACTAAAGGCTAATAGTGCTTATTTCATTTATAATGGCCAAGAAGCTATGAAGAAAATCAATGTTATTCCAAACAGCTTAGTTTTTAAAAGTTTTGATTTTAGTGACTTGCTTAGTACCATTGCTGTAAACAACCTATATGAAATCATCATGGATCTGTACGCGCCATACGAAATTAACTCCTTTATGACAAGAGCCTTTATACAAGGCCTTGGTGAAAATGGTACTGTTTGAAATAGTACTATACAATTTAAAATTTTTTACAAAGAGTTGCATGGAATCCCTATCGGAGCAATTGCTCATCCATTCTGGCCGATTTATATTTACATAAATACGAAGAGGGAACTCACGTTTTAAACAAAATTGTATTCTTACATTATGTTGACGATAATCTATGGGCAAGTGAATGTGAGGAATGTGAATTGGATTTCAGTTTTTATCCAGGTTGTTTAAAATTAGTGGAGACAGGACATAAAGATGACGGAAGTTTGAACTTTCTGGACTTGAATATTAATAATAATACGTCGTTCTGGCCATACCGGCACCCTTCAGACGTGCCACATTCCCTTCTTCCAACCATCTTCGCCACAGTGCACCGTGGAAGCGTGTAAATAGCTGTCCTCTGTGATTTGAAGTATGGATCAACCTGTCCATCTGAGTTCGATCCTCGTACCCCTCGTGAAATCAGCTGTATGCTGGAACTGCCTCGGTCGACGGCGACCTGGCATTTGCTGCTACTGCACGTTTCCTCTGAGACAAACAAAATTACAAAATGATTTCCCTGGCAGACAGAGCGGCGCGACTATTGCCGATTCTGCAGGTTCCTTCCCTTATATCTCATTCAATGTGAGCAGGACAGCTGCGCATTTCGCATCATTTACATAACTCGGTGAGCTGCGTCTCCCCTGCCATGAGCATATTTTACTGCCCACTCCTTCTTGGTGTCTTATTTTCACTGTCGCATAATGTATATATTAAGCACCTTATAATCATAATTGGATTACAACAATTATGCTCATATTTACGGAGGAGACTGGACATGTGAGGCCAGGCATACAAAAATTCCTAAACTGACTATGACTTTTTTATATATGTTATTGAACACATACCTTTCTGTTGTGGCTAGACGTTTATGGATCACCACTGCATCATCACTGCATTGCAGTAACTTGATGCAAAATCATCTGAGATTGTGTCGAAATTAATGATATCGTCTATTCTGACTGTACTGCATGAGAACCTTGATGCATCTCTTTATGCACCTGTGCCGACTTTTATGCATATCTGCATCCCGACTCTAACTGCTATCAACTATTACTCTTCCAACTTACATATCTGAATCTGTGTACCGATCCAATTTGTATTTTCATATCTGAATTTTTAGAACCTTCTGTCGGTTGCCACCTTTTTTGTCTGATGTCAGATACGCCTCTTCGTCTATCATTGGTTGACCTCAGTGCGATGCAACAACACATCTTCCCCATTGGTTGAACTTTGAACCAATCCCGTGGATTTATCCTTAGCCTCCTTTTTTATGGCTTACTGACCTCTTGGGTCAGGACCGCTGAAAAACTGGCGTCAACCAGACTGGGTATCTTTGTCTACGTGAATTCTGGTCTCACAATTACCTATACTCTCAAAATGGTTCCTTCTTCTTTAGCTTATGTGTCAGATCAGCAAATATATTTTTCGAACACAGGGTGAATCTTTTTGATTTTCGCGAGTGGCGATGATGTTAACACTAGTCTTGAAATCTTTATTTGCTGTTGACCCATACCTGTCAATTTAAGTAACAGGACGGAAATAATCTTATTTGTTCTGTAGATATAAAAGTTCTTTCTACAC
The DNA here is from genome assembly GCA_951213105.1 of Amaurobius ferox. Classification (NCBI taxonomy): domain Eukaryota; kingdom Metazoa; phylum Arthropoda; class Arachnida; order Araneae; family Amaurobiidae; genus Amaurobius; species Amaurobius ferox. Next base: position 72,049,847 of record OX578133.1, on the reverse strand, counting down.
TAGGTTTGCGTTTATAATCGGAACGGGTCAAATCTGCAACATGATCAGTTCATGTTTTGAAATATGGACATTGGTTGGAATTAGTGTGTTTCGTTTATTGGATATCGCATTGACCCCAAAAATATGTCTCATAAATGAAGCAGGTATTTTGCAAGATATTTCCTTATTTTTTGTTGTTGTTGATATGGTCAACTATTTCGTTGTTGCTGGTTTGGAAGTTCCAGGTTTGTTCTTTTAGTGATATGTCTGGGAATTTGGATAACCATGGGAGGGAAATAAATCCTGGAAGGCATTGTGTGAGAAACTCGTGCAGTATGTGGTCGAGCAGTGTCTTGTTGATAAATGGAACCTGAGTAGTTTGACAGCATAGGTAGAACAATCGGCTGCAGGATATCTTCGAAGTGCTTCCTATGTTAACGAGTAAGTGTTTGGCGCCTTAATGAACGCGACACCTAATCCCACATACTACAAGTCGTCTCCGTATAGTATCCTCTAATACAGAATGCATGGAGAATGGAAAATGCCTTTGAATGGCTGATAGCGACGCCGTTAGTGTGGACAAGGCTACTCTTCTGACTGTGCAATCCTTTCGTTCTGCCTTATTGTCCTTTCGTGTTCCTGTATCTCTACGATATTTACATGTGCCTTCTTTGATCCACTGTTGCTAACACTGAGCAACTACCATATCGCTCCGACCAAGATGGCGACTGATATAGTAGTTGAACCAACCAGCCTCCCTTAGGAATATGATGTGATCTCTCTCTCTAAATCAGGCAATTGTTCGTAGTACGTCACAAAGGCATATTTTTATACAACTTGCAGTATCAAAGCAGAAAACACTGCTCCAATTGGCTGTGAGTGAGAACAGCGGTAGTTTAAAATGTTGCACTATCCGTCGTTCCCATGCATGTTGTATTAGTCCTGTAAACATCATTGACGCTGACAGTTCGGTCATTTGTATAACACTTAAAACAACAATCGCATGTCGAATTTCATGGATGAAGCTAATTTTTTTATGGGTACATATGTTTTTTTCACCAGAGTGTATATTGACAAAATATATTTTGACTTCCCTCACATTTACTCCCACAGATTAACTTAAAGTTTTAATATTAGAATAAATTCATCAAGTTCATCTTATTAGTTTGATTGTTGCAGAGACCTCTTGTGGAAGACCTTTACGCACCTCAAGTGTACATCGACCCTATTGTGGCGATGTACACTAAATGCTGTCAACTGTTGCACATTCTAAGAAATTCCAATGGCTCAAGTTGCACGCTGGTTCAAATTACTCGGACTTCTCATACTTATTTTATGCATGGTTGTCTAAGTTTAAAATTTACACAGCCTTGTGAATAATTTAATATAAAACTATTCACAGAGTTTAAATATACCATAATTAATTGGTTAAGTATGAACTCGTTAATTGGTTATTCCTGAAAACTTTCGGATTAGTGTAGATTGCTGTTATTTTACTTTAGGGTTTATTTAAAGGTTTTATATTTAATGTACTGCTCGATTTAAAAACACTTAAAGCCACTTGTCACTTTCAGAACTGAATAAAGTAATAATTAGTTATACATTTAAACTTTCAAATAGTTTTAAAAAATATTTAGTTAAATATATATTTTATTATATAATGTTTCAAAATATTTTATACTTACTTAGAAGCAAATAAACTGCCCTTTAGATACAAAAGAATTTATCTTGACATGCAGAATAATTATAGGAGTTTATTTTGACAGTACTGACTGTTTTTGAAAATATTGCACTTAATTTTTTTCTCTTCCTTAACTCCACTTCTATAATAATATTATTTTCGTAGAAACCTCAATTTCAAAACCTTATTCAGAAATTTGCAAGTTTAGTTATTTTTAAAGCAAACACACCATAATTGCCAAGTAAACCAACGCTTTAGATGGAATTTTTGGAACAATAGAATTTAATTAGGAAGTTAAGAATAAAGTTTCAACATAACTTCTTTGTTTATATGGAGGTTTCACTTTACTTGGAATATGCCTAAGCTTGTTCAACTTTATTCATAAGGAAAAAATGTAAGGAAAAATGTTTTCATATTCGCCACAATATACGAAGTTGTGTCATTATTCTTTTAAAGGAAAAAGAAAAATTAAAATTAAATATGACAGTTTTTGCATTGCCATGTAATTATGAAATTTTGGAAAAGTTATTCGAAAAATTCTACACTAGACAGCATTTTGACGCATTCAAATCATAATTTGTTTCTGTATATGTTTAATAAAAGTACATAAGATAATGAAGAAAGTATGAAGGCTGGATAATAAATTTCAGATCACAAAGATCAAATTATGCTGAGAGAAATCTCTTATATTTGCTTGATAAATTATAGTAAAACCAAATACAATCACATTTTGAAAAGTTGAATTTCTGAAAATTATTTATAAAATTCTCAAAGACGATCATTTAAATGCGTTTTTCTCAATTTATCTTTGAAATAAAAACAAGTAGGGTAGTGCTTGGAACTATCTTGTTTCTCACGCGACTTCCCTTTATAAATAGCCAACGATTTGGTTTTTAAATAAACAGCTTTAAATATGAAGCTATCACGTCACACTAAATTTTATTTGATTTTTAGATAGTTCATCTCAAATTGTATTAACAGTCCCAATTTTGCGCAAATCAGAAAATATATCTTCTACTTCCAAATAAAATTTCCAATTCCATTTTGATGAAAAAGAGGCAGAATGGAAATAAAAGACAACCGGTATACATCAGCAAAAGAGAGGTTTTCAAATAGATCATAGTGTGAGAAATTTGAGGCAAATATTAGATAGGCCACGATAGAAATTTATAAATGGTTTTAAATTATGACTGCGGTTCTTTTGCACAGGAAAATTTAAAAAATGTAATCCAATTTTCGTAACAGGTATGAACTACATATACAAGCCTACAGGAATGCATGAATGCAACAGAATTAAATAGATAATTATCAAAAGAACCATGAGGATAAAAAAGTGTTACAATTATTTTAATGATTTATGTTCTTTTTTACGGAAGATTTAAAATTTTTCAATCCAATTTTGATAAATGGATATGAATTACGTAAAAAAATCACAGGGATACATAAATGTAATAGTATCAAACAGATAATTTAAAAAAATAACCTAGAGGTCAATAATATGTCATTGTGTTATGTAGTCAATATTACTTTTAAAATCAATGCAAAAATATTCTAACACAACTTTAAACAACAATCACTTAATATCTCATTCGGTTGCTGATTTAAGCAAAATATTCAGCTTTTTTTACATTTTTTTTGTTAAAGATTAACAATGCGAGTCAATGATTTATAAGCAATGAGAAACTTATAAATTAGAAGAAATACAAATAGCAGTGAAAAACAGTGAAAGAGAGAACGGTTCCATTAGTATGCTTTACTTTTACTTTGATACTCTATTCCTTTTAGTAAATTGCGTGTGTAAAAAGCAAAAATTTTGAAAGGTTTGGCACCAGAATTGATTTTGAGCAAAAAAAACTAAGAGCAACTTCTGCCTATTTGTTAACAGTGTTTATTGATCAGACACTGATATATTATTGCGTTACCGTTGAAATATTTTGCTGCGATGTATATGGCTGACAGTTAAGATGATGGAAGACACCAATTGTAGTTTCACAAGATTTCTGCGTTTGTATTCGTTGAAGATAAAAAAATATTTTAGCAGCGATAATGCATAGAACTTTATTAATATATTCATATCCCTAAAGGAAGCTTAATTTTTTTAAAATTTTAAATACAAATTATATATCTACAATATTATATTACATACTGATTAAATACTGGAAATTTTTGTATTGTATGTATATATAATGTTTAGTATGTTATGTCTGCTATTTTAAAGCCCTAACCCTTTTTAGAACTTTATTAAACAAAGTGACTCAAATAGCAAATAACTTGACTCAAATAATTTTATCTGCTGTAAGGCAAACAATAACAAGCTACAGTATTGTGGCAATTAATTGAGAAATGTCATTTTTTTCGTTTTATCACACGTAAGCTTAGGAAGAAGCACTCCAAATTAGCTCAGAGTTCAAATTGCAGTTATTATCAAAGTAGCAGGTGTTCGTATGCACCTGGTAAGCAGCAGGTGTTTAAATTCCTCCGCCAGGTGGCAGGTGTTCCGCAGTGGTAGTTTCTCAGTTGTTGCGGGGCTCATTAGCGTCATGGATATCAGCGCGGAAACACGTGCTAAAGTGATTGCGCTTAGAGAACACACTTCTAAGACGTTCGAGGAAATAGGTAAAATATGTGGAGTGAGTACAAGTGTCGGGAGGATCTGGAAGCGGTTTCAGGAAACAGGAAATGCTGGAACCAACCGCTCTGGAAGATGCGGCCGAAAAAGATCAACTTCGACTCGTGACGACAAAACTTTACATCGAATGAGTGTTAAAAATCCTCGATAGAGCGGATGCAAGCCAAGTAAAAGTTCAAGAGTTGCAGTAGGAGTGGTTTTCATGCATCCGGAGATTGCAATGCACACCATCCTTTGAAGCTTAACTAAATCAAGTTTAGCAGTTTCACTTCTAATTCTGGACCACCAAACAATGGATCCATAAGAAATGATAGGACAGACTATCATCGAGTAAATCCAATGGATAGCTCTGGGATTAAGGCCCCAGGTTTTCCCAATAGCATTCCTACAAGACCAGAAGATTCTTCTGGCTTTAGTTGTGCAGTAGTCCAAGTGTCTCTTCCAATTAAGTTCCTTGTCAAAATAAATTCCCAAGAATTTAACCTCCTTGGAGCAAATAAGCTTCTGTCCAAAGAAGCAGATATTCCCAAGATTAAGTATGCGTTTCCTTGTAAACTCAACTAAAGCAGTCTTCTGCGGATTAACCATAAGGCCTGCATTTTTAAACCATGTCTCAACCCTCCTAAGAGCAGTAGACATCATGTCAGAGACAGTGTTGCCCCTGGCAATGATGACAACATCGTCAGCATATCCAATGCAAGAGACACCAGAGATATTAATGCTTTCCAAAAGAGAGTCCACAACAAGACACCAGAGAATTGGTGAGAGCACACCTCCTTGTGGACAGCCCGAAAGTGCATGCACAGTCATACTTTCACCAAGTAAAGTAGCACAGATATACCTGTTAGATAACAGGTTCTTTATCCAATAAGATATCGTGGTATCAACACCTCTTCTGTGTGAGCAACAAGAATGGTGTCGATGGGTACTTTATCAAAGGCACCTTCAATGTCAAGAAAGGTAGCAAGAGCAATTTCCTTGGCATTGAGATTTCTCTCTAAAATAAAGGAGAGACTGTAAAGAGCAGTGTCCGTAGATTTGCCCGGTTGATAGGCATGTTGAGAACTAGACAAGGGCTTAGAGGCTAGAATCACTTCCCTTAAATACCTATCAATAAGCTTTTCAATAGTCTTTAAAAGAAAAGACGTAAGGCTGATAGGTCTAAAAGATTTGGCCTCATAATAATTGTCCTTTCCAATTTTCGGAATGAAGATTACCTTAGTATGCCTCCACGCATTTGGTATATGACCAAGGGCAATACAGGCTCTGTAGATATTGCAGAGAATGGGAGCAAGCATCACTATTCCTTCCTGGAGAAGAATTGGAATGATGCCATCAGTTCCCGGAGTTTTATAGGGTTTATGGGAATTAATTGCCCATTTAACCCTATCAAGAGTAACAATGCTCCTAGCAATACTCCAGCTATTGTCATCAGACAAGGACGTGGAGCAAGCAATTCCACTGTCACACTGAACAACAGGATGAGAAACCGGAAAGTGAACTCTGAACAGCTCAGTCAGGGTCTCTTCACCAGTAACAGTAAAGTCACCATTGGACTTCTTGACAGTGTTAAGTTTACAATTTCTGTCTCTAGCCATCAACTTAACAAGTTTTGCAACGGCAAGTTTTGCATCATTAATACCTTCGCAGTGTGTTTTCCAAGAATTTCTCTTGGCATCCCTAACTGCTTTATTATAGGAGGTGAGGGCAGATTTATAAGTCTGCCAATCACCATTCTTCTTGGCTCTATTAAAGAGCTTCCTGCATTTCCCACGCAACCGGCTGAACTCACTAGACCACCAAGGAACAATCCTTGGGGAGTCAGCAATGGTGGTTCTGCAGTTACTATGAAACGTACGGATGATGGCCTGTTGCACAGAGTCAACAGCCAGATCCAAGTTTTCAATAGAGGAATACTCACCAATGTGATTAGCCAGATTGGCCCTGAGATCTTCTTTGTAGGAACCCCAATTAGTCTTCCTAGGGTTCCTACCCTTGTCCTCTAAAGATTTTACAGGACCTTTAACAGAAAAAGAAATTAATTGATGGTCAGACAAGGATATATCATCTGAAACCTTCCAATTAATTACCGACTCAAAAGCAGAACTATTACACAGTGTAATATCAGAGGCCAACGGCCGTACCGTGCTGAAAACACCGGTTCTAGTTAGATCACCGAAGTCAAGCAGCATCGGGCGCGGTTAGTACTTGGTGGGTGACCACCTCGGAACACCGCGTGCTGTTGGCCATCTCGGGTGCGGTATCCCCGTGGTTTGCGCGCTAGATTTGCACGCTACCACAAATGCCGCCGTGTTCATGCGGAGTACGATCACGTTAAACATGTGGGTCCGTAAGTCCTTCCGAGAGGTTGGTGGTAGGGGAAGGAGGGTACGGTCCCTGTGGATGCCTCCCCCACTGGGTTCCGGTCTAAATTGGGTGGCACTTCCCGGCCGTCCATACAGTTACCTTACACCTTTCTGGTAGGTCGGACGGTCTGGGTCTCAACAACAACAACACTCTGACATAATCTAAATGTTACACACTCTGACACAATCTAAATGTTACACACTCTGATACAATTTAAATGTTGCACAATCTGATACAATCTAAATGTTAATATATTCATTAACTTAAACTACAAGACTTCTTGCTTGAATCATAAACTCAAACCTATGACTTTCACAATATAAACTTATGACACAGCACAATATAAATTTACTGCACATAAATGCAATTACGCTACGGTGGTAAAGCCATGTTTTCAAACATAACATTTCCAGAAAAACTTGAGGTAAAAATGCGATTGGTTAAGATACAAGTTGATAAATGATTTGAAATTATGATTTATGCTCTTTTTTACTGAAAATCTATAATTTTTCAATTCAATTTTGATATCGGATGAAGACAACTTACACAAGACTACAGGAATGCATAAAATGTGGCATGGACAAATAAATATTCTTTAAGTAAACTGCGGGTCAAAAACCTGGAGGCATTTTTATGTAGTCAAACTTAATTTTAACATCAATTCCAATATATTCTAACCCAATTCCAAAGAAAAGCACCTAATCCTCATTCAATTGCTGTTGTAAGAAAATATTTTGATTTCTTTTTTTATTTTCTCTTTTGTTACAAAGGTTGCCAATGAGTGTAAATCGATGATTTATAAATAATTAGAAACTTATAAATTAAATGAAAAGTATATCATTGAAAAACAGTAAAAGAGAAAGCAATTACATTAATGTGCTTTACTTTCATGTTGATACTCTTATTTTATTTAGTAAACTGCGTGAGTAAAACGAAAATTTTGAAGGGTTTGGCACCATAATTGTTTTAGAGCAAAAAACTAAGAATAATTTCTGCCTATTTGTTAACTGTATTTATTAATCAGACACAGATATATTTTGCTGCGATGCATATGGCTGACAGTTATGGTGATGTAAAGCACCAATTCCAGTTTCACAAGCTTTCTGCTTTTGTACACGTTGGAGATAAGAACATATTTTAACAGCTGTAGCGCATAGAATTTCAATAATATATTCATATCATCAGAGTAAGCTTAAAATGATTGTTAATTTTCAATATAAAGACAGTCTACAACGTTATATAGCACACTGATTTATTTTGGAAAATAAGTGCTTTTGTCAAGAAAAATCATAAATCAGGCCAACAACTCGAGAAGTTATAGGGTTATCATATATTTTATGCAAGTATAGAAGGCAACCCCAATGGCGCTACATAATAAGAAAGCCTTAGAGGTGCTGGTCCCTTTTTACTTTCCTTATATACATAGTATAATGTATAAGGAAAATATCATGACGGGGTCCAAAATTTGAAATCGAGTTTTCAACGGGAAAGCACGTTTCAAACATCCCTGAAAGAATTTGAAGAAATTAAAACATTTAATAAAGTTACGTAAATAATCATTTCTTATGTAAATTTTCATTAGAAAACGATTGACATAAACTTTAGAATGCTAGCATGTAACATTCTCGAGATATTGCGCATTTTTCAAATAAATTTGTCAAAAAATCACATAAAATAAAAAAAAAATATTATCTATTGTGACATCTGTTCACTTTTCATATGCAATATTATGCGATAAATATAGTATCATCATTCTCGTAGATATAGTTCATTCCATTCACGCGAGAAGACACTTTGGGTAATAGCTTTGTAATTTGACGCCTTTAGTCATTTATCTACCATAAGACTAACCTATTTCTCCATAAACAATGCTTGGCGAATTTGGCGGAATATCGTCAACTTCGCGAGTTTTTAAATGTTGTCAAATTGATAAAAATATTGATAAAAATATCGACAAATTGATAAAAATGTCACCAAATTGATAAAAATGACGCTAAATTAATTAAAATGAAGACTAATTGATGAAAATTTAATATATTGGAACGTATAATATAAGAATCTACTATAAGAGAAGATACTTTGGGTAATAGTTTTGTATTTGGACGCCATTAGTCGTTTATCTGCTTTAAGAATAACCTATTTTTCCGACCATAAAGCTTGACAAAATTTTGGCTACGAATTTGGCGGAATATCGCTAAATTGAAGAGTTTTTGAAATGTCGTAAAATGGATGAAAATGTCGCCAAATTGATAAACATGTAGCCAAATTGATGAGAATGACACCAAATCAATGAACATGGCAAAAAATTGATTTAAATTAAATATTTTGAAAATAATATAAGACTCTACCATTAGAATAACATATTTCTCCGTCTATAACGCTTTGAATATTCTGGGAACGAATTTTGGCGGCATATCGCCAAATTGGTAACTTTTTTAAATGTTGTGAAATTGATGAAACTGTTGCCAAATTGATGCAAATGACGCCAAGTAGGATGCAATGTTTTGAACATTTTTAATTCCGTCATATGATGGGCATACCTTTTATTATATAAGAAATACTCATTTAGCTATCGCCAACTTGGTGATATTTAGCTCACCATTGACGGAATTATCTTCAAAAATGCAAAAGTGACACCAAATTAATGAAAACGATGCCTAATTGATGCATTTATTATTAAAATACATAAATATATGGACTATATTGCTTATTGAGCATGCTATCAATATTGATAATTGTTAATTTAGAGTTGCGTAAAATGTAAGTTAAGTGGGTACGAAATAGTTTTAGATGTTCTCATCCGGAAAAGCGCCAAATGCACAATTTAAAGTTACAAACACTGTACCGTGGATCTTTTCTTCACTTTTTCACCGTTAAAGAAGTAAATCCATTGCATTATATAAGAAAAGTCATGTGCTGCCCATATCAGATTTTTTTTTATCAATGGTGGATACTACCCGCAAGATCATTTTTGCTTCAAATGTTCCACCCCTGTTTGAAATTCTGTTTGCTTGTCTTGTTTTTATGCTGACTTTACGAGATTTAATTTATCCTGTTTAATTGCAACAGTTTTTGATCATAACTTTTATCTTAGACTTTTGGATACTACTGATCGTGAAAAGATTGAAACGAGAAGCAATTAGTAAAGTAAAGGAATTCGGTAAGATGATTGAAGTTGATCGGCATATTCCATGTAAATGTTGTAAAATGTATATTTTTTGTGATTGTCTGTTAAATAAATGATAGAGTGCATTTAAAACTTATAAAATGTATCTCCAACATAGGTTGAAGATCATATCATCTCGTCTGCCATTGGTTAAATATACTTAATCTCATCCACTGGCTTAGAAATGTTGCCAATGACTGCTGTAAGACAACTGCGAAGTTTGAAATATTTATCAGTTGATGCTTTATAAACGATAACTTAACTTACGAAAGAGCACAAAATCCGAAAATAGTGGTAAAAAAAACAGTCCATTAGGGTGTTTTACTTTTATTTTAATACTTCCTTCCTTTTAGTAAATTGCTCGAATATAAAAGGAATTTTTTATACAGCCCTGCCACCAGAACATTTTTCGAGTGATAAACGAAAATGTACTTCTGCCTGTCTGTAAACAGTATGTATCGACCAGTAATTGAAATATTGCCGTGTTAGTGTTGAAATGCTTTCACTGTGGATGGATGACAGTTGATATGATGGAAGACTACAATTTTAACTTATCAAGTTTTGTACCTCATTATACAATGCATAAATAAATGTATTTTTGCAGTTGCAAAGCATTGTAGTTTCGAAGGATATTCTAATATCTTAAAGGGGAGTAAAATAATTAATTTCACTTAGGATATTTTAAGTTACTAGAACATTATAGAATACATTTGACATTGTTTATGCAAATGATATTTTGAGTATGTTTTACAAGTTTTTAAATTGATATATACTACATTGTAAGTTGTTTTCCAAAAAATTTAAATAAATCTTAAATTACAGTAATAGTTTTAAAATTATTATTGGCTCTTCTAATACCATGCAGAAAATCTGCTGTGAGAAGCACATTGCTTTCCCTACATAATGCAATGCTTTTACGATTTTTATAGTAAAAATATTGTATACAGAGTCTTCTAATCTACAAGAATATAAGTAGTACGGGTATTCCTATACAATTTTAGCGCTTTTATTTTGCATATATTGATTTAATTTCTTATTTTTTGTAAATTTATTTACAAACGGGACCTGGATGTTCGATTCTTCAGATCTGCCCGTGAAGATAATTTTGTATAGCGACAATAGATATTCTTAAATTGTTTTAGGGACATTAAATAAAATATTTCAATAGAATGCTTTGAATAACATTGTCATTTAGTATACTATAGGAACTCGCACTTGATTGTGAATTTTAATTTTCTTTATTTTATATATTCCGTACGAAGAACGGGTATACTGCTAGAAATTTATAATATTAAACGTGTAAGTTATTACTTCCCTTGCAATATATGGTAATGTATAGGGAATGTATTAAAATCGTATCGAAAATCGCAATTCGAATTTTTGATAAATCTACACGTTTTGAGACCTCTAGAACATGAAGAGACTATTTTTAGCGTGGTGTCTGTCTGTCTCTCTCTATGTGTGTGTGTATGTGTGTGTGTATGTGCCTGTCTGTGAAATGTATGTATCCACTCTAACTCAAAACCTAATTGACCGAATTTTATAAAATTTTACAGATAGGTCATTTGTGGGTTACCCTGGTGCTGATTAGATTTTGGTCTAGTTCGAGATAATTGAACCTGCGTTTTTGTGCGAAATGGCCGCAAAACTGTCTGTATCTTTTCTAACTGAAAAACTAATTGACCAAAATTCACAAAATTTGGTATATAAGTCATTCGTGGGTAACTCTGGTGCTGATTAGGTTTTAGTACGATTTATAATATAAGAACCTGCGTTTTGTGCGAAATGGTCGGCAAAAAATACAAAATCTAAAATTAAAGACTACGTATGCTCAAATGCATTAAATGCTTGTTTATATGTAATGTTTGATGATGAAAATATTAAGATCAACCCTATTACTTTAGGACTAGCTATTCTTGAGATATTTTAGTCTTTTCGCATTTCTGATATGCTGATTTTGAGAAAAAGTCCAGTTACCAAATCTAGTCGAAAGCTAAATTAAAAGTGTACATTTAGTGTAATTTCAATTAATTATGTGTGTTATTCAATACAATTAAACTCAATTTAATGGATTATTAACAAAATAAAGAAAAAATGAATTTGGTGTCTGTAGGGAAATTCATGTGCTACTCACACCAGTTTTTTCCATTAATAGTGTAATGATGTGTAATATTAAAAATACAACATATCTTGGTGCTCTTTTCATTGCATATACGGATATTTGTGATAGGCTATTACATAATACTGGAAAACAATGTCAACTTCTGTGACAAAATTACTATAAATTGATACAAGAAAATCGTTTACCACTTTTAAGTCAATTTCATTTTTGCACAAGCTGCTTACTTATGCCCTGTTTAATTTTGAAGGAAAACAAATATAAATACATATCAACAGAACCTGATGATAAATTTATTGTTATTGTTGCTCATTTTGTCATATTTCGATTCATCAATTTCACTATCACATTCGGATAGCACTTTTAGAATTAACTAAAGTATGCGGTCACGACCTCTTCCTCGTTGTAGTCGCTATTTTGAAATCCAAAGATCGGTAAGTACAGTATGTAATCCATAGATGGCATTTAGAATACAGTACTGAAGTAATTAGCCTGAAAAGGTCAAGCTGGGGCACATCTGACATCAGATTCGAATTATTTCAATGTTGCTGATCTTAAAATACAGTACCCAAGTGGGCTAATTATTATCTGATGTTTATTATTCTGGTATACATTTAATAATTCAGGGAACGCCTGTTATACGCTGGTTTTGTGTTTATGAAATTTGTCTTTGCAGCTTTGTGTAGCCTGAGCTAAATGTTAGATGAATTTCATGTCAGCCACGTGGTAGGACTGAAATTGCCATTTCCAACAGTAATTCACAAACCTGCGGCTTATAGTAAGTTTCTTGCAGCCATTGCAGATATAGGTTATATTATAACTAATAGATCGAAACCGGTCCATGGATGCTGGTATCTGCAATTGGAGTATCTACCGAATTAATTTTAAAAGTTGGTAAGTATTAAACCAATATAATTGATCATTTGTGGCCACTTGGATTAAAAAACAAAAGCATTTAAATGGACATAATTTAATGCATGATATTGAATTTGACATTAGGGAGTCTTTCAAAAAAGATCTAGTCCATATTTGCATAACAACAATTAAAAGTATTAGTGGACAATATGACATGCACGATCATTCTTGGTATTAGCTAATTATAAAGAGTTATTATGAGTTTGAAATACGCGGTGTAAGAGATAAATTATAAACTTCCATGTTTGTCAAATATTTCCGCTAACACCCCTTCCTCTGTCAGGGTGGGGTGCCTTTATCCTTTAAAAATTAACAATCCTGTCAGAATGAACTTTGACTACAATTGTACTTTGGAAACTACCTCCTATTTTCTGCCTTGCATGTCAATTAAGTATATAGAAAATAATTAATAATAATGGTAAGTGTATTAAAATGGAATTAATACACTTACCATTGGAATTAAGTAAAATGGTATATGTGTATATCACGCAAGGGTGGTCATAATTGTATCCTAACCATAATTTGATCAAACTATTAATACTTATGCAAAATCATGCTTATAAACTGATATTTAAGTACATTTAGTTAAAATATTCGTCAGAATATAAAGAAGCATTTTTTTAAATAATAGTTATAAAAATCTAAACCTGGGAAAACATAGTGCAAAAGCAATATCGCACGTTAAGTCATCATTTCCAAAGGTATGATTTTATGAAAAATGAACCAAAATTTGAGACAGACATTTGAGATAACTTGGCAACAAGGGTCATTTGTAAAGCTAGGAAGTCACTCAACAGTGCAGATACCAACATCTCTAGGCCTGTTATGGCGCATAGAAAAATTTTTGGCTATACCATTGCAGTTATTATATATTTTGTTTTAAAACACGTTAAAATGTTCAATATCGGTCTCTGTATACTAGCATTTATTTTGTAAAAAAAATGTACTACACATACAGGCACTATTAACAAGACATAAATTGCAGAAAGGGGAATGAATGTCTCTCAACCCCAAAATTTTAATCTTCAACATATGGCTCTTTTAGTAATTTTAAGGAAAATCCAAAAGTTTGCCATCAAGAGGGTTCAGATAGCGTCCTACATTAGATACCTTGATAATAAATTCAAAACTCTAATGCAGAATTGTCCAATTAGTTGCCTTTGAAAAAGTAAAATACATAACTCACATATTTAAAATGAACTAAATTACTAAAATTATTTCCAAAAATGAACAAATATTTATACTGAATACTGTAATAAGATGTGATACTTAAATATTGCTGAATTTATTTTCAACGACAGCAAGAATATTGTGATCGAAAAATTCTCTTTATATTTTATGAAAGTTGAACAGTGTTGTATTAAGCGTAAATAATTAGGATGGGAAAAATTCAAAACAAGTAATAGTGACAAAGTAAATAAATAAATCAATAAGAAACATTATTTCAGAAATACTTACAATTCTCCAAGTTCATTTAGATTATTATTTTGGTACTTCTGTTATTTTTGTGCACACCATAACTACAATGACCAAACTCTAAAGTCTAAACTAAATTCCAGACAATTATTACCATTTATGTATATACAGCGCTCTCGACTCAGGCTCGGAATTGGAATTTATACCCAGTCCTTTTTCGATTTGAAGTCAAGAGACCAAACAGTTTGGCCAGTCGAGAAATGTACCCTATGGATGAAACATTTGTGTTCGTCATTTTAAGAAATCCTTCGCATATATATATATATATATATATATATATATATATATATATATATATATATATATATATATATATATATATATATATATATATATATATATATATATATATATATATATATATATATATATATATATATATATATATATATATATTCCCCGTGTAGGGGCGGGTTGTAGAATAACCCTACCACGCCACTGTGTTTCGTAGAAGGCGAAAAATGTGGCCCCAGTGACTGGGGGGATAGTCAGGTACCCTGCCCCTGGGGATTATATCAGGGGACTGGTCCTCCAGGTTAGGGGTTGGACGTGGGGCTAATAACTCCACTCCGGAAAAAATTCTTGTTACGAAACCTTAAAGGAGGTCTTGGGCCTACAAGGGCTGTAGTACCATGATGATGATGATATATATATATATATATATATATATATATATATATATATATATATATTTGTATATATATATTCCATATATATTCCAGGAATTCCATAAAACCTACTATTTCAGTTTATCTCAGGGGTGTTAAAAAAAAATTCATACATTTATATTGAAATTTTAAAATATTTTTTTCAGTGAAATTAAGATATCAAAACATTTAATGTTTTTATGGTTAGCTATGGAAAATCAGTTAAAAATAAATCTAATGAGACAAAAGAAGATGTCTGTGCGTACAAATTGTAGCAATAAATATCAGCGTCTAAGTACATGAAATTTGGTACACAGGTACTTGAGGACCCGGGAAAGTGAATATGGGCATTATTTTTTGTAATTTCATTTTAGTTTTCTTTATTTATTTTATAGAATCAATTTCTTTTGCGATTGTTAAAAAAAACCATAAAAAGCATGGAGATATATGCGGCTCGAATTTCATTGGAGTCACTGCGGCAAGATAATAGACAAGAGCATCGCTCGAGGAATCGGAAATTCCGGACAACTAGCTCTCGATAGTAGGGTTTAAAATTCAGAAATTTAAGATATGGATTTTTACAGATAGAGATTTGAATTATTAAATATATGTCCGTAACAGTATTGAAAGCACTCCCTGAAAATCATGTTTCTACGCTAATATATTGTAAAGTTAGTAATTCATTAATAATGAATGTTTATTTACTACACGGACAATGCTGTGTGATTCCGTCCTAGTTAATTTATAAATTCCTAAAACTTTGGTACAGTATTTATTTTACAATGAGAACGAAAATCGTTGTTCATATTGACGTAACTTCCACTTTCATTATTACGCAGGTAGGTAAAAACATCCGTAGTTTATTGTTTTGATATTCTAAACCTTTAGATAGCACAATGAAATAATTGGAAATAGTATAACTTTGATTTCTAAATAGTAACTGAAACATTACAAGAATATTTTCAGATTGCAATATTTTTTAATTATTTCCATAAGATTCCCTCAGAAAAAACGTTAAAACTTTATATATTCAAACACAAATACATTCAACGAACTTTCGCCTTATAAATTTTTTGTCTCATAATTATTTCGGTAATTAACATATCTTTGCGCTTTCAAATAAAGTAAAAAATGTATTCAGCACGCTTTGTATATAAAACTGTAGTTTATTTTGGAAAAATATTTAAACAATTTAGTAACTAACGAACATAAAATAATATATAATGAGGTTTCACGTGTGAAATGTGGGTGAGAAATGACACAGAATATGAATTTTCGCTCTATTTCAGACCTCGATTGTCACTGCATCTAAGTGCAGAGTTAAGCAATTCAGGCACTATTGTAAAACTACTATAAAACTTTCACTATAAAAGTCTTTTATAGTGAAAATGGACTTTACATAATATATGAGAAAGTAAAAAAATAAGAATTTTTATAATTTTATTTTAGAGGAGACCGGTGTGGAATGGGATACTGGGATAGAATGGAGTAGACGTATTTCCTACAGATGTCCCTGAAATCGGCTGGTATTCCCTGAAACTCTTCATTCGCACGCTGTGCGTCGTTCAATAAAGACGTGTTGATTCCTGCTTGTCGTTAACATAGTTTTTCCAAAACCGTAACAAAATAGAGTATGCTAATGTAATACCTTTAAATTTTTGAACCAAAGTAAGTCACATTTCGCATTTTTTATTGTCGGATAACGTTTAATCTTTGGAATACAGTATGTTTTAATGTACATTTTGCCTGTCAATCAAGAACGAACACAATAATTGATGGCTACAATCAAGAACGAAGAAACGGATGTGGTCACATTTTTTCAAACAATGTGTTTGGTGTGGAACGGGGTATATAAAGAGAAAGCTGTTAGATAAAAAAGAAGTAATCTACGGTAAAATAACTTAAACCAAGAAAGTGGAAGAAAAAGAATGAAATAATGAAATGTAAGTGGAGCATGCTTGTATTGTAATGAACTAAATCCATCTTAAATGAAGGTTGAATTTCATGTATTCAATGAAAAATGAGGGCTTATAACTCATATGCGAATAGAAAGCGACGATGATGAATCCGTACTTTTTTGTGAATTTTGTCAAAAATGAAGTAAAACATCTGACGTGGGAAGCACATGACTTTCCCTACAGACTCAAATTTATTTTATCTTTCTTTCTTTCATTTATCATTAAATTTAATTTAATTGCGCAAGATAACACGTATATAATAATTTGAAATGGCACCAACTTTGGAGGTTTAATTCACTGTTTGCTTTTATTTGGCGACTGCAAGTATTTTCAAAAGAAATGCTGTAAAAATAACTTAAAATATAAACATTTTGCATTTTTGATTCACACCTCATGTTTGTTTAAAACATTCGAATACATTATATTTTTATTTTTCATTTTTTACTTTCCCTGCAATACATAGTAATGTATATGGAAAGTATTGGAATCATACCGAAAATAGAAACTCGAGTTTTCGACGAATCTACACGTTTTGGGACCTCTAGAAGACAAAAAACTATTTTTAGCGTGACGTCGGTATGTGTGTCTGTCTGTGCAATGTATATATCACTCTAACTCAAATACTAATTGGTCGAATTTCCTAAAAGTTGGTAAGTTACTTGTGAGTGCTGATTAGATTTTGGTACGGTTAGGGATAAATGAACCCGACTTTTTTTGCGAAATGGCCTGCAAAGTATACGCTTTTGCTAAAAAATTATTTAACAAATTTTACAAAATTTGGAAGATAAGTCTCTTGTAGGTTACCCTGGTGCTGATTAGATTTTAGTACGATTCGGCAATACAGAACTTGCAAAATTGCCAGCGAAAGTCATTAAAATATAAAATAAAATATTACCTATGCTCAAATGTATCAATAAAATGCTTGTTTCATACGTAATTTTTAACACTGAAACAAATAAGACCTACCTCATTATCCTAGATCTAGCAGTTCTCGAGATATTTTAGTTTTTCGTATTTTTGCTTCGCGCTTTTCAAAATACTTGTAGTTAACAAATAAAAGCGGAAATTGAATTAAAAGTACACATTCATTGGAATTTCAAATAATTATGTGTGCTATTTTGCGCCATTAAACTCAATTTTAATGAATTATTAAAGAAATAATGAGAAAATCATGTACTGCCCACATCAGATTTTTTTTATCATTTACACTTATTTGTCTACTTTCTTATCATTTACATAAACGTTTAAAGCAAAATTTGTTTTAAAGGTTAGATACCGCTTTCCTCCACTCTTTCCCCTAAATATGTTAAAGGACAATTAAGCCGGCGAATTGAACCGAAGAGCAATTTTAGAAATATTTTAATTCAAGCATTATTCCTGCTTTAATACGGATATTAATGTTTAAAATAAACACAAATATATTTCGAGGTTTCGCCGTTGCAATTAGTCGGAAGTCACACATTATTTCCTGGATAGTTCTAAGTTACTTTTATAAAAGCGGATACGGTTATTTAAAGTTTGCAACAAACAAATTTAATAATGCATCACTAATTAACAAATGCTTGAGGAAATTATTTAATTTTCACATTCGTTTGAGAATCTTAATCTAATTTAAAACCGTTGCGTGCTGGCATTCGTGCAATTCCCTTTCCGAGAATGAGAGTTTTAAAAATAATACAAAGTGACAGAAAATATTGAATTTAGAGTTATAAGGAATTTAAATATGCAAGATTCTGCTTGTATCAGTAGTTACATTTTGGTGTGTGGATGTGTAAGATTAGTTTTACCGATGTTCTATGTAATCGCTATGATTTAAGATAATCTTTTGACGCGACGCAAATGTATAAATTTTCATAAAGTATTTTAATTTCCGATACTGGATATCGTGTATCAGTAAGTAGAGATTCTAAGTATGAGTCAGCATGTATTCATTTTCATCGGTTGATAAAAATTAAAATTTTAGTTTAAAGTGTTATTAGGTTAAATACTCTGTGACAGTGATGATTTTATTTTACATTTCTAATTTCGTTATTTTTACATGCTTAAAACTATAGGATGGGGCAATCCCGAGCCATTTTTTACGAAACAAGTGAGCATTCGACGTCTGAGCCAAAATATACGCATTTAAATCAAATTATTTTCTGGATTCATATCTACATAATGTATTACCAAATTTAATTCAAATCGCTTTAGCAGTTTTACAGATAACGAGGAATCACTCATTTTAAATAAATCTCGTTTTATAGCAAAACTACCGGGTGGTCAGAATTAAAACACCCTTACTCTGAGCTCTCTATAGATCGAACTACTCAGTGTAAAGGCTCCAAAATTGTTGAACACACTATTCAAGACATGGTAAATGGACTACGCGAAAAAAAATTAGCTCCGGAAACATCGATAGGTGGCGCTGTACAACAGAAAATATGCTGAAAATACACAAAATACACATTTGTAACACATTTTATTCTAACGTACCAAGCATTCATATCACAAGGACCTTATCAATGCAGGGAATGCTGCGTATAACGTTATCCATTGATTGTTCAACAATAGCGGTGGCAACATGGTCAACGACATCTGAACGAGTCGATTTGCGTCCTCGACCCGGCTGAACTCCAAGATGTCCAGTTTTCTCGAATCGAGTGATCATTCTCCTGAGAGCTTGTGGAAGTAATGGTCCTTTGCACAAATTCTTAAGTCGACGAAATTCTCGAAGTGCAACTGCAGCATGTCCTTTGTTTTCATAAAACAGCTTCTCAAGCAAAGCGCGTTCTGGCAGTGTGACAGCCATCGCTGATAAGACGTCGTAGTGTCGTCGTAGTGTCGTACAAGACAGAGCACCAGCCGCGAAGCGCCTTTAATCTCCAGTTTCAATATGTGGTTCTTATCGTCAAACTGTGACATTAATTCAGTGACCCTAATTGGAGGTTCGAGGTTTTTATTTACTACTTTTTATTATTTGTCCTAGCTCCTAGTGTGGCAGTTTGTTGCACATTTAGAGTTTAAGCAGTTTTGGGGGTTGATGCAGATCTAAGGGTTACCTAGCGTTTTGGCAGTTTAGAGTTTAGAATATTTTTTTTTTTTTTATAAAATAATAGTCGCGAGTTTTACTTAAAAATCAGATGTTTGAGGTGGGATCTTTTAATTCCGATTATCGATGTTTAGAACAGCGCGGGGTCTCTTACGAGATTTGGCCTTGCGATGATCATAGTCATGCAGATTGAATAACAGTTCGTTTGGAACGGATGGCAAATTTCTGTAAAATTTAAGCGCCAGCTTTTTAATTTGGGCTCTAACAGTTTTTATTTTGAAGTCATTCCTAATTACCGAGTTTCTTAAGTACCTGGGAGCTTTCCTGATAATCCGTAGGATTTTGTTTTGTTTTGTCTCTAGGAGGTCTATTGTAGTTTCACAGGCATATCCCCATACGGGTGCTGCATACAGCATTCCCGGGCGGATGACCGATTTATAAATTAGGAGTTTATTTTGATAACTTAGATTTCCGTTTCCTATCATTGGATATAAGGCTCCTGTGGCCATATACGCTTTTTTGATTAAGTTCGTTACGTGCAGTTTCCAGGTTAGTTGGGAATCTATCGTTACACCTAGGTATTTAGTAGATTTTTCCGCTTTTAGGGCATGATTGTTTATGTACAGAGGCGGCGGAGGTTTACGTTTTCTAGAGAAATAAATCCAATGACATTTATTGGGGTTTAATTTTATTCGCCATTTTTCCAGCCAAGTTTGGAGTATGTCTAAGTGTTGTTGTAGCTGTCTGTGCATTACTGAAACATAGGAGTGTTTTGCAAGTATCGCACTGTCGTCTGCATAGAGTGCCAGCTCTGTGTTTGGAGTCCTAGGGATGTCGTTCAGGTATATGTTAAAGAGTGTCGGGCCCAGGATAGAACCTTGCGGTACACTACTTTTAATGAGCTTGGGTGTAGATAAGTTACCTCCTACTCTGACTTGAAAGTGTCTGTTATTTAAGTATGAGATTAAAAGTTTGACAAGTGCGTCAGGGACTTTTAAAGTGATCAATTTGTACGCTAATCCACAGTGCCATACTTTATCAAAGGCTTTTTGTATGTCCAGAAAAATCGCAGCTGTGGGTGTCTTGTTATTGAGACCAGAAGATATGTACTCTACCACTCTCAGCAATTGATGAGTGGTGGAGTGCTTTGGCCGAAATCCAAACTGCTCCGGAATGATAATGTCATTCTCACTAAGGTGCGTGCTCAGTCTCTTAAGAATAATTTTCTCAGAAATTTTACTAAGTGTCGGTAGCAAGCTAATTGGTCTGTAGTTGGCTGGAATTGTGGCATCCTCACCAGGTTTATGGATTGCTACAATTATCGCTTCCTTCCGTTCTTTGGGGAAATAGTTTAGTTTTAATATTTTATTTAATAAGATAGTCAAGTAACATATTACGTTTAAGGGTAGGTTTTTAACCGCAATATTTCTGATTTTGTCGTGCCCTGGGCTTTTACGGTTTTTGAGATTTTTAATAATTTCTACTATCTCCTGCGGGGTGGCTGGGTCAATCTCAGCCGTTACCGGGGAATTCCTGAAGTTATTTAACGTTTGACTAACCATTCTTAGGGTGTCCTGACACATTAGATCGTGGTTTGGTTGGAATTGTTTTTCATAATGGCTTGCGAGCGCCTCGGCTTTTTCCTCGTCTGAGTACGCGATTTTAGCACCATCTATTAGTGGCGGGAGCTTAATTTGAGGTTTCCTGAGTCTTTTTGCGAATTGCCAGAGCGATACGTCTTCTGGGCTAAGGGATTCGATTAGTTCTTTATACTGTTGCTGCTTTTCTGCGACAATTCTTTCCCTGACTTTGCACGTGAGTCTGTTAAGCTCCCTTTTAAGGGCGGGGTCTCTGTTAGCCTGCCATGTCTTACGTATTCTATTTCTTTGCCTGACAAATTGTTTGACATGGTGGGAAAGTGTGGGCATTTTTGGAGACTCACGATGTGTTGTGGCAGAGGCAATTGCTCTCTTGATTTCTGTTGTGAGTGTGTGCGTGGCAGAGTCAATATCCGCCGTGCTCATTATGTTAGGTACTGCTAAGTGCGGCTCGAAGAGTGCTCTTTTGAATACTTCCCAGTTGACCCTCTCTTGATCGCTGATAAGAATGAACATTTCCCAGTTTTTATCCCCTTTTATGCCCAGAACATAGTAGCTGCAAACCAAGGGTTTATGCAGATTTTTGTGCTTACAGTGCGAAACTGCAGTTACAATGACAGTTTAAGTTTCTTCACTTTTTTATCTTCTTTTTTTCCATATCAGCAAAAGAAATTAAAAAGGAAAAATTCCATATCGCATGTGTTTGTTTTTTTGTGTCTTTTCAGCATATTTTCTGTTGTACAGCGCCTCCTATCGGTGTTTCTGGAACTAATTTTTTTTCGCGCAATCCCTTTCCCCATGTCTTGAATAGTAGGTTCAACCATTTTGGAACCATTACACTGAGTAGTTCGATGTATAGAGAGCTCAGAGTAGGGGTGTTTTAATTCTGACCACCCGGTATATACATTCATTGAAATTAAAATTCTGCTTTCACATTTGGACAATATAAGCAGCACGTACGACTTATGCTACAAATTATGATTATTATATATTTTTTAGAAACTATATCGGTTAAAGTAAAAAAAAAAATAAAGTACTGCTAAAAGCATATATACACATAAAACTGGTACATGTCACAATTACTAGCACCATACTTTCGTCTAACTCTACGGGCGAGGAAAGAATGTACAATGGTTGACCTAAGCAATGAGATGTTATTCATATTTTCAGTCTTTTGTTTATCTGTTAACTTTTAGTTGCAGTAGATGCCCTTTAAAACCGGCATCATTTCCTTCAATCTCAGTTCCTAAAAGGTAAAGGAAAATAACCTAATTAGTTAATTTATAGTGCTATATTTACTATCCGCTATTTGATACTATTTTCTTATTTTGCTTGCGTGAAGATTGCCTCAATAATCAGTAGTCTAATTTTAACCAGCCATTACAAACTTATCCTGTATCACAGTATTTTAGAGTTTCTTTTTACTATTTCTACTTAATTAATAGAAACAAATCATATATATATATATATATATATATATATATTATTTGTAAAAAATTCTATATTCAATATCTGTTAGATTATTTAAAAAATAATAGTCTATTTAAAATTGATTCACACGCTGTTAATAGTATCAAATTGAAAATTATCAATATGTATAGTGATTTAGATATTAATAATAAATTTTTGTAATTTCCATATATTGTGCTTATACCTAAAATTCATAAAAATCCTATTAAATTTAGAACTGTAACTAGTGGTCATAATTCATAATCTACTACTGCTAATGAATTATTACTAAATTATTTAAATGTACTAAATTTACGAGATTCTAGTGATAACTACATTATTCTAAATAGCAGTAAAGAATTAAAAAATAAATTAAAAACACTTGGTAAAATAATAGGATTTTAAACTTTTGATTTTAAAGATCTATTTAATAATATTAAGATCACTGATCTATATGATGTTATTTTAGCTTTATATAATGCTTATATTACTAATCAATCTCATCTTACAAAATTTACCAATTTTCCTAAGCTTCTCCATTTTGTTCTTTTCAATAATTATATATTTCAAGGTAATAAATTATACTTACAAGTCTCAGGTGTTCCACAAGGTGGCTGTAGTAGCAGTATGTTAGCTAATTTATACCTATATCAATATGAAAAATTCTTTACTTCAACAGATTATAAAATTTACAGATATGTAGATGATCTGATTTGTCTTGTATTTACTGATAACTATGTCATAGATATAGATTTCTATCCGAATAATTTAGAATTAATACCTAATGAAACTACTATTAGTAATAATATTTATTATTTGGATTTAAATCCAATTATAGAACCTACTAATGGGATAGTTACTAATTTATATGATAAAAAAGATTTTTATAAATTTAATATTAATAAATTATTACCTTTTAATTCCTGCAACTCGATTCAATTGTTTAGAAATATTATACTTAATCAACTTTTTAGAATTTATAGATTATCAGATAAAAAATTTCATGCTTTGCACATTAATAACCTCAAAATTACCAGTAAATTTCATAAATATACAGCATATTTAGTAAATGGTATAGTTAATATGTTTCGATTAGCCTAAAATTCTCATAATCTCTCCTTAGTATCTTATTTTAGCCGTACTTCTACATTCTCTTGAATTTATTATATTTTCATCTTTTTATCTTGCAGCTTTAACTGTAGAATATCTCATTTTATTGCTTTTACGCAGTATGGTTTTTATTACTCTCTTTGGCAACAGCATATCACATCTTTTCTTTTCTGCATATGGCAACATTCGTCTAGTCATATTTTACTCGTCATGGTTGTACTAATGAAGTGTATTTTAAGGTATTTATGTTTCCTTTATTTTTCCAATCTATATGCTTGTCGTCCATATAACACAAGTTTATAGATAAAATCTATCTTGTGTTTCAGAAACAAGCATTTTTATGTTCATTTCGAAGGGATATATGGACTTCAAAAGAATGTTTTCGAAATGAACTTATCTTAAGCCTAAACTCTTCCACGTGCAAGCTTTTTTGCTTGATTTTTTTGTTTTCCTATTTTCATTCCTCACCTTTGAAATTTGTTGATTGTCTTTGTCTTTATGACCTGTATTACGCTTTATAATTCCCACTTTATGGTTAAATTTCTTTTATTTCTTTGTATTTTGTAGAAAATTTTGGGATAGTGTATTATGAGTTACTACTTACATTCTAACATTGGATTTACAATTTTATATATATGTATATGTATATATATATATATATTAAAATAATAAAAACGAAAGTGCAGAAGTGCAAATCAGTGAACACAGTATCAAACCGCGAGCAATATAATAACGTATATTTAATATCAGTAAGTAAAAAGTAACGAAGAAGGACTGGAAAAGTAGAGCACGGAAAGACTGGGACAAGGAAAATAGATCAATGAATAGTATATTTGCCAGAAACGTCTTCAGGGGCACATTCTAGACAGATATACTAAAATCCGTTGTTTCTAAGTTTGCATAAAAACACGTGGTTAAAACTTTATGCAATCTGTGCCCAACAACAGAATAAATGAGATTAATAGTAAAAAGACCTAAGAGGACAAAATTCAACATAAGATACCACATACATTTTTATTTTTGCCCGCCGGGGCGGTGTTTATTTTATGGTGTTTCTACTATTATTTAGTATCGTACTTATACTGCGATCTACAAATAAGGTTGGGAAATTGTACATATAGCATTGACTTTTGAGTGGATTAATATGCAATAGTGTACACTTATTACTATCCAGGTGTTTGATGCGGCGCAAATAGCTAATGATTAGATTTTTAAAAACTTGGTTACTAAGGCAGGAAATATAATGAAGGAAGAATTTTACATTAAATTTAAATTGATTCTCTTACCATAAATAGTAGTATTGAATGAGTTACTTTGTGCATAAATGGTGATATCAAGATAATTTACAGATTTGGAAGAGTGGGATTCATTAGGGATTAACTCAAAATTGGATGGATAAATATTAAGTGTTGGTAAAGAATCATGTGCAGTGTGAAAACAAAGAAAAACATCATCAATGTAGGAAAAATAGAAATGTTATGAGTGAAAAGAGTGGATTGTCTTTCATAAAAGTAAAGATACATATTGGCGAGCATAGAGCTACTAGTGGATCCTTACGGTAATCCAATCCTTTGAAGGCGGCATACAGCATTACCATGTACAAGATAGTTGTGTAAAAGAACGAAATGCAATAAATTATTAAAGGTAGACGAATCATATTTAGTAAGAGCATTTAATTTGAATTGATCGAAGAGTTGTTTAATGACAGAAAATAAATCTTTGATGATGATGTTATTAAAAATATCTGTAAAATCTAAAGTTTAAAATCTAAAGTTAGGTTCTTTCCCGTGTTTGATACTATAAATATGCAAATTTTCAATAGTCTTAGGTCTACGGTTAAGTTTTGGAGGGTCGGAAAAGACACACACGTTAGACAATTACTATATAGATGTTTTGAGTATATGGAAATATCATGTACAGTAGATCTTACCAAAACAGGAACATATTGCGTCATTACTGATTTTCGATTCCCTACGTAAAGCTCTGAGCACTGAGCCACAGCGATGGTCATATTTTCGTGTATGCTAAATATGGTCTCTGCAATATGGGAAAAAATATTTAAAACTAGAAAATAATCCAGTGTTTACTGGGATATGAGATGGGTCGTGGAATATATGGGTCGTGGAATATCCGTAACAGCACCCAAGCAGCAGGTTAACTATTTATTTTTGTTATAAACAGGAGTATTGATAAAGCGTTTTTTAGTTTTCAAAATTTCTCTCAAATATCTGGTGAACGAAATTCAAAGAACGCTTTAATAATATGTGCGCTTATAATAACCACAACAAAATATTGCCGAGGCGCTACGTCCCTGTTCCTGCAGTACATGTGAACCAAACTTCATTGCTGTACGACGCTTACATTTGCCGCTACAGACTACAAATACACATAAACAGACATCTGCTTTTATTATGCATAGCTGTATCTGCGCAGATATTCTGCGCTCTAAGCATTTGTAAAATGCTTATCAATAGGACTCAGAAAACAAAGATTTATTTGGCTCTAAGTATATAATATATATAAAATTTAATTGCCTCTAAGACCTATTTCAACATTTTCAAGACGTCAAAATCTATCAGTTTCACATCTCATTCAATGGCTTCAAAAACAGATTCATTATATATACAATTTCAGGTCATTAACAGCTTCATTATATATACAGTTTCAGTTATAATTATACGCGGAAACGGAGCTGGATATTGGACTATTTTTAACTTTCGGACAACAATGGTTATCCATATACGATGCAATAAAATTAAGCTGAATATTGGATTATTTTTAACTTTCCTACAACAATGACCATTAACATCCAAAGCAATAGCAAGCTTGAACATTAGGAAAAATATTTTAAATTTAATTCTTAAAAATATAATTAAAAATTTGGAAAACAGCCTTATATGTTCATTAGTTCAGGTACAGGTGCTACTGTGTGAAAAACCTCAGCCCTGTAAGTGCGATAAATATCGCGCTGCATCTCGGAAAGACAGATTCTTCCTTTCATTAGTATAGATATATTTTATTGGGATATTCTTCTTCTTCTTCTTTTTTTTTTACAATTTGAAATAGATTTGAATGTTTTAGATCTATTACTTGACTTATTTTACTGAAGATCAATACATTTGTTGCAAAAAAAGAAATAAATCACCCGTGTTTGAATCAAAGCTATAGGGATACTCGATTTTTCGCTGATATATGAGCTTTTTCGGCAGAAACGGTAGTAATCAATTATCAGATGCCACAGTAGGTAAACATTTCTTTGTTTTTTATTCTGAAAGCATCTACGAACTTCAATCCTGGGAGAACTCGAGGAAGGTTAGATATTTAATTACGGCCTCAGAGAGATGCAAGTACCGATTTTTCAATCTAAGCACGTCCTGGAGAAGGAGAACGGAAATGGAGGATGAAAAGTATAAAACAGATAACTGTGGTTATACGAGATTCACTAATTTGGCAAAAAAAATGTGTTTTCGTCTGTCCGGAAATTTCAGTTTAGTGATATTATACCAGACTTTTTCAATTACATAGCATACTTTTGTGCAACAACAAAGATTGCAAAAAAATATTTCCGCAGACTAGTGTAAGTGGATTTGTCAAAATAAATACTTTTATGTTTTGGGGAAAGTTTATAATACACTAGTGAAACCCATTGCGAAACTTTCGCAGTAAATATGAAATTGTAGAATAATAACTTTGACAAGTAGATTTAATGATATGTAGGAATGTTATATGTTCTTGTGATATTTACGATATTTAATATACAGCCTTGAAAACTGGAAAATACACCGCATTCGGCAAGCTCTTATGATTAAAATTTTCAAGCTCCTAGCTGCGGTTTCCTGTTGTTCATTCTTTGCAAATTAGGCAAAATAAAATGAAAACAATTATAAAAGATTATGTATTAAAAAATACTAGTGAAGCCTGTTGCAAAACTTTTGCCATAGATATGAAAGTATAAAATAATTTAGCTAAGCTGATTTAAAGTCATTTACATTTCAGAAATGCAATCTTCCTGTGATGTCAACGATATTTACTAGAGTCATGGAATACCAGGATAGCACAGCACACCCGATCTGATCCTAAGCTGTGAGGATTATGCGTAGCATAATATAAGCTGCAATCTCCCGGTATTTATTTTTGCAAAACACTGAATATGGAAGGGATTTAGACCATGAAATTCAGTAACAGAATGTGATACTATGAAGCCATATAAATTGTTTCTGTTCTGACTGTATCCCTTGAGGAGGTATAGCATATTCTTGAAGGATTAAGTATATTTACGTGACCTACCTTCAAGGAAATCACAGAACACATGATCCCATGATTGTTGTTCGGCTTACGAATTAAAATCAATTGTAGCTGTAATGGTAATATTTTTCTATTTAAGATTTTATAACCGCAAACTCCAATGTTCGGCTTCTGTGATAGACACAATCAAATAATCGAATAAAATGGTAATCGTCTAGCGTTAAAGGTTACTCAGAAATTCCAAACTCTGTCAATTTCAATGGTGATCATCATTATTTTTAAAATAACTATGTCCAAATACCAATTAATCCAAATACATCTGTAGTGGGGAAAGATAGATCAGTAGATAAGACACGGGAATTGCACTCTAAGGACACGACTTCGATATCCCGACTTTGGGCGAACTATCACCGTATCCACGCGGAGATTACTGTACATGTGTATGTCGCCCCCACTGGGTTCCGTTCTTCATTTGGTGGCACTACCTCTGCCATCCAAACAGATACCTTAAACTTTCGGGTAGGTCAGACATAAGGGTCAAAATAAAGATAGATAGACATAACATTTGGAAACAGGGATAGTCTAGTAGTTAAGGTAAGGTATCACACGCGGAGGACTATTGTTTCATTCCCGCCGCCGCCTAAAACTACGTTTACGCGGAGTATGGACACGATAAATTCGTAGATCCGAAAATCCATCCGCGAGGTAATAGGTAGGGAGACTGTGGCAATGTGCCTATGGTTTTCCACACTATTGGGTTCATATAAATAATATATGCATAAATAATAAATATATATATATACTAATAATAATTCATATTATAAGAGAATATATATATATATATATATATATATATATATATATATATATATATATAATCCAAATAGAATAAAAGAACAGGAACAGTACCAAAAAGTGGCTGTGGAGGGGTTGTGACCCCCACTTCCCGGTGGAAGCATGCTGTAGAGCCACGGCAACACTCTCGAAAAACTGTATTATTCATCGAAAATCCTCTAGACCAAAGCATGTACTAAATAAACAAGACCCAATAAAAGAAAAATTACATAAAGCATAGTTCAAATGAAATATATTACAATTAAAACCAAAGGAATCAATATAGACTGAAAAAACACAATCACAGTAAACCACGATACAGCACACCCTGACCAAGTTACCTTATGTATCGCCAGAAAAACCAATAATGTTTCAAAATCACAATATCTCACACTAAGTGCCCTATGAACCGTTGCCACCTATCCTTTTATATTCCGAGAATCTTAAGTTATATTCTTTCTTATAAAAATCCGATGCGATTCCAAAAAGAAACCCATTCGGAAATCCAACCTTTCTAGCTTCCCTAAAGTATTTCATCACATAAGAGTACCGGTCCTCTGTTCTTGAATTCAATCTCTTAATTTTAATCACATAATTCCTGATAACATTTCTGAACACACTTTTAAGAATATTCGATGTCCATGGAATTAGATAATTGACGTCAAATACAAATTCATTACGTTTGTCATATATGCGGAAATAAGTTTTATGATGTTTGCCTTTACATTCCGGCTAGTAACTGTTGGTTTTAATATATATTTAAAAACAGCTAATGATAAATTGCTTGAAATCTTAAAATCTGTCATACCAAAAATAAGAAAAACAAGGTGCTGCTTATATTGTTTCGAACAGTTTTGAAGTCAAAATAATGCTTGAAAGAGTTATCGGATGAGGTGTACTGTAAAAGTTATGATTTTACAGATATTTTTAATAATATTAACATAAACCACCTTTTTGATATATTAATGACAGCATTCGAGAAATATGACTTACAAACTTTCTTGAATTTTAACAAGTATAAAACTTTGGTACGATTGGTACTTTGAGACTGTTTCGTTTAATAGAATGGACTTTTACAAACAGAAATTTGCAATACATATGGACGGTAGCTGTTCGTCTATATTAGCCGTTATCTATCTCAATTGTTATGAATCTGGCATACATATCTTAAATGAAATTATATTCATTAGATATGTTGACGATGTGTTTGTTCACAGCTTGTGAAGAACAAGATTTTAGCGTGTATTTCAGATTTTACCCAAGCGGATTAAAATTGGTAGAAAACAAGAAAAATGAAGAAGGGGTAATGAATTTTCTGGATCTAAGTATTGTAAACAAAAAATGTAACGGCAAACATCAATAAATTTATTTTCACATATATGACAAACGTAATGAATTTGTATTTGACATTAATTATCTCATTCCATGGACTTTGAATATCCATAAAAGAGTGTTCAGAAATGTTATCAGAAATTATTTGATAAAAAGTAAGAGATTGAATACAAGAACAGAGAACCAGTACTCGTGTGTGATGAAACACTTGAGGGAAGCTAGAAGGGTTAGATTTCCGAATGAGCTTCTCTTTGGAATCGCAGCGGATTTTTATAACATCGATAAGCAAGAGTATAACTTAAGATTCTCGGAATATAAAAGGATAGGTGGCAACGATTCATAGGGTACTTAATGTGAGATATTGTGATTTTGAAACATTCATGTTTCTTCTGGCGATACATAAGGTTAGAGTGTGCTGTATCGTGGTTTACTGTGATTGTGTTTCTTCAGCATATTTTCCATTCCTTTGGTTTTAATTGTAACGTATTTCATTTGAACAATGCTTTAAGTAAATGTTCTTTTATTGGGTCTTGTGTATTCGGTACATGCTTTGGTCTACAGGACTTTCGATGAATTGTACCGGTTTCCGGGAGTGTAGACACGGCTCTAAAGCACGCTTCAACCAGGGAGTGGTGATCACAACCCCTCCACAGCCACTTTTTGGTACTGTTCTTTTATTCTATTTGGATTATGTATAGTCAGTGCTGCCTTGCGCCTACAATTTTATTGCTTTTCTTTTTTAAATTGCCATTTTTAGTAACTTTTAAATTATTCTAAACACTACGGTTTTATATGTATATATATATATGTATGTATATATAAATCATAATTAATGAGCGGGTGACTTTAGTATTTTTTTATTTTCAAACAGTGTGAAACGTTTAAAGGAGCTGCTGTTCAATTATAAAAGTCGGATTGCTAGTCAATTTTTTTATTTCGCAATTTAAAAATCTCGGATGTTTTTAATACACGAAAAGTAGGTTTTTCTAAATTCACGAAAATGCGTCTATTAATGTTATGGATTCCGTTTAAAGTTAATCTTTTGTTCCACGAATTTTATATTCCAAGACCGTAACTGATATAATGTAATCAAAAATACAATTTCGCTTAATTATAGCATATATTTTTCTATCAATTTTTTTATTATAATCGTATAACTTAAATAAAATTCGTCTGCTAAATAAAGACATTTGATTTAATTCCGTTGGTAAGCAACATTATGTAATATTTTCAGCTAAATTTTCGTAAACAAAATCGCTGCACAATGATATTTCTATGGAAGATTTAATTTTGACATTTTAATTAAAATCTCGACACGGTATTTTAAAAGTAAGGAATATCATAATTCAGAAATATGCGGACAAGCCAAAGAACTTTTCTTGTCAATTTAGTAGATCTCATATTACCAATTATCTATTTTCCATATTTCATCTTCTAATTCCGTTTTCCCTTTCCAAAATATACCAAGCTTGAAAGTGGATTCTAGCATCTATCCGAGGCCGTAATTAAATGTCTAACCTTTCTCGAGTTCTCTTAGGATTTAAGTTTGTAGATGCTTTCGGGATAAAAAAAATAAATCTCTACCTACCATGGCGTCTAGCAATTGATTGCTACTGTGTCTACTAAAAAAACTCATATATCAGTGAAAAAGTCAAGATGTCCTATAGTTCTGATTTTGCCACGGGTGATTTAATTTTTTCGAAAGAGTATTGGTGTTTTATTTTTTTATTTATTTATTTATAGTTTAGCCATTAGGGGCTAACTGGCCCGAAACATTCTAGCGTAAAGCAAGATATCCCAAATTTCAGGAATTTAAGCACTTTAAGTAGACATGTTTAAATACATCTGAAATAATTTTGGTAGTATGCGGAGTCGATTGCAGATGCAGAATTTAAAAGAGTTGTCTCAGTTGGCAATGAATAAAGAGTTGTTGTTGTTGTTGAGACCCAGACCGTCCGACCTACCAGAAAGGTGTAAGGTAACTGTATGGACGGCCGGTTATTTGAAAATGTGAACTTTATCATGCATTGAATAATATCTTCTTGGATGCATCAAATTAACCACTTGTGTGAGCTATTGCCAACTAGTTAAAATAAAAATTTAATATATAATGATATATAATATATAAACTACGAGTGTGTAAAATCTTGTATAAAGATTATATTCCCATCACTAGGTCATACCGTACATAAATTGTAAGTTTATTTTGAAATTACGCCATTTAAAAATACTGTAATATGTTTAACATGACTGAAATACTTTTAGTTTGAATTTAAAAGTTACAACAAAAATATTCACTAAATTTACACAATTCTCCTTGAGTGCGTACCTCTAGATCCATTTTATATGCCAAGAAAATGCCAATTGTCTAGCTTTTACAGTCTAAGACAAATGAGAATAAATATAGCTAAAATAGAATTATAAATATATGGAAGAACGGGTGTCTTTAAAAGGTTTCACATTCTTTTAAAGCAGACTAACTACATTTACATGTTATCTAAGCTAGACAGAAGCAAGAATTTATCCCTTACAAAACATTATAGATGTTTCCTTCTGTTCATTGTGAAAGCACACAAACTGAAACTATCAAAAAATTCGAAAAAAGAAGAGTACATAATTGCGCTTTCAGACACACTTCAGTCTGATACTTCATTCTAATCACGTCTGATAAGCTGAAAATAGCGAAACACTGCATGTGGAAAGGAAAAATGTGGAACATGGGATCCAAGAAATTTAATAAACGAAAGTTTTTTAATGTCTGGGAGTTTCTGAAACAGGTAATTATAGCTAGGTTTTTTCGAAATGTGAGGAAATATATTGTTCTGTAATGTCTTATTCCTTTCTGTGAAATAGAATTTTTCCGTTAAGGAGTGAATAGGATAATCTACAAGTCTCTCAAGTGTCTAATAGTAGAAAAAAACACCTTCTAGAGAAATATTAGAGAACAATATATAGCAAGTTAATAGAGATTTATTCAGAATATAATTACTGTATATATAATCAAAATAAAAATTTAAAAAGTCCAGAAATACTGCAAAAATATGTGGGCAGCACATGTTTTTCTCTACAGACTCAAATTGAGTTTTTATTTCGTTCTTTTAAAATTCATTACATTGAGTTTAATTACCCAAAATAACACGGATAGTTATTTGAAATCATACTGCATATGCAAAGTTATTTCAATTTGCATTTTATACGACTGGACATATTTTCAAAGGTGACATGAAAAAAATACGAAAAAACTGAACTATCTCAAGAACGATTAGGGCTAGAGTTATGGAGTTGGTCTTATTATTTTCATCATAAAAATTACTCATAAAACAATAATTTAATTGATACAATTAAACATACGTAGTCTCTTATTTTAGATTTTGACAAATTTTGTGGGTCATATCGAAAAAGAAAAGGGATTATTTATTTCCGAATCGTACCAAATTCTAATCAGAGTATTTCGGAAGTAATTTATTTAACATATTTGGGGAAATTTGGTCAATCAGCTTTTCAACTAGAGCAAATACATACAATTGTTGCGGACCATTCCTCAGAAGAGGCAGGTTCTTTTTTTTAATCATACTAAAATCTAATCAGCATCAGAGCAACCCGCAAGTGACTAACCTACCACATTTTGTAAAACTTGTTCAATTTGTTTTTCAGTTAGCGTGAATACACACATTGCACAGACATACATACACAGACGTCACGCTAAAAATAGTTTTTTCGGATTTTAGAGTGATCGAAACGTGTAGATCCATCGTGAGTTGTTATTTTTGACACGATTCCAATACTTACCCTATACATTACCATGTGTTGCAGAAAAAGTAAAAATCAAAAGTATTGCAATATTTAGCTCTGAGAAAATCGTCTGCTAATTTGGGACTCCACTCCATAATCCAATGTGCTTCATGATATGCGAGCGGGAGAAGGAGGACTCCTGGAATTTGTTGATTAATCACAATAAGTTCACCACTATAGTATCAGCCAACGGCCCTACCGTGCAGAAAACACCAGTTCTCGTTAGATAACAGAAGTCAAGCAGCATCGGGCGCGGTTAGTACTTGGGTGGGTGACCACCTGGGAACACGGCGTACTGTTGGCACATTTCGGTTGCGGTAGCCCGGTGGTTTGCGCGCTGGATTTGCGTGCTGATACAACTGCCGTCGTGTTCATGCGGAGTACGATCACGTTAAACATGTGGGTTTGAAAGTCCTTCCTTGAGGTTGGTGGTAGGGGAAGGAGGGTACGGTCCCTGTGGATGCCTCCCCCACTGGGTTCCGGTCTAAATTGGGTGGCACTTCCCGGCCGTCCTAATGGTTACCTTACACTTTTCTGGTAGGTCGGACGGTCTGGGTCTCAAACAAACAAACCACCATAGTATCTCCTTAAAGTTGAAAAAATTATGCACATATGCTCATGTGCAGAGAAGAATGTGACTAGCTAATTTAGGACTAGCATGTTTGAGTATATGACTAGCATGTTTGTGTATCGCCTAATGTATGTTGACTTATAATTGCAATTTTAACGGTTTCAATATCCGTCCATATATTTCAGCTCAATAGGAGTTGATCCTGATTGGATTTTTGATTTGCGTGTCACTTCTAGTGCAGTCTTATTTGCTGATTTATCAGTCATATGCATTCCTTCGGGGAGCAGAAGTGTTATCAAACTTTTTGAGGGGTATGCAGATATCTAACTTGTACGCTAGTGTCATATTTCCAGACACATCATCACCTGTCGTCGATGAATAACAAATCCAAACTTGTGCTTGCTGTTCATTAATGCTGACACATTTGTGGTTTATTTTTGAAAATTTCCTTTCTTTGCGTATTTATGTAAAGCATTTACAATCGCGTCATTACATACTTTACCATTAATACTAAAACATTGGAAATTGATGCACAAATGTGTCTGTGCAGAGAAGAAAGTACAAAACTACATTAGATATTCGAGTATCCAGTTATAAAAGAATTGTTTTTCTTTAGACTTTCTCTAGCAATGCTTGAAGAGAAGTCGGATAACATAATCATAAAACTTTGTTCTTAGAGGCTTATGCAAAAATATTGACTAACCTTGAGGTAAATGAAAGCCTTATTTGATAAATTATACATATTTCAGTGCATGTATTAGGGATTTTTGCATTCATTGCGTTACACCGCAAAGTTTTAATAACTCATTCGTTACCACTTCTCTCATTTCCGCTAGTTATTACTTTCCTTATATACATAGTATAATGTATAAGGAAAGTATGGTGACAGGGTCGAAAATTCGAATTCGAGTTTTCGACAAGAGCGCACGTTTCAAGTATCCATGATCACAAATCGAACATTTGGAGGTGATGTCTATATGTGTGTGCGTGAAAGTATGTATGTGTATGTTTGTGTGAAAGTATGTGTCTGTGTGTCAGTGAGTCTGCGGAGAAGATATTAAACTTTGATTATTTTTACAACGAAGCCTAATTTTTACTTATGGAGGATATTAACACCAAAAGATGTAGAATGAGTTGTATAAGAATTGCTGCATTTCTTTAATACAAAATTATTTAGTTCATGGAATCTGCTATATAGCTAATATGAATGAAACATTCATTGATTTTACAAAGAGAAGCAGACCATTTTTTTCGATGAAGTTTTAAGCATGGAGTTAAATTACTTGAAACTTCATGGTTTTAAGTTTTTAAATAAAATAAAATATTATAGTATTGCAATGGATGAAATGCTGTTGCATTCATTCATGATCTTGTTGCATTAAAAACAAACATTTTCTGATTGGCCAAATTTGTTTAAGGGCGTCGATTAAGAATTTAAAAAGTGTAATTTTTTGAAAATGAATGGAAGGACTATTTCATTGACGTAGTCTTATTTCCTACCTTACTTTCAACATTTTGCCAACTTATATCCAACAGGTAAAGAATTAAAGCGCGTTTCAATCTTTTTGGGACACCCTGCATATCATTAGAAAAATCAAAAATTTGTTTTGCTTTAATTGCAATCTTATATTTAGAGCTAACTTCTAATTTGTTTTATCTTCTAAAAAGGAAATCTAGTTTAAATGTAATTCACCTGTACTAATGTCATTCCCTTGTTTACCAAGAAGACAGGTAAATGACGACAAGGAAATGATAAATCATGTGAATTACCCTGTATACTTATGTTATAAAATCCTTAGATTGATTCTTACTGCTGATTTGTAAAATGACACAACTAAGAACCTAAGGATTAACTCAAAATAGCCTTACGGCCATGGCAATCACCACAGACTTAAGAGTTAGCACTATTTCTCCACTTGTGTCGTTTTTCTTCCAGCAAAACATTTGTAATTTTGTACTTTTTGAAGCTTCATTTTCGATATTGATAGTGCTTGAGTAAACTGTGTCGTAATGACTTATAGACACAGTGTTTAAGATTAACTCAAAATTCAAGATTAACTCGAAATAGCCTTACGGCCAAGGCAAGTACACAGAGACTTGGGATTTACCACTTTAACCTCTTTATTAACTTAATTAATTTGTACAGTGACTGGCTGTAGGACCAAAGAAGTCTATATGCTGAAATACAGACATAATATTGCAGAAGCCCGCTCATGAAATTAAAACTTGTAAATTACTGGACTTGGCGATGCATATAATTACTGGATTACTCGTAGTTAAATCAATACAAACGGTGGATTTTTACCAATTTCTATCAGACATCGGTCGACTTCAGTCGGGAGCTCTAGTTGTAAATTTCTATTTAGGGAAAATAAGCCCTACCTTTTGTTATTCGAGCATTATTTATCATACAGCAAATTCCATCCATACATCAACTTCCCAAATCTTGGAGCTTATCATCTATTGGAGAGAGATGTTACTGTCAGACCTTTATATACCAAGCGCCGTTCACAGAACAGAGTGGAAAACCTACGATGGGCATGGTATTCATTCATCGCCATTCTGACAACAGACCCTTTAATCATTGCTTTAAAACCCCTTATAACCACTTCTAAAAAATATTGGTACTAGGCCAGGAAAAAAACGACCTGTTTAAATACAGGACATCAGAAACCTTTTGGTTTCATCAAAATTGGGTGAAGACGTGGACCATCAGAACATCCCAAAGAAGTCTTTTTCTACGTTTAATTTATTAAAGCAAACATTTTCTTGTTTAATACATTGCAGAACTGCTTCCGCCTCTTTCGACTTCAATCATCCCTCCAAGCATTCACTAATTCCAATCCCCACATGATCAAGAAATTTTTGTTATGCATGCAACGTCCCTTTAAGTAACTTTCTTTAAAATTTACCCGTATAATACAATCCATTAAATTCGCGAAACTTTTCTCAATGTCCCTCTACCAATTAGATCATGTAACATAAACAAGGACGAACCCACAACCCGCACTTGTTCTTACTCTTTCCGCAGAAATCAAAACTACAGTACATCAATACAACTACACAAAGTACTCATTATATAATTTATCTATCTAAATATATATATATATATATATATATATATATATATATATATATATATATATATATATATATACACTTTCTATATTACATACTTGGAACAAAGCAAGTTGTCACTTCACAACAAATTTAATTTTTTATTTATCTTAGAAAAAGTCGTAATTTACACTATCAGCGTTTGTCGATGAACTTTCTTAATGAAGCTAATTTTATATTGCATTTCCTATTTACGTTCCTTATACAATAGGATCACCGTTGAAGCCATTTTAACAATACATATATTATATATTGACAACTTTACAGCATTTGCAATGAAACATTTAAAAACTAATCTTTATCTTTTCCTTTTGATCCTTGCTGAAGTTGTCCCATGGCTCCTGGAACTAATTATTTCGTCTCTCTAGAGGCTTGTCTTCCCATACCCGTTCCAGTGGTCAGTGTTGATTCCAGTCTGGCCTTTTAATCATCCGTCAATGTACTGCTTATGCTTGGAAATTTCGACTGAATCATCATCGGCTTGTTCCGCCAATCCTTTTTCGTCGGTAGCTGTTGATTCCAGTCTGCTATTTCCCTTCCTCATCGATTACCTTTATGTTTCTACTGGGTTCGGTAAGGTTTGGTTTTTCTGTGAGAATTCCGCCGAATCCACATTTCTAGTGTGATTTTTATTTCTTCGCCATATAACATTAATCATCTGACATTGTGCAGGTGATGCAATGTTTTGCATAGCTTCTTTGGGAATTCGTATTTCCCCACTTTCTTATTCGATTCCCTAAACTTACTTCTCCGTCTTTTAAAACTATTTTGCGAATCTTCCTCACTTTCACTGATTTTGGTTCACATATCGATCTTCAGCCTACTTCATCTTCAAATAATTGGCGTAAATCAAACTCATTCTGAACTGCTAAATCCAGTTTTGCCCCCTTTTTCGTGGCTGGATTTGAATTATTGTTTCCTTTCGGTGGGGTTTTATCTACACCCGTTTTTGATGTGAATTATTTATAATTTGTTTCTGATTTTCCTTCTTCCGTTTTGGCCGTTCTATCGTTTCTACCATTAAGAAATTTATTGACCCTTAAAAACTGTTCCCTAATTTGGATTTTGTTTCTGGCTATTTTTGACGAATGTTTGCCTCTTTGTGCTCTTGATGGGGATATAATTTTCCGTGAATTGTATTCCCTATGCCGCTACGTTTAATCATTATATAGTCTCTGGTGCCTTCTGTACACAATATTCTTCTCATACACCTTTACTTTACTTTTATATAATGGGTGTCTTCCGTCGTACTTTAAAGCGAATTAAAAGAAATCTCCGACTGTTTTCAAAACTTTCTCGAAAAAAAAAATCTTGAATTTCTGTGCTTAGTCTTTCATAGGTAACCGCAGTCATTTAGGGATAATCTATTTCCAAACCTGATTTATTTCTTATTTTTATCGTAACAAAAATGTTTACATTGCCTCTAGGTTGGTGAGTTGCACGGTAAAATTTTGCTTTGAAATCTAATATATTCCTTACTTCAGGAACACGTTTTTCTCTTCGCATTTTAAAGCCAGACCAAGTCTTACACTTTTCATATCCTAGTACATATCTCCAGTAACTTGATTTTCCTTTCAGCGTTGGCTGGATTACCTCTACTTTTTGCACCTCATTTTTCGTTTCGGTTAGAAAGAAGCTTTTCTTGCAAATACGTTTCACTGATCAGTTTCAATTAAACGTACAGCTCGGGTTTCTTAATATCGCTAACGCTGCAACCAACTGGTCAACTATATTTTCCATGATTTGCTTTGCATAATTCCTTTTACTCTACAATTTATTAAAAAAAAGAAAAAAAAATCCATATATATCACTTTCACGAAATTGCTACTTTTCAAACTGCGTAATTTGTGCTATTCTAAAAAAAATATCCATTTCTTTCGGTTTTCTTCAAGCAAAACTTTTGTAATCGCGTAATTTTTAAAGATCGTGTCCTTTTATTCATTTCCGATATAGCCTGTGTTTGAGTAAACTGGGTCATAATTAATTCTATGCACAGATCAATTAATGTAGAGACATTTTAAGCTAGGTCGCTTTGTTTGTCTTCAGTGTGCTTTATTTTGTAGTTATGGTGCAATTATAAAATCCCTAGATTGATTCTGACTGCTGATCTGTAAAATAATACAACTAAGAAATTCAGGATTCACTCAAAATAGCCTTACGGTCAAGGCAAGAACACGGAGACTTGGGAGTTACCACTTTAACTTCTTCATTAACACCATCAATTTACACAGCGACTGGCTGCAAAATCGCAGCGGTCGGTATATAGAAAAACAGACATAATAGCGCATAAGTCCGTTCAGTTGAATTAACTTAAAACTTGTTGATTGCAGGTTTGGTGATGCATATAAATATTGGATTACTGGCAGTTAAATCAAAACGGATAGTGGTTTCTTACCAACTTCCATCAGACAACGGCGGCAAACCTTAGATGGAAGCCCTAGTTGTCTATTCCTATGTACATCTCAGCTATACACACCTGGGACACTTGCAACACACTGCTAACCCGCCGGTCACGCTCCCGGACTGCTAGTCATGCAAAAGCAAATCAATAACCGAAATTTTTTCCTGCTTTACTAACAAAATCGCAGAAACTTGTTAGCCGGCTCCGGATTGGTTTACATGACAGAAACACAAAGGAGCTGTTAGTACAGAGTAAATCATAACTTAGAACGCAAACTGGGGGATAGTATAACCAAAAGGTTATATAGACCACACAATGGTACCAATACACGTTAAAATATACATCTTATAAAATAAATAGTAAAAATATTATAAAACAAAAGAAAATGCACTTTAAATATGATCTTCTAAAGTTACATTTACTTATTTTACCACACATGCACTTACTACTTAAAAAAAAGCACTTTAATTCACTATTTTGCAAAAAAAAAAAAAACAGAGGCACCCTTAAAAAATAATCCGATCATCTCGAAATTTTGCAGGCAAATTCCTTTATACCAAGTATGCAAATGATTAAATTTGCAAGGCCAATGCGTTTTAACTTCGACCATAGCGCGCATTTATGCTGTGCAAAAAGCATCCTATAAAACAGGTTAAAAATATGGACGGTATATTTTTGCTCGTTATCGACATTGAAGTACCGTCGAGATACAACCAATAATGCCGTTACGATGTTTCCGAAGACCTTATAAGCAATTAGACGAGTTCATATGTGGTCGTATAATCGGGATGCGTGAAGCTGGCTGGTCATACAGACCAATAGGTCGCCACCTGCACCGAACGGGCAATGCTGTGTAAAAGTGATGCCAGCAATGGTTGCTGCAAGGAACTTATCGGCGGAATGAAGGCTCTGAAAAGCCAAGGTGCACGAATGCGAGGCAGGATCGGATGACAGGCCCAAACTAGCCCAACGGCATCATTGTCCGCCATCCAACGTGCTACAGCCACTTCCTACCACTCGTAGTAACTACCACCATCTCACGGTGCTTGGCTAATGTGGGGTTACGCTCACGGGGGCCTTTAAGACGTCTATCTATAACATCACAATATTGACAGAGTCGTTTGGAGTGGTGTCGCAGCCGAACATCATGGCTGCCATCAGACTGGCAGCGCATAGTGTTCAGCGATGAATCACGCTTCAGACGAACAGCTGATGACCATCAGGTACATGTGTGGAGGCACCAGAGTCAGCTCCCAATCAGCCTCTTTGTTTTGCACAGGC
Source organism: Amaurobius ferox (assembly GCA_951213105.1). Classification (NCBI taxonomy): domain Eukaryota; kingdom Metazoa; phylum Arthropoda; class Arachnida; order Araneae; family Amaurobiidae; genus Amaurobius; species Amaurobius ferox. The sequence goes on along the minus strand of OX578133.1, from coordinate 72,008,149 downwards.
ACACAGCCAGTACCCCTGGTGTGATGGTGTGGTATGCTGGCTCTTACCACAGCAGGTCGCCCCTAGTCATCCTGCGTACAACTTTAACAGCTCAACGATATGTTGAAAAATCCTGCGGCCGTTTGCATTACCCTTCATTGTACGTCATTTTGGGGCCATTTTCCAACAAGATAATGCCACTCCACATACGATTCGCATATCTGTGGACTGTTTCAATGCTGTTGATACTGTTTCTTGGCCAACAAGGCCACCAGAGCTTTCGCCAATCGAGCATGTATGGGACATGCTAGGCCGTCAGATTCGGGCACCCCGAAATGTAGCAGATCTGGAGCAACAATTGGGGAATGCCTTGCAGAATGCATCGCAGGATGACACTAGGAAACTTTATCACTCCTTAGCATGCATTGCCGCCAAGAGGAGTTTCACCAATTACCGATTTGAAAATTCAATGTGCAATTGCGAACCATTGATGGGTTCTGTGGCCTTGATTTTGTAATCATTTCATTACCTGTATATGAGCTGTAAGCATATTTAATTTCAATAAAAACAGTCACTTTCTTTATGGTGCTTCGTTGTTTTGTTTTGTTTTTGCAAAAGAGTGTATGTACCACAATAAAAATTCTTTAAAACAAAGTGAAAATACACTTTAAAATATCTTCTTCTAAAGTTATATTCACTTATTTTACTAGACATTAACCAATGGTTCCCTATTCACTTATTTTTCCAGAGGGCTAAAACATGTTCCGTTCTACACTTCTTTTACCAGATGGCAATTCACAAATTACATTTCTACACTTATTTTACCAGATGGCAATTCACAAATTTCATTTCTACACTTATTGTATCAGATGGCAATTCACAAATTTCATTTCTACACTTCCTTCACCAGATGGCTACACACATATTTCAGCCAATGGCGAAGAAGTAATAATTTATTCCAAGAGAAAATATTATAAATGTTTATTTGTTTATTTTGGATGTACAAAGGCTGAACCTTAAATATAATCCGAAGAAAGCACAATATATAATTACGCCCTCTGTAGAATTTCGCTTGATACTCCATTCTAATCACGTCTGAGAAGCTCAAAGAAGGAAACATTGGATGTGAAGGGAAAAAAAATGTGAGACATATGATCAAAGTCAATTTAATAACCGAAACATCTTGAATGTCTGACAACTTCTGAAACAGTTTATTCCAGTTACGTTTGCTCCGAATTGGAAAAAATATATAGTATTCTGTACATGTACAATCTTGTTTACGAAATGTACTATTTTTATAAAAACATATAATATGTTGATCTGATAGTTCTAACGAGTGTTATAGTAGAAAAAATCTAATGTGGGCAGCACACATGACTTTCATTACGTAATTCAATGACTTCACTTTTTACAAAGTGAAACAATGGCGTATAAGTCCACATCACAACACTACGTAAATTGAAATTAGGTATTTTTGGCAAATTATTATTTTTATTGGCAAATTATTTTATTAGGGTCCAAGCAAAGTTGTTCATACTCCCATAAAAAGCATAAAAATTCAATTGCCATTTAATTAGTGAAATAAATAAATATTGGCGAAGTCTTGGGCGTTGAAATGCAAAACAATCACTGAAGTATCATGTCTCATGAATGGAACGAACGGAATTTACGAGATTGTTATTATCTGATTTGCTGATTAATATTGCATATCGAAAGTGAACGTAATGTAGAATTCATACCACTTTTTAAATTTATGTATTTTTTTTATAAATTCATTTGAACAGCATGACATACCTCGAGAAAGATTCATGCTAGGGCTATAAATGTTATGTCATTCGTTTTCTAATTAACATTGCGTATGAAATGATTATGTGCTTAGCAGTATTCAAGGGATTCCTAATGTTTTCAAAAATTAATTCAAAAATCGTGCAGTAATTTTCAAAAAGTTGCACTTTTCTAATTTTTATGCAACCCCCTTAAACAAATTTGGTTAATCAGAATTTTTTTTTTATTTTTAATGCAACGAGATCATTAAAAAAACCGATCATCTTTATCTTTAACATTCAGAGAGTTATATTTAACTGAAATTTGAACATTGTGAATGGAGACCATATATCAAATTAGAAATGTAAATTTCTGACATATCACAAAAAAGATAGAACTGGATGATAATACATAGGATACCTAACTGCGTAGTGAGTACCATTGCGTTATATGATCTCTGTCAGTGTAACGCTTTATTTAGATGCATTTGTGATAAAAAAAAATTGACAGATATTAACGTATTTTTGATCTAAACAATTCCCATCGTCAATTGCTTATGATCCCTATTTTCACTGATGAAACAGCCTTTCACTTGGTACGGAAAAGTGGCATAAGTCAGATTTTTTCCTTTACCATAATTCTGTTGATTTTAAAGATACAGAAATGCTGTTTTTTTTAATGATCTTATTGCATTAAAAATAAAAAAAAAATTCTGATTGACCAAATTTTTCTAGGGGGGTCGTATAAAAATTTAAAATGTGTAACTTTTTTTAAATTAATGTGTGGACTATGTCACATTAACGTAGTCTTATTTCCTACCTTACTTTCAACATTTTTGCAATTTACATTGACCACTTATCTCCAGGTAAAAAATTAAAGTGCGTTTCAATATTTTTCGGACACCTTGTATATTGCATCAAAGTGCAGGTGCCATCATACGGAATGTCAATTTCAACATATTTATCCAATTATTCCAACATATTTATCCATGTATATGTTAGCAGCATATTTCATGTTAAAGCTTTCACAAGTGTCAAAACGAGAATTTTTATATATACCAGTAATTGAAAATAAATTATATCTTATTGTTATGTTAAGAGTTAATGTACTATGCTTCATTTAAATTCTAACACAGTTTTGATGCTTGCGCTTTATTATAAACCTTTCATTCAATTCAGGGATATTCAAATATAATTTGGGACTGTGTAAATCTTAGGTATAACACCTTCTTGGAAATATTTTAATTGAAACATTTTCCTTATTTAAACACCGGAGTCAGTGTTTGGAATAGCAACAAATACATATTTCAAGTTACAAAATCCCGCAGTTAAAACAACTTTGAATTTTACAGTCAGTCGTAATTTCCTGGATACATCTCAGATTCTTAATTAGTTTGGATTTTTAAAAGCGGATAAAGTTATTTAAACTGAGCAGCAAGCACACTTAATAATGCATCACTAATTAACAACTGTTTAAGAAAATGATTTAATTTTCACATTCGTGTGAGAATCTTAATCTAATTTAAAACCGCTTGCTTGCTGACGTTTGTAAATTCCATTTCGTAGAATGAAAATTACAAAAATAACATCAAGAGACTGGAAATAAGAATTTAAAAGTTTGTGCGGATTTTATAGTCACAGTGTAAGATTTTGCTTGCATCAGTAGCTTCGTTTTGCGTAGTTTTAAATATGGAACCAAAGCATAACATTAAATTTTCAGTAATTTTTAATAATCCTTCTACGAGAATTTTAAGATAATCTTTTAATTACAAAGAAATATTTAAATTTCTCTGATATATAGTGATGCAAATTATCTGATTCTACGTAGAAAGAGAGACATATTAAGTGATTTAGAGTGCTTAGTAACTAAAGTTGTTAAATGTTTCACAGCCTGTTGGAGTTGTATCTTTAAGTGCGTTGACATAATTAAAACCAGGAGATAAGTTGCTCTATTGGTAATTATTTTGCTGTTTGTCTCTTATTGCTCTGTACAGTCGTTATATTTTCAAGAAGGTAGAACAGATCGGATACCACAATTGCACAAAGAAAGATGGAAAGCATTCTTGAACATAGAAGACTAGACCCCGGAAATTCAGATTCCACATCAATAAATCCAAGAAAAAATTATCCATTTTTAATAATGCATTCTTACATTTTCAGTTTAATCCATTCTTATCAAATGTTATAGATTCTGGAATTTATAGATATGGAATCTACTTCTTGTTCAATAATAAAAATTTATGAAGACGGCATGTCCTAGCTTGAATTAAAACCGTGTGAAAAGTCGATTTATTATACATTAAAATACTCAGACGATATTCTTTATTTCCTTCCTCATATACATAGTATACTGGCTTCCAAAAATTAAGCACGGACGGTCAAATCAACAAAAATGTAAAAGTGAAGCTTTGATTATTTCAAAATTGTACATGAAGGTAGCGAATGTGTTTATGCATTAAAGAAAACAATAATTATGTACAAAGATGAAAAAAGAATAACTTTTCGTAAGTTATATGATGACGTCACACTTGGGTCATTAACAAAATGATGTTTAAAGGCAAACAAACCAAACAAAACTTACATTATTACGATATGTAACCACCCCGGACCTTCATACAAATTTTACAACGATTTTCCATGCTTTCAATCAGATAATCAACCATTGCAGATGCGAGTAATCGCTATTCCTCCAATAGGACAGTTTCCAACTCTCTAAGAGTGGCTGGATGAGGTAAACGTGCAGAGACAGCAGGCCCGAGGGCATTCCAAAGGTTTCTAATGGGATTAAGATAGGTGGAATTCGCTGGCCACTCCGAGAGATGCCCTCACTTTCCAGGTACTCGTCAACGATGTTAGCTCGATGGGGACGGGAATTATCGTCCATAAGGAGAAAATCAAGACCAACTGCTGCAGCGTGGAGTCTCGCAATGGGGTCTAGGACTTCATTCCAATACCGCGCAGCCGTCACAGGACCGCCATTAAAGATGTGCAGCTCTGTGCGATATCCCATTGAAATTCCAGCCCACACCATGACTTTGCCACCTCTAAATGCGTGATGTCCGATGATGTTCTTGGCCTGATTGCTTGAGCCTCGTTCTCTTCAGGTGCTTATCATCTGATTCTAGGGCCAATCTGGACTTGTCCGCAAACAGGACGTTGCACCAATCCGAGACAATACAATTGACATGTTGACGACACCACTGTAATCTTGCCCCTCTGGCTTGGACGGTTAATGGAACACAAAAACGTGGTACTCTGCCTTACAGCCCTTTCACTAGGAGCTTTCGGCGCACAGTACTGGCAGCTATTGTCTTACCAAGGGGCGCTGCAATCAGGGATGTAACAATTGTGAAGGCCGCTTGTCGATTCCGCTTTGTACGACCGGGCACAGGTCTCTGGACAACTGTTTGACTTGTTTGGAATTGATTCCATAAACGAGAAATTACTGAATGATCAACGTCAAAGAAATTAGCGACATCTTTGATTGACTGTCCTGCTTCAATGCGTCCGACGGGACGCCAGTGCCCTTTTTCTGTCATTCGTCTCCTTTCAGCAATAGCAACACAAATATCATCAAAAATAATGCACCTCCTCAAACCCTTCAGAATGTTAACGTCTTCAAAGACTGCCTAATTAGCATAGATCAGGACAGTCAATCCTGATTGTCTGTAGCATACGATATTTGCATACTGCCATGTACATCGGTAGTGATTTTTAGCCACTCAAACTCAAATACGTTTTCGAAAAATGAAAATTTGCATTGCGTGCTTAACATTTGGAAGTCAATGTATATTGTATAAGGAAAGTATCTTGACGAGGTCGAAAATTCGAATTCGTGTTTTCGACGGGCGAGCACGTTTCAAGCATCCTTGAGCACGTATCAGACGTTTTTGAGGTGATGTCTGTGTAAAAGCATGTGTGTGTGAAAGTGTGTGTGTGTGCATATGTGTGTGTGTGTGTGAAAGTGTGTGTGTGTAAAAGTGTGTGTGCGTGAAAGCGTGTGTGTGTGCATATGTGTGTATGTGTGTGTGTGCGTGTGTGTATGTGTGTGTGTGAAAGTGTGTGTGTGTAAAAGTGTGTGTGCGTGAAAGTATGTGTGTGTGTGTGTGTGTGTTTGTCTCAGTGAGTCTATGAAGACTATATCTCACGAACGAATCAAGCGGTCCCAACAAAATTTGGTACAAAAATCACAATCAGTGAATGCTGGAAGCCTATTGATTTTACGCGTAATCGAATGCTTTGAAACCTCCTAAATTTTGAAATGAAATTAAAAAAAAAATTATCAAATAATTAAAACATTCCATACAGTTACGTTAATAATCATTTCTTTTTTGTAATTTTTTCATTAGAAAAGATTGACACAAACTTTAGAACACTAGAGTGAACCATTCTCGAGATATTGCACATTTTTCAAATAAATTTATCAAAAAATCACATAAAATTTAAAAAAAAGAATTAACTATTGTGAAATCCGCTCACTTTTCATATGCAATATTATGCGATAAATGTATTATCATTATTCTCGCAGATCTAGCTCGTCCCATTCAACAGAAAAGACAGTTTGGGTAATAACTTTGTAATTTCAGGCCATTAGTCATTTATCTACCATATGACTAACCTATTTCTCCATAAACAATGCTTGGCGAAATGTTGGCAGCGAATTTGTCGGAATATAGTCAACTTGGCGAGTTTGTAAATGTTGTCAAATTGATGAAAATATCGCTAGATTGACAAAATATCGTCAAATTGATAAAAATGACGCTAAATCAATGAAAATGAAGATTAATTCATTAAAATCCAATATCTTGGAAAGAATAAGAAACTACTGTAAGAGTAGATACTTTGGGTAATTGTTTTGTATTTGGACGCCATTAGTCGTTTATCTGCTATAAGAATAATCTATTTCTCCGAACGAAATTGGCTTGGCGAAATTTTAGTGACGAATTTGGCGGAATATCATCAACTTGGCGAGATTTTGAAATGTCGCAAAATTGGTTAGGATGCTGCTAAATCACTGAAAATGACAACTAATTGATTAAAATTCAATATTTTGGAAAAAATATAAGACTCTACTATAAGACTCAATCATTAACGCTTGGTAAAATTCTAGCGACGGATTTTGGCGGCACATCGCCAACTTGGCGACTTTTTAAATGTTGCCAAATTGACAAAAATGTTGCCAAATTGACGAAAATGTTGCCAAATTGAAGAAAATGTTGCCAAATTGATTAAAATGTTACCAAATTGATAAAAATTACTTCAAATAGGATACAATGTTTTGCAAATTTTTAATTTCGTCATATAATGGGCATACCTTTTATTATATAAGAAATGCTCTTCTAAATATCCCCAACTTGGCTATATTTGTCCCCATATTGATGAAAATATCGCCAAAGTTGCAAAAATGACGCCAAGTTAATGAAAATGACCCCTAATTGATGAATTTATTATTAAAATATTTAAATATATGGACTGTATTGCTTATTGAGGATGCTATAATTGTTGATAATTGTTAGTTTAGAGTTGCGTAAAATATAAGTTAATTGGGTATAAAATAGTTTTAGGTGTTGTCATCCGGATGTACAATTCTCTGCGCTAAATGTACAATTTAACGTAACAAACACTGTTCCGTGGATCTTTTCATCACTTTTTGACCGTTAAAGAAGTAAAATCACTGCAATATATAAGTAAAGTCATGTGCTTCCCACATCAGAGTATTTCCATATTTAAATTAACTCTGCAATTTTATTTTTTTTTTCAAATGGCCAGGCACTAGATTCTTCGTCATCCGCGCTATGTTCGGCCGGTTTCGTGAACCATTTTGCCGTCCTAGGACGTTGCCCCAGAGGGGGGCGGACACACTGCGCCCACATCACACAACATCCATGTCTTACGTGGGACTCGAACCCACAAAGCGGCGGCCGATCGATCGCTTGGAAACGCTCGCCTTGACCGTTCGGCCACCACGCTGACACACTCTGCAAAATATTTACTCAAAATATCTGGATTTGTTATCATAATTATATCATGGGTGTAAGTAATACATTGTATCAAATACTTTTTATTTTTACGTATTAATTTTTTTATATAATTCCCAGAGATATACATATTGACTGAATGTATTAGAGACGCCATTAATTGCTACTATACCTATCTCAAACATACAACAAGAATAATCAATCATGCTTAAAGCATTGATTATGAAACACTTTCCAACTTCAATGCAATTTTATTTAAACAAGTCTAAAATGCAATACATTCCTCGGTAATATTTTGAAACTTATCACAATACTGCATTAATTTATTATATTTGAAAACTTAAACCGTCATCGAAAAAAATGAACTTCATTCAAATGACGGCATTGAAAAATAAATTGCCTGGTTTAAACATCTCTAAAATGTTATACATTCCTCGGTAATAGTTTTAGAATTATCATAATAATACGATAATTTATTATATTTGAAAACTTCATCGAAAACAACTGAAATTAATTCAAATGACGTCATAGAAAAAATAACACTGCTGGATCTCTCTATAAAAACAGGATTTCATTCATAACTTTCTCCCATTCATTTCATTCATCACAATACTATAATAATTTATTTTATTTAAACATTTTGTTTAAGACCATGGAGCTACAAAAAATTAAACTCTATGCTTGAAACTTCATCGAAAAAATCGTCCTTCTCTTTATGAAATCAATTAATATTTCATTCATATCAGCCATGCAGACTCCATGGACAAAATTATTTTGTTTTAAAAAAATACAGGAATTCTAATACAACTCATTCCACATATTTTGCTGTTTACATTTTACATAGGTGAAAAATAGGCTTAGTTGTAGAAATAATCAAATTTAGATGAGCATTTAAACACAAATATGTTGTCATTGTGTTGTTTCAGTATGTAGATGCACAGAATTTAAGCAAAAATAAAGTAGTTTTAGGACGGATACAACACTCAATATGAATTAAAAAGAACTTAAAAAAATCACGATTTTGAAACAAGATGGATGCCATATATCATTTTGAAGTGGGTCATGTGATCGTTTCATATCATGGTCACGTGATCGCTTCATATAAGAGGTGTAATTGTTATTTTAATTTTTATTTAAAAAACTACTGAATATATTTCGCTGAATTTTTTTTATATATTTTATGGAACAATTTGAATACTACCTAAAATTTTCGAAGCAATTTGTGAATTTTAAATCCGCTTAAAAAATGTTTAAAAAATTAGGTCCCATAGGGCTCAATGTATTTCATTTTTTCGACCCGGTTCAATCCAAAACTAATTGGGTGATATTATTCATTTATATTCCCATAGGTTCTATAGACCGTCTGAACAACATACTAAAATTTCATTTTGGTTAAGTCATTTTTACGGCAGTTATCGTGCTAATGGACAGACAGACAGAATGAACAAAGTCATAAACACTTTTCAACTTTGTTGTAAAGTGCTAAAAATGAAAAAAAGTATCATAGAACAAATTGTTTGAACTGCCCAGTGAACATTTTTCGACGTAAATCTCATATTACTAGTTATCTATTTTATATTTTTCATCCTCCATTTCCGTTCCTTTTTTTCAGGACGTGTCTAGATTGAAAAATCACCACTAGCATTTCTCTGAGGCCGTAATTAAATATCTAACGTTTCTCGACTTCTCTTAAGATTTAAGCTGGTAGATGCTTCAGAAAAAAAAACCCGAAATGTTTACTTACCATGGCGTCTAATAATTAATTGCTACTGTTTCTAACAGAAAAACTCATATATCAGTGAGTAAGAAGAATATCCGTATGGCCTTGATTTGAGCACGGCAATTTTTTCGTTTTAAAACATATGTATTGATTTGTTTAGTGTAACCAATAGGCTAACTGGTATGAAGTTTTAACCGCAGTATGGCATTTCTGTTTTTAAAAAAAATGCGTAATAAAACTTGTGTAGATTTAAATTTATTTTGACTATATATATATACACATATAAATTGAAATTTTTAATCGAAAGCTATGCATAAACTACGGTGAGTATAAAAAAACCCATCTCTGGCATATCTGTTACAAATAAGTTACAAACCTTCTATTTTTATTACAAACACCGCTTTATAACGAACTTATTAATGAACTATTATTAATGAACTTAAAGTTAAACTTTTAGATTAATTATCATTAACATATCATATATCTTAACATGGCCGTAAATTTTCTCGTATTAGTGGACTCATTATTAACTTGTACATTGCGCTGTGTACCGCTATTAACCCACCAATTATTTATCTTTCGCCCGAGTTCTGTAAAAGAATATCAATTAATATATTACTAAATTGATTGCACCATTTTAATTTTAACAATAAATCATTTATTACAAACATAAAATATCTAATTATTAATTACAACAATTATTCAACTTATTAATTATTCCAGAGTAAAGAAACCATGTGAGAGCAGTATTAAAGTGCCTAAAATGTAGTTAGGACCAGATATCATATTTAAGGAACACATACTTTCAAGGCTGCCATGGCTTGGTCACCGCCACGTACTTCGCCGATCATCTTACTGGAATTCCCTCGAAGTATTATTCACCGACACGTAATATCGACGATCATATTGTACTGCTGGCGTGAACACTTGCATTTTGTATACTTTCGTAGTCGTATCTGTATTCGCCAAGTCATACGTAAGTCATCTTCACGCTATCTCGCTGTACCTTAAGTGTACGACCGTTTCTTATCAAGTCATCCGTATATCTCTTAACCTCATCGTTGTGCTGTATTCACCAAGTATTATCGTTCTTTTAATCATGTCGAGCAAATATTTCTTAACTCAGTATTATCATCATTCTAGTCATAATGTCGAACCAGTATTAACTTCCTCATCGGCGTTATTCATAGGGTAGTTCTTAAGAGGCAGATTTTAAAAGAATGAGGCAGGAATGGGGGTGTCATTATACAGACCATTTTTGATTTTACTGAAATTTTTATGGTGGTTTCTTCTAATGATTTTAGAAGACACGTAATTTTTTTTTTCCCAAAAAAAATTTTTTGTGACTCACAAAATTTCCTAAAGTCGGTTGCGACCCAGTATTTTTCTCAAATCGACATCTCTCTCTATTCTATTATCTCTGTGCATTGAGCATCAGCCAAAGTAATTATTGTGATTACAACATGACCTTTAGTAGCTAAATTGAATTATTTTGTAAATTTTATGGCTGACCTTCAGTGCAGCCTGGCAGGGTTGGCCAAACTTTGTCGCGGAAAGTAAAAAATCGCTATATTTGAGACCTCATGGGCCCATGCACTGAGGTTCAGCCATAGTTTTCGGGTTTAACTTTTGTAGTACTAACTAGTATTAACTTAATTAGCTCATTTGTTGCATGGCTCACCCTCAGTGCTGCCAAAAAATAGCTACTTTTGTATCTAACGAAACGAAAAAGGATCCTTTTGGTGGTCCTGTATCTCAGTGCACTGAGGATCAATGTGGAACTTGATAATTGTATTTCATAGTATAAGACCTGTCTTTTAACAGACAATTGACAGAACTTTGGCTAATAGCCATGCGAGCACATAGGGCTTACTTCAAGACATTGTGGAAATGGGATATATCGTAACAAAGAATACAATTAGCTGTACAGTATGGTTTGTAGCAGGAAATAAAAATACATGTATATTTGTATTTTCACACTACTTTTTATTACAGACTGTCTAGTTGACTACTTTTAAAGCACATACCTTCTCTTGAAAGATAAACCTATTTTTTTCTATACAAAAGCAAAGTGTCGCAAACTATTGTAGGTCCCTGCTATAGACAGCTTTGACATATACCGTATATTTTCAGTTTCCAAATAGCTAAAATAAGATAGGAAACTGTAAAATAGCAGTTTTTATTTTCTATTTTTTAAAAGCCACTCTTTAAACAAATCCTGACACTCCAAAATTTCGTTATCTCTGAAAACAAATGACGGCCTCTTAGTGGTTCCCTGAATGGTTTGTGGTTCCAGGCATTTCAAGATATCACTTTGCTGAACCCAATCTTGATCATCTGCTGTTTTAGGCCATTGGAAATTATATTTTCCTATGCTTCCACTGGGCTCCGTATAATTCACAAGGATCTGATCATCTTTTATGTTAACAATATCACCTAAATTAAAACACATTTTTTATTGACCAATCATATCTTAAAATCAAAATAGGCCTATTTTCAAAATAGCCTGCTTACCAATGTACCATTCTCTGCTGTCTCTGTATAGAGCTGCCACATAACTGCCAATTTGTACTGGAATTCTCTATTCTCTAATATATTCAATAATTCTTTGGATCTCATGTGCAGTTTCGATACCGGGATTCTGAAAGAAAAACATAAAAAAGTAAATAAACAATACTGAATGTCATAAATAGCTGTAGGAAAAAACCAAAAGAGTTATGTATCTCGTCACTCGAATCTTCTTCATCAATCATATCCTCCATTTCCTTCACTGCTGGCGGCTGCAGTTTCCCAGACTTTTGTATAGCTGACATTCGTGAGAAGAGCGACTGAATCTGTGATTTGGTCAAATATTCTTGAGGAGAGAACATTTTGGTGTTTTCTTCTATGGTGGCAGTACGCATTTCTTTTACAGTTTTCTCTGGAGAAATTTTTCTTTCTGATGTTTCGCCTCTAATAAACAGGTCATACAAAAAATTCTTTGTTTTTCGGAAAATCTTGTGGATTTACGTCTTGGCAATGTCCACCCTGGTTCAGAAAATACAGCGTTGACTTGTGCATGGGGTTCATTGCTCTCTTGTGTTTCCATGCCAAATGGGTCTTGCAGAGGACCGAATTTATTCGTTGCTGTAACATGAAGTCTTTCGGAGTACATCTTCTTCACCATATCAATGCTACTTCTGAATGGAATAAATGTATGCTCTCCATGGTTCAAATGATCTTCCAGTAATTTTTCTGTTTTAAAAGACTCAGTGCAACCATCTTCTGTGCAGAAAAGAAAGGGGAAATATTGCTTATCAAGTCGAGGTTTTTTACTGGATGTTTGGACTGATGATGTTTTACTGATGATGTCTTGCTGAAAGGGTCAACTACAATAACTGATGGGATGAATGTAGGGTTTGTATACTTTATACGTTTTCCAATACCTATTTCATAATATTGGCAATATATCATGGTGTCTTCACTGAATTTAATTGAATGTTATGAACTGATGTTTGAAGTTTTTCTGTGCTAAACTGGGTCTTTTCTTTATCCACCTCAATGACCGACACTTGACTGTTCCGCACACCGCCCATGTATATAATTGCCATCTTGAGAATGTGAGCAGTCGTTAAATCATTACCATTGCCCACATACGCCTTCATGTATTTACGAGTAATTGCACTTTCCCGATCAGCCTGATATTTTCCCTTTTGGGATTAGTTAAAATCGTGACGTAATAAAGTGATACCATTTTCTTTGCGCAGGAAATACAGTACTTCCGCACAACCATTACCACCATAGCATCCAGCATTATCCGATTTTTAATACAGTACCTCCACGTTGGGATGATCCGAATGAAACTGTGCAAGAACATGTGCAGAAATGTTCAATGTGTCAATTATGTCCTGAGCACATCTGAAAAGACATGTAAAGTAAACTTCTTTCTTGAGTGTCTCACAGCTTTCTTTTTTGTTGAAAAAAACATCAATGTGGAGCGACATACTCCGTTTCCCAAAATAATCCTTTTGTGCTTCTCGATATTTTATTGGTATCACTTTTTGTGCCCAGTCTTTCAGCCAGAAACTGGTGCTGTTGTTTACTTTATTCATGCAAGTTGTCTTCGATTTATTCTGCTGCACACCGCGTAATATGTGCTTCATCCAATCCATCACATATTTCTGTCCAAGATTGGCATCCTAAACCATCTCGTTTCTTTAGTATCTTCAACAGATAACACAATTTTTGAAGTCGAATCAAGTAGTTGAAACACATTACAGCATTCATCACAAATTTCACTATGCTCATGTTCACACAAGGACTTAAAGCAGTTATCATAGGCAGTTATCATAGTAAAGAGCAAATACTGTGCAATGTGAAGTGCATTAGCTATTCTCCGAACAGTGGAGAGCATATCCGAGTTTGAAATAGCGTTGAGCTTTCTGAAGCATAGCATTCAGTTGTTTTTTTCCAAATCAGCAGCACATTCATTTATAACTATTTGCAGCATTTGGAATCCATCTAAGCCTTCCACGGTGGTGTTGTCTAATCCAGCAAGACTGTGTCGTTGAATAGGCTTCAAAACTTTGAGGATGTGTGAAAGGGAACTCTTTGATAAAGGTGTGTAATTAACTTCAGAACAGAATTGGTGGTATTGTAAAATAGTGTGAGTTTTCATTGCAGTAAGGATGGCCCAAGGTACAATCTGCTTCTCTCCGCTGTCATACACTAATGAACTTGCACAATACGCTACATCTTGGAAATGCGCCTGATTCAAATAGGTAGTGCAGAAAATGTTCACACTCATGGATGTCCAGTTTCCTCTTGGTTGTTTTCTCAGGGATTTCAAAAGCTCCTGGACCATATGTAGATCTCCATTACCGTGCTCTGTCAACTTCGTACTTGGTACATGAAAAAACGTATAATATCACTTTTCAAGAAATCGTTTTGAGATAAAACACTCAAGATCAAAATTTTTGTTTTGGTATTTGCTGCACTTTCATAGGCTCGTACAATATGCTGAAGAGATTCTGGTTCATCACTTTCGGACTCTGAGGATGGAGATGAAGATAACACCTTTCCAATTCTTTTCCTTGCTCTGGTGCAAAGTTTTCGCAAAACTTCTTTTTGGCTTCTTGGTATTTACGTTTAGCATAATAGATACTTGATTTTGAAAGCTCTGTGACTGGACTCATAATTTGGAATTTTAGAGGACTGATGTCAGGAGCTGCAGTTTCAGTAAAGGTGTACATTTGTTGTTTACGTTGATCTCTCTCTGCCTCATTCATATATGAAGTACCAGCTAGAGGCTGATAATTTGGGTCAGCTGTTTCTTCTGAATGATTCTCATCTTCGATTTCTGCTGCACGGTTCTCATCATCAATTATTCTGTGCTTGCTACATAACATGCCACCCATTGGAAAAGACGGAAATCTCAAATTCCAATGTAAATATACCTTCCACGATGCAATGCGAATAGTTTCTTTTTTCTTAGCAGGATGCACTGTATGATCAGGATGTGCACACCTTCTTGATGGCTGCCAAAATGTACCGTACTTGAATCTGTGGAATGAACATATCAAACCTTCAACAGTAGAAATGTCTTGTTGACTTCTATTACTGATAAGTTGAACTTCAGAAATATTTTGTTTTTGGTAAAATCCAATTTTTTCCAATTGTGTATTTACAGATAGTTCAAGACCACTAAGTTGATATGAACCACTCTTTCTTGACGCTTTATGGTCTCCACAATCACCTTTCTTATGGAAGACACATTGTTCATCCATACTTCTTCAAAAATTATATCAGTTTCTCACAAGTTTCCACTAGAACCCCAATTTAGCCATTTTGAATTGCCTTGTTGCCAGGTTGTCTATCATGAAAAGTGTTGCCAGATCATGAAAAGTAATAGTGCTGTGATCAAAATAATATCAGAAAATATTAATAGGCTGTTATAAATAGGTATATTAAGTTTTACACCATACATTATAGTTAAAAAAAAGTAAAAAACAACGTTTATCATAAAGGTAAAAACATGAAATATTTGTACCACCTATTCTTTTTTTTTAAGGTGTTTCAAATATTTTAAAATATTTCAATAAAAATGTTTTACCAAAATGTTAAACATTGTTTTTTACATTTTTCAATTTTAGGGTGTACATCATTGCATTGAAAATTATTTTCTCGGAACTAGGCTACTGGTACTATAATTGCTAACAATTACAATGTTATTTTTGTATTACTTATGTAACAAGTAAAATTAGATGGCATTTTGAAAAAAGGATATGGTTGCCTTCTGACTAGTCACATATATAATAAAAAACATAGGACATAGAGTGAATAGGTAATAGGCCTACTGTACAGCTAATTGTATGCTTTGTTACCATATATTCTATTTCCACAATGTCTTGAAGTAAGCCCTATGTACTCGCATGGCCATTAGCCAAAGTTCTGTCAATTGTCTGTTAAAAGACAGGTCTCATACTATGAAATACAATTATCAAGTTCCCCATTGACCCTCAGTGCACTGAGATACAGGAACACCAAAAGGACCCTTTTTCGTTTCGTTAGATACAAAATTAGCTATTTTTCGGCAGCACTGAAGGTGAGCCATGCAACAAATGAGCTAATTAAGTTAATACTGGGTAATACTACACAAGTTAAACCAGAAAACTATGGCTGACCCTTAGTGCATGGGCTCATGAGATCTCAAATATGGCGATTTTTCACTTTCCGCGACAAGTTTGGCCAACCATGCCAGGCTGCACTGAAGGTCAACCATAAAATTTATAAAATAATTCAATTCAGCTACTGAAGGTCATGTTGTAATCACAAGAATTACTTTGGCTGATGTTCAATGCACAGAGATAATAGAATAGAGAGAGAGAGATGTCGATTTGTAAAAATACTGGGTCGCGACTCACTTTAGGAATTATTGTGGGTCACAAAAAATTTTTTTCTGGGAAAAAAAATTACATGTCTTCTAAAATCATTAGAAGAAGCCACCATAAAAATTTCAGCAAAATCAAAAAAGGTGTGTATAATGATCTGCCTCACTCTTATAAAATATGTCTCCTAAGTCATAGGTTGTGGCTCTTTTTTGCCTCAGAAATGTTACTCCTCCTTTTCTCTCATTTACGGCCTTCAGGGATACGCAACAAGCACCTTCTCCATTGGTTAACCTTTTATCCAATGTCGTTACTTCACATTTTCTTACGAGATCGTTCGATCCCCTCTGTCTTGACACTCTTAAATTTATGGTTTTATCTAACCTTTGGGTTCACGTGCTGTAAACCTTGGCGTCATTCAGACTGGTGATATTATCCGATGTTTCGGACACATAAATAATGTACATAAAACTGTCTCACCGTACGTAGTGTGAGATCTATTTCTGGTCTCACACATCTCCCCGCGGACAAAGAAACGATAAAATCAACCCCAATAAAGTTCGAAAAAGTTCGAGTCACTTGCAACTCTGTAATTGGCATTTTTCCCTGAACAAAAGTTCGTCAAAGAACTGCAGTTCAAACACAGTCTTGTTGTAAACACTTAAAGTTGTTAGCACACACCATACACTATATATCAAAGTTATGTACGCAACAAATCCCTATCAATTCAAACTTTCAATTGAAGCAAAATTAAATTTTGACTACTTTATAAGATTTTAAACGTATGCACATTCACCTGGCAATGTTACACACTTATATATCTAACTACTGATACTTTTAACAAAATTACACATTTCTTTACAAATTACACAGCCTATTTATTTTCACACCATTCCTTATTCATAATTTGCACATTTTCATTATTTATACTCTCACAACAGAATACATCATATTTGCTTAACCTTTAAGATCATAGTACATAATCCTTGACACATTTTTTTTCTTTTTAATTCAACCATTTAACATATACTTTAAAACGCTTCATATGGGAATGACAAAACATTTTTTGGACATTTTCCCTTTAAATGTCCTTCTTAACACCGAACGCAAACAACAAAAGACACTCCTGCACTGGTGACAGTTAATTGATTGATTGACTTGGCAAAAAGTTCATTACAGACCTCCATCATTATGACCCCTTTTTCCCAGCTGAAGTTCTCTAACCAGGAAGTGTTCAGAAATTTCCTTCGAACATCGGAGGGTGACCAGTACAAATAAACGACCTTTGAAAACGATTCTTTTTTAAAATCGTTCCTGCTAATGACTGATTGCAAGCTACGCATCCACTAAACTCTACTCTGAAGAATGGCCGGACACTTTCAAGACGTTCGCCGCGGGCTGCGCTCGTGGTTTGAAATGAAGGCGCTCGCTAAACAATGGACTGAAATACAAGTATCGTAACTTTTATTATCCCACTCAACATGTATATAAATGTTGACTTAATCTATTTTAAATCTATATATCTTCCCATTATTTTATTATTGGTTCATTTCTTGCTAACCACTTTTCTATAATAGCTCTCTAACATTATTATTGCATTTTTCAAATTTACCTCCATTTAAAAGAATTTATATTAATAATCCCCTATTTAAATTTTATTTAGTTGGTTGCCTTGGGCTAACCTGTATTACATATTAAAGTTATTTTTATGTGCCTTATATCACTTAATATTTGTTTTGACTGCATTTTCCCAAATCTTTTAAATTATTTTATTGTATTATATTATTTAAATTTTATTTCTCCTTTCCATTCCTTATTGAAATTCTCTCTTATTATAATTTTTTTTACATACCATTCTCATGACTTGAATGAATTTAAAAAATTTTATAAATTTTTAAAAAACATTTTGAAATTTTAAAATTTTTGCTATTTAATTTGTTTAATTTTTTTTAACTCCTTGCTTAATACTTTCATAACTTTTAAATTTTATATTTAAAATTTTCTAAAACAAACTCAGTAATTTAATTATTGTCTCGAAATTTTTTTTTATATATATTTATTTTTAACGCTTACTTAAAATGACTTCCGTGCATTATTTTACTTCTTTATTAATTTATTTATTTATATCTTGAACATCTTATGATTTACCCTTTATATTGGTTTCTTTTTTTTAAACGCGGATTTATTTACTACTAGCCGCCTTTGGCGACCAGCCTGTTCGCTACCCTTAAAAATTCTGACCGTGGCAAATTCCGACCGTGGCAAACTCGTTGGGGCGACGTACCAGCAAGGTGTACGGTAACTGTTTGGACGGCCAGGAAGTGCCACCCAATTTAGACCGGAACCCAGTGGGGAGGCATCCACAGGGACAGTACCCTACTTCCCCTACCACCAACCTCTCGGAAGGACTTACGGTCCCACATGTCTAACGTGATCGTACTCCGCGTGAACACGGCAACAGTTTTGGCAGTGGCGGGATACGAACCCGGGCCTATCGAGTGAAATTCCTGCACGCTAACCACTGGGCTACCGAGCCTTCCGCGACAATCTCCATAACTTTATTTTTATTTAACCAATTTAGACCGGAACCTAGTGGGGGAGGCATCCACAGGGACCGTACCCTCCTTCCCCTACCACCAACCTGTCGAATGGACTTACGGACCCATATGTTTAACGTGATCGTACTCCGCGTCAATGGCGGGAATCGATCCCGGGCCTACCGAGTGCAATTCTCGCGCGCTAATTTAAATTTTATAATGACCATATGCTAAGCTCTTAATTCCATCATCCTCTTTCCATCGTTCCATCATTTAAAATATCCATAAAATTAAAATATCCATTTAAAATATCTATAAATTAAAATATCCATTTAAAATATCCATACCAGAAAGATGTAAGGTAACTGTTTGGACGGCCAGGAAGTGCCACGCAATTTAGACAGGAACCCAGAGGGGGAGGCATCCACAGGGACCGTATCCTCCTTCCCCTACCACCAACCTCTCGAAAGGACTTACGGTACCACATGTTTAACGTAATCGTACTCCGCGTGAACACGGCAGCAGGTTTGGCAGTGGCGGGATTCGAACCCGGGCCTACCGAGTGAAATTCCCGCGCGCTAACCACTGGGCTACCGCGCTCTCCCTGACAATCTCAATAACTCTCTTTTTATTTGCCCAATTTAGACTGGAACCCAGTGGGGGAGGCATCCACAGGGACCGTACCTTCCTTCCCCTACCACCAATCTCTCGGAAGGACGTACGGACCCACATGTTTAACGTGATCGTATTCCACGTGAACCCGGCAGCAGTTTTGGCAGTGGCGGGAATCGAACCCGGCCCTACCGAGTGAAATTCCCGCACGCTAACCACTGGGCAACCGCTCTCTCCGCGGCAATCTCCATAACGTTCTGTTTATTCACCCAATTAGACCGGAACCCAGTGGGTGAGGCATCCACAGGGACCGTACCCTCCTTCCCCTACCACCAACCTCTCGGAAGGACTTACGGTACCACATGTTTAAATTATGACGTCTTTAAAATTGCGATTCTGAGGGCAATTTTTATTATTTCTGGATCAGATTGGACTTGTTAGAGTGCCAGATATTTCAGCTTTCTAAAAATGTAAATTATTAGTCGAAATTATGAGTACATTTTACTATGCAAGAATTTAAAAACCAAAAATTGTTTTTTTGAGTTAAAAATGACTTTTGTTTTAAAATCTTTAAAAAATATTAGAATTTGACACTGAGATTTGAAATTTATATATATTTACTTGCAATTCTCTGCTCCTTCCGGTGGTGTGATTTGTTTTTTTCTACGACGTCTGGATCGTGAAGAAAAAAGAGCAAAAAGGCAAAAAACGGTCGAAATCGCATAAACCATTAAATAACAAAAAAATAATTAAAATTTAAAAAATCGGTTTTCACGTGTCTCCTTCCCACCTAACGGGTCTCCGATTGCTAAATTTCGTAGCTCTCCGACTCGCGGTCGATGAACGTATAGTGTATAGACAGACAGACAGACATTGCCTTTTATTATATAGAAACGGTACCTATAATATTTATCATATTTAATTACTTATTTTATTTTAATCCTTATAACTCTTCATACTTGACATTTATGACCTTTCATACTGCGCGATTGTTTATCATTCTATCGCACACATTATTATCTAATTATTACTTATTTTGACATTCTTAGTAACTGCGACAATATACTTTATAGCATTATTATATATTACATTTTATTAATTATCAACTTACTACACATGACATTTATTGCCTACAAATTTACTTTTATTTATTTACATAACATTTCTCAACCTCATTCAGAATATTTTTTTCAAAATGTTTTGTCATATTTTCAAATACATAATTATCAATTGATATGACATTACTAACAGAATATTTTTTTACGTAGATGACCTTTGTATACAATTGCTATCATATCTCATCGATAACTTTTAATTTTTTTATTTACATGGCTCACTGACATCTAAATTCTTTATAATTTTATAATATTTATTTATTCATTCCGTGTTAATTTATATGCATTTCATACGTACTTCATATTTATATTTATTTTCATACAATTTTCCTCATCATTTATTTACCTAAGCAATTTTCAATGAATTTTTACATTTCAACATTACTGCACGAGATATTCTGTCCTCGATTGCTTCATTGCAACGGGCGAATTACAGCTATTTTAACTGTTCATAGTTTAACATTTTAAATTCAAATTGACTTAAAATTTTCGATTTATGCACTGTATTTTTTTTTTTGGCATAAAAGTTTTACCAATAATAACTAATCTTTAACTTTCTCATTTTCAGCTCATTTCTATTTTTCACTTTACTTAATTATGTATTATAAATTTTAAGCCTCAGAACTCTTCGAATATTCAAGCTGAATCCTATCCTGAGAGCCAATCTTATCTTGGACAATTTGGCAACCTGACTGGATGGGATTGCACCAAAATGTCCTTGCATCGATTCGGATACAGACCTTTCATCTATCCAAATAGGTAACATATTTTGTGATTCTACCTTTTATTTTTGTAGAAAATTTGCATACATTATTTTTGCATAATTTTTTTTTATCTCATGTAAAACATTTTTGACTTCATTATAATTTATATTCTATGCATCATTATTTCATATAACTTTTGAAAACAAATTTTTGTACAACTACTATTAATTTCTTTGAAATTCATTACCATGGTCATTTTTAACACTTTACATCCATGTTGAAAAGTATTTATGACTTTGTTCATTCTGTCTGTCTGTCTGTCTGTCCGTTAGCACGATAACTGCCGTAAAAATGACTTAATCAAAATTAAATTTTAGTATGTTGTTCAGACGGTCTGAAGGACCTATGGGAATATAAATGAATAATATCACCCAAATAGTTTTGGATTGAACCCGGGTTGCAAACATGAAATACATTGAGCCCTATGGGACCTAATTTTTCAAACATTTTTTAACCGGATTTAAAATTCACAAATTGCTTCGAAAATTTTAGGTAATATTCAAATTGTCCCATACAGTATATAAAAAAAATTCAGCAAAATATATTCAGTAATTTTTAAAATAAAAATTAAAATAATATTTACACCTCTTATATGAAGCAATCGCGTGACCATGATATGAAAAGATCACGTGACCCACTTCAAAAAAATATATGGCATTCATCTTGTCTCCAAATCGTGATTTATAAATTTCTTTTAAATTCATATTGAGTGTTGTATCCGTTCTGAAACTACTTTATTTTTGCTTACATTCCGTGCATCTACATACTGAAACAACGCAATTACAATATATTTGAGTTTAAATGCTCATCTAAATTTGATTATTTCTACAACGAAGCCTATTTTTCACCTATGTAAAATGTAAACAGCAAAACATGTAGAATGAGTTGTATTAGAATTGCTGTATTTCTTTACCAGAAAATTATTTAGCTCATGGAGTCTGCATAGCTGATATCAATGAAATATTCATTGATTTACAAAGACAAGGACGAATTTTTTCGATGAAGTTTTAAGCATAGAGTTTAATTACTTGCAGCTCCATGGTCTTAAATTTTAAATAAAATAAATTATTATAGTATTGTGATGCATGGAATGAATGGGAAATTATATATGAATGAAATGCTGCTTTTATAGAGAGAGCCAGGCGTGTTATTTTTTCTATGAATTCTTTTGAATGAATTTCAGTTGTTTTCGATGAAGTTTTCAAATATAATAAATTATCGTAGTATTATGATTATTTTAAAATTATTACCAAGGAATGTATTGCATTTTATAGATGTTTAAACCAGGCAATTTATATTTCAATGCCGTCATTTGAATAAAATTCATTTTTTTCGATGAAGGTTTAAGGTTTCAAATATAATAAATTAATGTAGTATTGTGATAAGTTCTAAAATATTACCGAGGAATGTATTGCATTTTAGATATGTTTAAATAAAATTGCATTGAAGTTGGAAAGTGTTTCATAATCAATGCTTTAAGCATGATTTATCTTTCTTGTTTACTTATGTAAGATGTAAACAGCAAAATATGCAGAATGAGTTGTATTAGATTTGCTGTATTTCTTTAACACAAAAATATTTAGCTCATGGAGTCTGCATAGCTGATATGAATGAAATATTCATTGATTTTATAAAGAGAAAGACGATTTTTTCGATGAAGTTTTAAACATAGAGTTTAATTACTTGTAGCTCCATGGTCTTAATTTTTAAATAAAATAAATTATTATAGTATTGTGATGCATGGAATGAATGGGAAATTATATATTAATGAAATGCTGCTTTTATAGAGAGAGCCAGGCGTGTTATATTTTCTATGAAGTCATTTAAATGAATTTCAGTTGTTTTCGATGAAGTTTTCAAATATAATAAATTGTCGTTGTATTATGATAATTCTAAAATTATTACCAAGGAATGTATAGTAGGAATGCATTTTAGAGATGTTTAGATAAAATTGCATTGAAGTTGGAAAGTTTTTCATAATCAATGCTTTAAGCATGATTGCTCGTTCTTGTTAAAACATTCCACGATTATTCATTTTGTTTAGAAATTCAAACCATTATTCATTTTTAAAAAAATCCTTAATTATTCATTTCAAATATTTCATATCATTATCCCTTTTTTCATTTTTCAAATTCATTCCTTGCCAGATCATTTTCCTTTGAATCATTTTGATTTGTTACTTTTATCTCTCTCTCATTTTAAACTTTTTTAAAAACCAATCATCAGAAAATTTTGAATTCCTAAATATCTTTGATCTTTTGAAAAAATTTGTCTTTCTTTCATTTTGTTCATGAATGTCACTTTCATTTGTGTTTTGAATTTGTATCTCATTTAACAACTTTAATTTTTGAATAACATATTCTTTGTATTTGCTTTGATTTTCCTTACTTGAATTCTGCATTTTTTGAAAATTAACATTTTCATTTTCATTTTGAATATTTTTACAATCATTTGAATTTTGCATTTCTTGAAAAGTAATATTTTCATTCTGATTTTAAATATTTTTACAATCATTTGAATTATGCTTGTTTCCATTATCACGATTTTGATTTTCATTTTGAATTTCTTGAAAAATAACATTTCATCAACTAAAACATCCATTATTTTATTTTCATTTGAAATTTGATTATTTCCACCTCATGATGTTTATTTTGACTTTGAATTTCTTCAAACATTTTATTTTCATTTGTTTTATGTACTGTTTGAAATTTAACATTTTCATTTTGCATATTAGTCTGCTCAATATTTTCAAAATTCTTATCAACTTTTCGATTTTGCATATTTTTAATACCCGTATTTTCGCTTCTATGCTGAATATTTTCATTCGCATTTTTAACACATTCAATTTGTACACTTTGTACAGTATAACAGTTTTTGATTGAATCTCAATTCTTTCACCGTTACCGTTATATTTATTTTCACTTTGTACCTTTTGTGCTATATGACATTTTTTTGCTTGAATCTCCTTTATTTCACTGTCTTTGTCATATTTTCCCATCAATTCTTCCACATTTTGTACATTTTGTTCTATATAACATTGGGTAGCGTGAATTTCAATTGGTTCATCTTTCATGTTATATTTATTTCTAATGGTCAATTTTTTTTCTCCAAGTTTTATTACACGAAAGGGTCCCTGTAATCTATCTTGTAGCATATTGGGTTTATTTTCCTCTTTTAAAAATACGGTATCTCCGATTTGCATTTCTTCATTAGTAATTCTTTTGAAATTTTTAATCACTCCTACTTTCATATTTTTATTTAACGTAATTTTAACCTTCTTCTGATTACTTATTACAATATCAATTTTTTGTTATTTTTTATTACAGTTCGAATTGCACCAAATGGAAAAAATGATTTTGAGTGTTTTGTGGGAATAAAGATCACCTCTTTATCCTGAATTTCCAGGTCAAGATCAAATTTGTCTGCAGTCAATAACAATTTTCAATATTTTCATTAAATTCAAATATGTCTTTTACTTTATCTTGTGTGACAATTGGCTTTTTCGCACTAGTCAGAGTTTTAAAATCATTTTTGTATCAGCATTTTTATTATTTTTAACATTTGAAAAATTATAGTCATTATATGGTATAGTTATTATATGGTATAAAAGTATAGTCATTATATATGGCTGCCTTCAAGAATCTGTGTATCAATTTGCGAAACTTTACAACTAGTTTCTTTAATTTCACCATACTTTTTATTATCGATCTGGGTCGATTTTGAGTTTAGTTTATTGATGTGCTCATCATTTAAATTTAATTTAGCATTGCGCGCATCATTTTTATTAACACTTTACAACAAAGTTGAAAAGAGTTTATGACTTTGTTCATTCATTCTGTATGTCTGTCTGTCTGTCCGTTAGCACGATAACTGCCGTAAAAATGACTTAATCAAAATGAAATTTTAGTATGTTGTTCAGACGGTCTGTAGGACCTATGGGAATATAAATGAATAATATCACCCGATTAGTTTGGGATTGAACCCGGGTTGAAAAAATGAAATACATTGAGCCCTATGGGATCTAATTTTTCAAACATTTTTTAAGCGGATTTAAAATTCACAAATTGCTTCGAAACTTTTAGGTAATATTCAAACTGTTCCATAAAATATATAAAAAAAAATAGCGAAATATATCCAGTAGTTTTTAAAATAAAAATTAAAATATTAATAACACCTCTTATATGAAGCGATCACGTGACCATGATATGAAAAGATCACATGACACACTTTAAAATAATATATGGCATCCATCTTGTCTCAAAATCGTGATTTTTAAAGTTCTTTTTAATTCATATTGAGTGTTGTATCCGTCCTAAAATCACTTTATTTTTGCATAAATTCTGTGCATCTACATACTGAAACAACGCAATTACATTATATTTGAGTTTAAATGCTCATCCAAATTTGATTATTTCTACAACGAAGCCTATTTTTCACCTATATAAAATGTAAACAGCAAAATATGCAGAATGAGTTGCATTTGAATTGCTGTATTTCTTTAACACAAAATCATTTAGTTAATCATTATCATTCATTAGAGTCTGCATAGCTGATATGAATCAAATATTTATTGATTTTACAAACAGAAGGACGATTTTTTTCGATGAAGTTTTACGCATAGAGTTTAATTACGTGTACCTCCATGGTCTTAATTTTTAAATAAAATAAATTATTATAGTATTTTGATGAATGACATGAATGGGAAAATGTTATGAATGAATTGCTGTTTTTATAGAGAGATCCTGGCGTGTTATTTTTTCTATGACGTCTTTTGAATGAATTTCACTTTTTTTCGATGAAGTTTTCAAATATAATAAATTATCGTAGTATTATGATAGTTTTAAAAATATTTCCGAGAAATGTATCGCATTTTAAAGATGTTTAAACCAGACAATTTTTAATTCAATGACGTTATTTTAATGAAGTTCATTTTTTTCGATGAAGGTTTAAGTTTTCAAATATAATAAATTAAAGTAGTATTGTGATAAGTTTTAAAATATTACCGAGGAATGTATTGCATTTTAGACATGTTTAAATAAAATTGCATTGAAGTTGGAAAGTGTTTCATAATCAATGCTTTAAGCATGATTGATCTTTCTTGTTTTTATTAATTTCTTCAACTCCTGCATTTTCATTATTTGTCATGATTTTACTTATATTATTTTCTGCACATGTATTTTCCTCAATTTTCCTTTTAATAATATTTGCTCCACATTTCAGGCTTTGGACAAACTGCTCGTCGAACCGGGACGATTCGGGATGAGTTTTTACAGCAGCAACATCAAAGACCTAGATCTTCGATCAGGAGATATAGGTATTTTTTGCATGCTTTCCATACTATTTATTTTTTCCCTGTTATTTTTACTTGCTTGTACCTTTTTTTGATGTGATTTAAGATTGGAGCCAAGGTTTCGCGTGCGAACCTCCCTTTCATAATTTTGTACTTTATTTAGGTCTTCAATATTTTTGTAATGCGATCTGTCTCCTCTCGATTAGGACTTTGGTCTATTTTTTAGATTTTCACTCGGCCAAAGCCCCTCCGTCAGTTTAAATTCCCGCGATTTTGACTGATGCTACGATTTCTTTCTTGCCTCTGAAACCTTTGTTTCGCAAACCTTTGGGTATTTGACCTTTCATTTCTTTCCGTATTTCTTTCTCTGAATCCGCTATTTTGCGTGTGGCTAAATCCGTTACTTTGCATATTTCTAAATTCACTTCTTTTATTCCCATATTAATTTACCATAATTATTTTGTGAGTTTCGGTTGAGAAAACAGGTAGCAAAATAATGCCCTTCTTTTCCGTATCCTATGCAATATATGATATCATTTTCTGATTTTTCATGCCTTTCATTTTTTAATTGCTGAGATTCAAAATTTGAATTTTGCAACTGCTTTTTCATTTGTCTACCATTAAAATTTCTGCCCATATTTCCATTGCGATAAATCGCATTAACTTCTGTATTGTCGCAATCCTCAAAAATTTTCTCTAAGTGCTCCGCGTATTCCACCGCCTTTTCAAAATCCTGTATAT
Source organism: Amaurobius ferox (assembly GCA_951213105.1). Classification (NCBI taxonomy): domain Eukaryota; kingdom Metazoa; phylum Arthropoda; class Arachnida; order Araneae; family Amaurobiidae; genus Amaurobius; species Amaurobius ferox. Next base: position 71,980,784 of record OX578133.1, on the reverse strand, counting down.
TCAATTTCTTAATTTCAAATGCCAGATCTTGTCTTACAACTTCCATAAATTTTTAAAACATTAAATTGCTCTTTATTTCACACACTTCATTATTTGCGTAATTCCCTAAAAATTCATTTTTCGAATTTAAAATTTCCAATGCTAACTCTGATACTTTCATTCCTGGTGTCATTTTAATTTTATGCAAATTTATCTGCTTTTGCAGCATTGTAAGAGATGGTTTAGATTGTCTCAATAATATTTGTTTTATTTCTTCAATATTATCTGCTTTCTGCAGTTCCCTTTTCTTTGACAGAAGTTCAAGCGCCTTATCTTTTGACCTAGTTTTTAAAATTACCACTTTATTTCCCCTCTTACCATTCGAACATTTTTTGAACTTTCTTAAATTGCGCGATAAAAAATTCAACATCTTCGTCTTTACGTCCATTAAACACTGACAATAAATTAATCAATCTAAAATTATCCATTTTTACTCTCGAATTTTCAATAATTATTTGTGATATGTCCGGTGAGTTTTGTTGATTAGAACTTCTATTGCTTCTTTGAGGCATTCAAAACAAAATTTACCTCTTCCAAAACCCTACTTAAAATTAACAGCATAAAATACACTTTAAAAATATTTCACATAAAACACTTCCATGTTACTAAATATTCTTACAATTGCAAACTAAATATTCTTACTATTAATCACTTTTTAAAACATTACTTTCAATGTCTTCAAATATATTTAAATTATTTCATTAAATACTAATAAATGTGCATATTTCAAATTAACAATGCTAAAATCTGGTCATCACATTTTCCTCCATTAAAATTAGTCATCTCTTTATTTAAATTATTTGTATCAACCTCAGTATTATTCAAAATTTTCATTTAAATTTTGAACTCACACAAAAGAGTCACGGAAACCAAATATGGTACGATATTACAAAAAATGAACTTAAAGTTAAACTTTTAGATTAATTATCATTAACATATCATATATCTTAACATGGCCGTAAATTGCTAGTATTAGTGGACTCATTATTAACTTGTACATTGCGATGTGTGCCGCTATTAACCCCCCAATTATTTACCTTTCGCGCGAGTTCTGTAAAAGAATATTAATTAATATAATACTGAATTGATCGCACCATTTTAACTTTAACAGTAAATCATTTATTACCAACATAAAATACTTAATTACACAATTACAGCAATTATTCATCTTATTCATTATTCCGGAGAAAAGAAACCATGTGAGACCAGTATTAAAATGCCTAAATTGTAGTTAGGACCAGATATCATATTTGAGGAACGCAAAACTTCAAGGCTGTCTTGGCTTGGTCACCGCCACGTACTTCGCTGATCAGCTTACTGGAATTAATTCGAAGTATTATTCACCGACACGTAATATCGACGATCATATTGTACTGCTGGCGTGAACACTTGCACTTTGTACACTTTCGTAGTCATATCTGTATTCGCCAAGTCATACGTAAGTCATCTTCACGCCATCTCGCTATACCTGTGTCGTGCTATACGACAGTTTCTTACCAAGTCATCAGTATATCTCTTAACCTCATGGTTGTGCTGTGTTCACCAAGTATTATCGTTCTTGTTATCATGTCGAGCAAGTATCTCTTAACTCAGTATCATCATAGTTCTAGTCATAGTGTCGAAACCAGTATTAACTTCCTCATCGTCGTTATGTCATAGGCTCTTTATTAAGTCATAGGTTGTGGTTCTTTTTTGCCTCAGAACTGTTAATTCCCCTTTTCTCTCATTTGCGGCTTTCAGGGTTACGCAACAAGTACATTCTCCATTGGTTAACCTTTTATCCAATGTCGTTACTTCACATTTTCTTACGAGATTGTTCGACCCCCCTCTGTCTTGACACCCCTAAATTTATGGTTTTATCTGACCTTTGGGTTCACGTGCTGTAAACCTTGGCGTCATTCAGACTGGAGGTATTTGTCCGATGTTTCGGACACATAAATAATGTACATAAAACTGTCTCACCATACGTAGTGTGAGATCTATTTCTGATCTCATATATATATATATATATATACAGAGTGTCCAGTGTCCATCGGTGCTCAATGGCTATTTCCTCAACTGTTAGTCACGGATATACTTCCAATTGCAAAAATGTTTTAAATTTTAAAATCTATTATCATAGAAACAATTTAAATCAATAAATACATTTATGAAAGAGATACAAAATATAAATTTTTATACGGTCCTCCGGTCCTACCAATTATATTAAGGAAAATCATCCTCGTACAATTTCATGCAAAATTAAAAAAAATCTTCCTTTTACGACCAAAATTCCCCGAGTTATGAAACATTAAACTATATGACTTAAGTCGCTTTTCCACGCATAAAAATGTCCCGTTTCAGGCAACCAACCAATCAGAGACCGTATTGACCATTTCTCTAGGACACCAACCAATCAGGGACCGTATAGAACATTTCACAGCACAAAAAGTGCTCTAACTTTAAACAGCTATAAATCGGTGAATTTAGGTCGTAAAAGGATGATTTTTTTATTTTACATAAAATTGTATGAGAATGATTTTCTTAAATATAATTTGAAGGACCGGGAGACTGTATAACAATTTATATTTCATATTTATTTCAGAAATGCATTTACTGATTTAAACTGTTTCTAAGATAATAGATTTTAAAATTTAAAGCATTTTTGCAACAATTGGAAGTGTATCTCTGTGACTAGCGGTTGAGGAAATAGCCATTGGGCACCGATATATATATATATATATATATGTACAGAGTGTAAAAGTAACTGTAAATATATGTACAGAGTGTGGAAAGTATTTTCAAGAGGGCCGTGTATTAGCGCTTTAAGGGAACTGGGTAATGATAAATAGGCTATAAACTAAATTTAATTACTTTTCCTATATACATAGTGCAATGTATGCGGAAAGTATTATAACGGGGTTGAAAATTCGTATTCGAGCTTTTGACGGAAAAACACGTTTCATAGCTGAACTGGAATTGAACGTTTTTGAGTGGATGTATATATGTATATTTGTGTGTGTGTGTGTGTGTGTCCATGAGTCTTTCTGCAATATTTCACGAACGAATGGAGTATTTCGAGCGAAATTTGGTGCAATCGGCGAATGCAGGAAGCCTATTATTTTTAAACGCAATCGAATGTTCGGACCTAAGTTTTGCCCTCACAACTCTCCAATTCACTATCCATTTCACTAACAGTCATCTGTGCAATGTTAAACTACATATCATATAAAAATTCTTTTAAATTATTAAATGTTGGTGGCACAGCACAGCACTCGTTTATTTTATTTGTCCATGCAATGAACTCGGCCTGTAGAACATCTATCTGCTCCACGCATCCAAATTTTGATACATTTGGTTATTTTCAGAAGTGTTATTGACGAAATATTTACAGCAGATGGCGAGCATGATCTGTTTTATATCTGCCCTGGTTCAACAACGAATACGCCTTGCAAAACAATATTGTATACCTCATGTCCTGAAATACAAAAACTCGGTTTTGTTCAAGAGGACTTATCTGCTGGGTATCCACTTCAGTAAAGAGAGATCAGTATGCGCAATAATTTTCCGATCGCGTTCGATAACGATCTCGCCTGTAAAACATAAAATTACAACACATACCCAAATAAAAATATAGTTGGTAGAATTCCAGAGAAGTTATCGCAGAATAATGTACATAGAGGGCGCAGTGGGTGGGGGTGACATTGAAGGCGCAGAGGGTAAGGGTGATACTGAGGCGCAGTACGAGCAATTTTTGTTCGACATAGTTCCACATAACATAGTTCCATATTTCGACATTTTTGTTCGACAAAGTTAAAAGAATAATTCACACAATATATCCAAATTGTAAATAAATAAAACCAAATATTTAAGTTCCAGGGAATTTATTGTCGAACAATGAGCACATCCGTAAAGGGGGAGGGGGTCATAACATACACTAATTATTTGACAAGTTCAGATGTGAACTTGGTCTTTAAAATATTCATTTGAACTATACATATCCAAATTCCAGAAAATGTAGATACGTTTCAGAAAAGTTATCGCTGAACAATTTGCATCAATAAATGAGGCGGTGCCCAGTAAACACAATTTTCATCCGGTCACGTCCAGCAATCAATTCAGCTTGTAAAACATCTATCTACCAAAGTTATAAAGAAATATTTAGAAGTGTTATCTTCGGACAGAGTATATAGCAAATAAGTATAGCCAGTGCAATTTTTATCCGACTGTATTCCGAAACTAACTCGGCCTGTAAGTATTTAGTTACACCAAAAATATATCTAAAATTAAAAAATATCGGTTAAGTTTTATAGGGAGTTATTATAGAACAAAGCATACAAGCAGACATATAGTTAGACAGCAGCAAATCGCGTCCCACTCAAAAGTGAGAAGTTTAGACACTTCACTCCCTCGCTTTAGTAATAGAATTTAACAACAACAAATGTTTAGTTTCATACTAGGAGCTAAATTATAGGAAAATATATGGAATTCAAAATAATATGTTTTAGCATATTCAATAGCTAAGAAAGGCATATTCTTTAAATGGAGCAATTTAACTGGCCTGAAACGGTATTTTAATCACTACTATATAATTGTCTAAAGTGTTTAATGTGTTTTTTTTCTTTTAAGACCCTTCAGAATCTCTAGTGACCAAAAAGGCTGAATCCTTACACATTTGTAATATCGACTACGGTTCAGAACGTAACAGAGAAGCGTTTTTGATCCCCCCTCCCCCTGGGTGCGAAAAGCCAGATAATTTCGAAAGAGTTTGAAAAGTGACTCTCCAGAAGCTTCTCCATTGACCTAGAATGCATAATCTTTGCACATTTATAGTATCAGCTAACTGGCAGAACTTAACGTAGCCGGATATTCAATTTGCCCAAGGGGGTTGTTGTTGTTGAGACCCAGACCGTCCGACCTACCAGAAAGGTGTAAGGTAACTGTATTTGCCCAAGGGGGTTGTTGTTGTTGAGACCCAGACCGTCCGACCTACCAGAAAGGTGTAAGGTAACTGTATGGACGGCCGGGAAGTGCCACCCAATTTAGACCGGAACCCAGTGGGGGAGGCATCCACAGGGACCGTACCCTCCTTCCCCTACCACCAACCTCTCGGAAGGACTTGGAGAAATAGATTTTTTTTTTAGAATAATCTTTCAAGATCTCCCAAGCAGCTCTCCGGTGACATAAAATATAGAATCTTTGCAAGCTAATAATATCGACCACTGTACCGAACCTAACAAAGCCTGATCTTTCATAGTAAAGAAATACGTCTGGGCGTATTTCTTCCTGTCTATCTGCCTGTACAATCTGTAGCGAGAAATCTTAGCATTGTACGACTATGAAATTTAGTACACAGGTACTTCAGGACTCAAATAGGTGCACCTTGGCGTTATTTACAGAAATCGATTCCTTGGCGACCTAAAATGTTATCGCAGATTTTCCATCTTGAACTATCCGAAAGACAAAGAAAAATCATCTTTCAAACGAACCTCGGAAGGAGTCCATGCGATGAATAGACATATTTGAATGAATTAAAAAATATATATACTTTTTGTGCGTTTTAAACTTCTCCGAAATTTATATTACGTCATATATCCGATACCGCGTTTTAAACCTCTCTGATATTTATATTACGTCATATATCCGATACCGCGTTTTAAACCTCTTTGATATTTATATTACTACTCCAGAAAAAACAATTTTATAAACCCAACCGTTGAATAATTATAAATATTTTAACCGAGCCATGTCTTTGATTTTAGTAATGAACCTAGCAGTCAGCGGCCCCTTCATCCCCTTGAAGGTTCTACCACTTTTACTTACGACAAAAGAGACATACTCATTTTGTTGAGGGAAGATCTGGAAATTAACTTCTCCCTCCGGATTTCGGAGATATCAGTTGAGAATTATTTTGAGTATGGTGTTATGAATATGGTTTCGAGATTTGGAGTATGCTGTTATGTATTATTTAACTAGTGGGCACTTATTTTGAAGTAGAAAATGTTGTTTTGTGTATTATTTTGTGGTGGACAATATTGCTTTGTGTATTATTTTGCGGTGACCAAGTGGTAGAATTGTTCTCAGAATGTTAAAATTTAGAGATAAATTGTAGTATGCAATTTCAAAAATTATTTATACGAATAAAATTTATTTATAATGTTATTTTATTTGACTATCTGCTTTAACTTTCAGACAATAGCTGGCATATTTTCTAATTTACAATATTACTCTCAGAGTGCACAGAAAGGGGGGAGAAGTCTCTCAGAACCCTGCCGAAACCCTCATCAGGGATATAAAAGGTTGAAAAACGACCACAGGGCAGAACCTAATTGGACCAATTTTCAATTGAGACGAATATTTTTGACGCTTTGCACCATTATGCAAAATAAAATTTATTAAAAAAGTTGCAGTTAAAATGCTTGGGTTTGTTACCTTTCCTGTATGTAACTGGCTTAAATACTGGTCTATTGTTATTGTAAAGAGCTTTGCTGCCCCAGTCGGGAATCGAACCCTGGATCTCCGAACTGACCAGCCGACGCTGCACAGTTGAGCCACTGGGCGAAATTGCAAACTCTTATTATAGAAGTTGACTCTGCATTCTCCACCCTCTAATGTCAGATTGGTGGGCAACTGATTATCCAACTTACCACCTCCTGCTATCTTTACCTCAGGTTATCCTCCTGCTACTACTATTTTTTACCCAGGTTAGTATCCTACGTTGTCGTTATCCAATTTAAAAATCGGAGCTCAATCTTCCAGAATTCACCAACACCGTACTAAGGTCACTTTTGGACCTCTGATATCTTTACACTAACCTACAGGGTTGATTTGTTCGGGCGCCATTGTAAAGAGCATTGCTGCCCCAACCGGGAATAGAAACCTGAATCTCCGAATCGGCCAGTCGACGCTGAACAGTTGAGCTACTGGGACGAAATTGCAAGCTCTTATAGCCAAAATTCACCTTGGAATTTCATTTACTCTTTATATTGATTCTATTTCATATTTCTATAATATTCTCTACATTTTATTTTCAATAAATAATAAAATAATCTAGTTTATACAAATATTTCTAATAAACATTTCTAATTTCCTTTCAATCGCTAAAAATGCCTGAGATATATAAGATACTGAAGAAGTAATTCCAAATACACCCAGCCTATTTTTAAATTCTTAAAATTATATTAAATCCACCACGGCCTTTGAAATGCTTCACATAATTGGGTCCTTTGAGATGCCTGGAGAGGTTTTTCCTCGAGGCCAATGTAGAGGGGGGAGGGGATTGCACTGGACGCATTTCGAAAAAATGCCTCTTTCGTCTCGTAAAGTTATACGCGAGCGACACATTACAAGGATCAGAACTCCTATATAGTAAGTCAATATTTTCCTGTGGGGTATGTTCTATAATAGAAAAATCCGAATAAAAAGCCATACGAAAAAAGAGAGACCGTGTGCTTCCATTTAGGGGAGTTTCAGCTGCATATTCAACATAATAGCAGATGTCAGTTTCAGCTGAAGAATATTGAATAAAATAAAGTTCAGAAAATAGGCCATGTGCTTGTACTGTTATATTGAGTCGACATATATTCCTTTTAAGCATTTCTAAATAGAATTGAGAAGTATCAAATCTAATATACTTATATATATATTTCAAATATATATATATATATATATATATATATATATATATATATATATATATATATATATATATATATATATATATATATATATATATATATATATATATATATATATATATATATATATATATATACATATATATATATATATATATATATATATATATATATATATATATATATATATATATATATATATATATATATATATATATATATATAAATATATATTATATATAATATATATACATATATATATATATATATTATATATATATAAATATATATATATATATATATATATATATATATATATATATATATATATATATATATATATATATTTTTTTTTTTTTTTTTTTTTTTTTTTTTAATTATGATTTTTGTATATTCATCTTCCCCTCACCCCCTTTCCATTATAGTGATAAGTTACCTTCTATTATTATCCTTAGTCTTGGTCTATAGTTACTTACTTGAAACAGATATGCTAGAGATGAGTTTTTTGTACTTACAGTAGTTTATGCATAGTTTTCGACTAAAAATGTCAATATATATATATATATATATATATATATATATATATATATATATATATATATATACATATATATATATATATATATATATATATATAGTAATAAAGATGAATTAAAATAGAATTATTGAAGAGAAATAGTAGAAACATCTATAACAAACAAAAGAATTTAAATTAAAAAAAAAAGCCAATGTTAGTCGTATACATGAAAAACCAATAATCCAAACTTTAAATTTAAAACAAATATATTAAAGAAAAATTGTTATTTTTTTGTTATTTTTCTCTAATATATTTGTATTTTCTTTTTGTATTTTCTTTTTATTGTACTTTTAATTCTATTTTATTTTTCTATTTTAATTCAGCTTTATTACTTATAAATTTCACCTTATTTATCTTCCCCGCTAGCGCAATAATTAGATATAATTTTAATTGTACTGTTTTTTAATACATTTGTATTGCGAAACTTACTTGTTTCATATGCTTAGTATTTTATATTTAAACTCTCTGAATATATACACTATATGATCAAAAGTATCCAGACACTTTGGATGTTAGAATGTTTTTCGAATTTCTAAGCAAATACTTGGCGAAGTGTTCTGTAATTTTTGCGATGTAAATAACATGTTTGAACGCATACTTTCCAGTATAGTTTCGGTGACTTGTGCATTTAGGGGAACCACCAAGATATTGAAAATTGGGAAAAATATCTTTGATCAATCTCTATCATAAAAAGCTGGAAATGATTTTTATATTTCCCAAAATAGTTGACTAGCTTTGTTCAATGTTTATAAGCATTTTCGTAAAACAAAAATGTATATTCATGAAGGGATAAACGTTTCTTTAAAAAAAATCAAATTTTGTTACATGTTTTTTGCTTACAATATCCATAGGCTTCAATCAAATTTCACAGAACTTACAGAACATTTGTCAACATCCAAGAAAAACATTATACTTCAATTGAAAATTAATGCATTGCATATACGATGAGATATAAGCATTTGAAGAAACAAAGTTTTTACTACGCTGGCGCGAAACATAGCAATAGTTTTCTTTCATGATTTTGTAGTGAATACTGTAGGGCAAATTCTATAAAAAAAATCCACTGAAACATCATGAAAATTCACAAAGATATCGACGATATAGTGATCAGTTTTTCTCTAACTCTCTCAAAGTACCTGGATGATAAGGGGGTTTCCACAAATGGACATTTAACATATTCATCGGACATCCCTGTTTTGAAAATGAACTAGTCCAATTTTATGCAAATAATGATCATCACGTATAGGGGTGTCCGGAGACTTTTGATCATTATTTGCAAAAAATTGCCACATTGTATTGTGAAAGATGTTTGTTTTGGTGAGTTCTATAACCCCTTACAGTTCTGGCCATCAGTTCATATACACTCTGTATATGCGTGGATAGATAAAAAAAAAGGTTTCAAGCAGCAGCATTTGAAAAATAATTATTGTGGAGGGAATATTTTTCCTCAGAGTGGAGACAGATGGCGGTAGTTGTCTTACAACTGTTGTGAAGGTAGGTAGTGAAAGTTCGCAGACGCGTCAGAGCGATTAAAATGGAATGACGTTCAGAAAAGTGGTCTGGCTTGGAGGTGCGAGCCGTGATTCGCTTCTTATGGGCATAGAATATGGGCATGTTGAGTGACGGTGTCATCCTCCTGCATGACAATGCCAGACCCCATACTGCTCGTCAAACTCAAGAATTGCTGCAAAAGTTCAAGTGGAAAGTCTGGAGCCACCCCCCATAGAGCCCAGAGTTGGCACCCATTGACTATTTCCTTTTTCCGGAATTGAAGGAACACTTATCTGGAACAAGGTTCTCTTCAGACAGTAATGTGAAAACAGCTGCCGAGAACTTGCTCAATGTACAGGGACGTGATTTCTACCAAGCCGGGTTAAACAAGTTGGCCCTGCGTTCAGATAAATGCCTAAATACATTTGATGATTGTGTGGAAAAATGATCGTCAAGTATGCCTCTTAATTCCATTTTCTATTTTCTGTCAATTGTTAATAAATAATTTTTTATTACCCTTGTAACCGGTTTTTTGGATCCATCCTCGTATATATATATATATATATATATATATATATATATATATATACAGTATACCTCGTATATATATATATACAGAGTGTTACAATTAGATTACAAGGGCCACCAGTTTCTCTAATGTAGCAATACCACAAATAATAGCTTTCAGTGCCTATGATTTTTTAAAAATTTGAACTTGGCTGTTAAAGAACAATAAATACTACAAAACTATGTTTGCTGTATGGTTTTTAAGTTAATAAAGTAGCGACAAAGCATGGATTTATGTCGAAGGGTTTTTCGAGCTATGATTTCTTATGACTTCCAACAAGGTTTGACAGAAAGGGGGGTGACAGCCCTGTGGTTAACGCGTTGGATTGCAGACGCACAACCCGAATTTGATTCCCGGGTCACCCAAACTGTCCTAGTGTCTACGCGGAGTACTGGCACGTTACATATGTGGATCTGTAAGTTCTTGGTTGGTGGTAGGAGAAGAAGGGTACGGTCCCTCTGGCTGCCGCCCCACCTGGGTTACCGTCTAAATTGGGTGGCATTTTCCCGATCTTACAGATGGATACCTTACACTTTCGAGTAGGTAGGACGGTCTGGGTTGAGGAAGAAAGGTTAACACCGCAACAGTGTGTCGATCGAATGAATTCGATTTTTGGTAATGCAGCACCATCCAAAGCAACAATCTACAAATTGTTTACATATTTCCATCATGGATGTAGGAGTCTTCAAGAAGTGGTGTGATGTCAGAAAACATTTTTGCTGTCCAAAAAACACTTTAGATTGTCATGTCACATATGATGTAATTGGAGTATCTTTGAACATTTGCATGGGCTCGAGTGCATTCAGTTTTACGGCATCATTTAAGAGTCAAAAAGGTATATGCACGTTGGATTTCACACAATTTAGTTCAAGCTTAAATAATGCTCGTCTCAAGTGGTGCAAGGAAAAGCTAAAAAGATTCAACTCTGGTGCCTCAAAATATGTTTTTGACATTGTAACAGATAAAGAAACTTGGATTTATTCCTATGAAACTGAAACAAAACAACAATCTACTGTTTGGGTGTTTCACAATGAACCAAATCCCATGAAAGTTGTTCGTGCACGAAGCATTTAAAAATGATTACTTCGTTTTATTGTAAATCCGACAATGTTGCAACTGTTGTTTTGGAGGATCATAGAATATTAAATTCTGATTTGTACACGGATATCGTTTGCTATAAATAGTTAGTAGAATCAGAAAATCTAATGCGAAACTTCGCAACATTCTACTTCATGGCAAAGAAAAGACCCCACTCTTGTATTTCAAACTAACAATTATTTGAAGCATGAAAAAATTGATTTGATGACTTATTGCTCTTATTCGTCTGATTTAGCAGCCAATGTGTTTTTCTTGTTTTCAGTAATCAAAAATAAAATTCGTGGTCAGCGATTTAACAACCCAAAAGAAGCATGTGATGATTATAAATCACATGTTTCTTCTATACCAACTTCTGAACGGCATACCTCTTTTGAAAATTGGTTTATTAATGTGAAAATATGTATTGATGCTAAAGGCGAATATTTTGAAAAGCAATAAAACAATTTATTTCCATATAAATATATGCTTTTTATCTAAAAACTTAAATACTAACCTACGTACAACAACATACTTTAACAAGAAAGATCAATCATGCTTAAAGCATTGATTATGAAACACTTTCCAACTTCAATGCAATTTTATTTAAACATGTCTAAAATGCAATACATTCCTCGGTAATATTTTAAAACTTATCACAATACTACATTAATTTATTATATTTGAAACCTTAAACCTTCATCGAAAAAAATTAACTTCATTCAAATGACGGCATTAAAATATAAATTGCCTGGTTTAAACATCTCTAAAATGTGATACATTCCTCGGTAATAATTTTAGAATTATCATAATACTACGATAATTTATTATATTTGAAAACTTCATCGAAAACAACTGAAATCCATTCAAATGACGTCATAGAAAAAATAACACGCCTGGCTCTCTCTATAAAAGCAACATTTCATTCATAAATAATTCCCCCATTCATGTCATTCATCACAATACTATAATAATTTATTTTATTTAAAAATTAAGACCATGGAGCTAGAAGTAAGTAAAACTCTATGCGTAAAACTTCATCGAAAATTATCGTCCTTCTCTTTCTAAAAGCAATGAATATTTCATTCATATCAGCCATGCAGACTCCATGGACTAAATGATTTTGTGTTAAAGAATTACAGCGATTCTAATACAACTCATTATACATATTTTGCTGTTTACATTTTACATAGGTGAAAAATAGGCTTAATAGTAGAAATAATCAAATTTGTATGAGCATTTAAACTGAAATATATTGTCATTGCGTTGTTAAAGTATGTAGATGCACAGAATTTAGGCCAAAATAAAGTAGTTTTAGGATGGATACAACACTCAATATGAATTAGAAAGAACTTTAAAAATCACGATTTTGAGACAAGATGGATGCCATATATCATTTTGAAGTGGATCATGTGATCGTTTCATATCATGGACACGTGATCGCTTCATATAAGAGGTGTTATTATTATTTTAATTTTTATTTAAAAAACTACTGAATATATTTCGCTGAAATTTTTTTTATATATTTTATGGAACAATTTGAATATTGCCTAAAATTTTCGAAGCAATTTGTGAATTTTAAATCCGCTTAAAAAATGCTTGAAAAATTAGGTCCCATAGGGCTCAATGTATTCCATTTTTTCAACCCGGGTTCAATCCAAAACTAATTGGGTGATATTATTCATTTATATTCCCATAGGTCCTATAGACCGTCTGAACAACATACTAAAATTTCATTTTGATTAAGTCATTTTTACGGCAGTTATCGTGCTAACGGACAGACAGACAGACAGACAGACAGACAGAATGAACAAAGTCATAAACACTTTTCAACTTTGTTGTAAAGTGTTAAAAAGGTATTCCAAAGTTACTTAAACAAAAGGAATGAAAACTATACCAAGATGAAAATCATTTTGCATTATGTAATCATAAAACCCCAATATTATTCAGACAAGTACAGCAAGTGTTTCTATCGATAGTTATCTTGGGACAGTAAAAACTGTGACCTGTCCTTACATAAACAGAAATATGAAAGAACAGAATGAACAAAATAGTTTAGATACCAGCAATTGCATCGCAAAATGTACACATGATCGACTGAATAAGTGTGGTTTGAGTTGTAATCCTCTTATATAGAAAAATAATCCATGAAGCAAAATATATTATCACTTCTGGATTTTAAATGATTGCATTGTTTGAAGAGTGTTATTTCTCCCTGTTAATTTCCGGATGGCCGTGATATTACATTTTAGATTTCTACATTATACTAATACCTATCTTTGGTCCGTTTTGTTTCTACAGCATTTTTTTTAATCCGTGTCTAATTTTTTCCAATATCCACTAATAAAAACTCAACCAGCACTTACGAAGTGGGTCATTTGCACAGCTTATAATACAATGGTTGGTATGTAAAAATATATATCTATTCCGCTCTTAATTTGGTTTCCGTAAATGTCGGAACCTTTGATAGTTTACATTATTTTAACATAAAATTATCCACAGAAGCATTAACCATGTTTTTCTGAGTAGTATTGAGGTTCCATGATTAGGCAGTAGAACACAGCTTACACATTTCTATATTTTCCCTTCTTTTTGTTTGACTATTCGTAGAATATTCCTTTTAAAATCTCTTGTACTCCTATTATCAGTCATTTCTGCTTGCATGTTTTTAACACATTAATTATATTTTAATTCAATCACATATAGAGTATACTACTTAACTTTTTTACTTATTTTCTCAAATAGGTATAGAAAGGTTTCAGACACTTTTTAGAAAATATAAGAACATTGCTCTGGTATGAATAAAATAGTAAAGAACAATATATTTTCTTCAATATACAGAAAACATAATAATGATTACCTGCTTCAGAAGTTGCCTGACAATCAAGAACTTTCGTTTATTAAATTGGCTTACTTTAATCACATGTCTCACACTACTTTTTGCTTCTTGACACCCGACGTTTTCTTCATATAGATTCTAAGACGTGATTAGAATGGGGTGTCATACAGAAGTGTGTTCGAGGACGTAATTATATATTTTATTTTCTTCAAATTATATAAGTTCAATCTTTGTACTTTCAAGATGAACAAATAAACAGTTATAATCTTCTGGTTAGGAAACAAATTCCTGCTTCCGCGTCACTTGACTGAAGAATGTAGCCAATTTTATAAAAAAGATCCAATGTGAAAACGATAGAGAAATACATACAGGGTGTCAAGAAAAGCTTGAAATGTATTAGAGTTATAATAGCAAAAATTAAGCACACATCCACAACAGAAGGTCTTTATTTTACTTCCTATAAGTCGTACAAAAGTTTAAAAAAAAAAAAAAAAATGCCAGAGCGCTTTCGAGCATATAAGTACGCTCTTCATCAGTGGCTACACGGAAATAAAATTTGAATCGTTCATATATAGACCAAATACGGCAAAGTTCTTGAATAAAGTTGCAACACCAGCACCACGTCACAAGCGGTACCTTGAAGTTTCGATGGGAACCAAAAGGTCACGTCAATCCAAAATAAAGTCACGAGAGTCGCTTGCCAGGAATATATACGACAGAACACTTTTTAAAAGAAACGGATTCCGAAGGAAGCCTTCGTCCAGCCGAAAAACGTACTTTCGAACAAAATCACAAAATTGCATTAAGGACGAGGATTTAAATAGCCAAGGCAGAAAATTCAACCAGCAAATTGTCGATGGTCATAATATAAGAAAATCAGTAGAACAATAAAAAAAACAGTATACGGATAAAATAAATAATTTGGCATCACGTCTGATGTTATTCGTCTGATGCTCGAATGCGCTCTGCCCCCCCCCCCTTTTTTTTAAAAAAAACTTTTGTACGTCTTATAGGAAGTAAAATACAGACCTTCTGTTGTGGCTGTGTGCTTAATTTTTGCTATTATAACATCAGATGTGATACCAAATTATTTATTTATTGTATTAGAGTTATCTTGTATAATATATACAGGTATACAGACAACTCCAATGGTACTACACAATGAGACTACTTTCGGGGAATCGACCCCCCATCTTTATCGGGATACGGGAGACTATCTTCTTTTCCTGTTAGAGATACGGGAAATATCGATTACAAAGTTCTAGAGTGTTTCAAAATTAGTACAAAACATTTTTCTCCCCCCCCTCGCAAAATATTGAAAGAGACCCTGAAAATAAGTTTGTACAATGTAACTCATCCCCTCCAAAATCGTGTGTTTATACAATGCAGTATAATAAAATTGACTTTATTATGCATAAAATACTATATGTTCATCTTCAGCAACGATACATGCTTGCACACTCCCGGCCGTCCATACAGTTACCTTACACCTTTCTGGTAGGTCGAACGGTCTGGGTCTCAACAACAACAACAACATGCTTGCACACGTCTAATAAGATTTCATCACGTGTTTCATCACGTGTCGGCACGTGTGATGTCATGACGTATCATTCGTTTACACAGTTACATGCAAATTGAAGAACATATCTTTTAAAATCGTTAATTTGATAGTCATTTTCTCATCTTTCGCGGGGGAGGAGAATAAATGCTTAGTACTAATTTAGCAACACTCTTCCTTTTTTGTAATTGATTTTTTTTTCTGTATCTCTAACAGGAAGCGAGATAGCCCAGCATTAAATATGTGGGTCAATCCTCCGAAGTTCTTTCATCGTGTAGCTACATTGGAATTTCCTATACCCCTGCACAGAAAAAAGCTTGTGCCGGTTTGGGTGCCCACCTTCACCGTTTGCCTCGACTTCTCGGTGTTTGGTGTGGCCGTTCTTGAGGGCTTTAGGTGGTGATCCCGTGGGATGGCGGTGGCTCTGCCTCCCTGCTAGATTGGTGCCAGGTGTCTCAGGTACTATGTCAGGATGGCAGAGACTCAATTCCGTATACCTTTGGATGAGTAGGGTTTTCTTATTCCATACCCCTGCACAAATAATATACAACGACTCTAATACTTCTCGAGTTAATTGCCTGATCCATGACTTTCCTTTACACCCTAAATAACCTTACACTTTTGATTGGTCGTTTCATGTGATTCGCAGAGATTATTCTAATAAAGGAACTATATAGAATACGTCGTCTCACGCGGTTATATTCTTACACCAATATACTAAATTGGAAGATACCAAACGCTTTATTCATTCATTTGTAGGAATCCTTAATCAGGAAAAGCTATCTTAAGCACGTCGAAACTTTGCATCCGAATAACACAATGAAGATACTTTCAACTGATAAAAATGTTCTTTTGGTAAGAGCCTTTTGTAAGATCATTCTCGCCTCGAAGGTAAACTTGAAATTTACTACTTTTCACTGCCAGATTGGATTAGCGACATTTCTGCCGGGCTTGAATATTCTGGTGAAAGTTCTGTCATTGGGTATTTTATTGTATCACGTGATGTCAGTGTTGTCTCCCTCAGATTATTTGGATGCATGACCTGTTTTTGCTTTCCTTATATACATAATATAATGTATAAGGAAAGTATTATGACAGGGTCGAAAATTCCGCTTCGAGTTTTTGAGGGGAGAACACGTTTCAAGCATCGCTGAATACGAATCAAACGATTTTGAGGTGGTGTGTGTAGAGGCGATATCACACGAGAAAATGAAGCGATACGAATGAAATTTGATACAAAAATTACAATCCGTAAATACTGGAAGCCCGTGGTTTTTGAACGCAATTGAATATTCAGAACCCTCTAAATTTTCGAGTGAAATTTTGAAAAAAATCATTAAAAATTCAAAGCGTTTAATAAAGTTACACAAATAGTCATTTCTTATGTAAATTTTATTAGAAAACGATTGATATAAATTTTAGAACGCTAGCATGAATCCTTCTCGAGATACTGCACATTTTGCAAATAAAGTTATCAAATAATCACAAATAAAAAATATATTAACTATTGCGAAATATGTTCACTTTTCGTCTGTAATATCATGCGATATATTTGGTGACATCATTATCGTGGATCTAGCTCATTTCATTCATGAGAAAAGATACATGTGGGAAATACTTTTGTATTTTAACGCCTATAGTCTATTATTTGCTATGAGAATAACTTATTTCTAACATCCATAACGCTTCGGGAGATTTCAGCGACGAATTTGACGGACTTTGGCTAACTTGGTAACTTTTTTAAATGTTGCCAAATTAACAAAAATGTCGCCAAATTGATAAACATGACGCTAAATCAATGAAAATGACGACTAAATGCCGAAAATTCAAGATCTTGGAAAGAATATATGTATCTACTATAAAAATACCTATTTTTCCGTCCGTAACATTTGGCAAAATTTTGGTTACGATTTTGTCGGAGGGATTTTTTATGTTTCTTGTTACAATATGTTTTTGTACTATTTTTCAACTTGTTTTCTGCATTATATTTTATATGGATGGTTTAAACGAAAACAACAAACAATAGAAGCGGTCATTTTGGGGGAATTAAATTGAAAATTCAAAGTTTTATTTTTAAGACAAGTAAATGAGAGCATGTCAGGGGAATGATACTTAATATCGGCAACTGCTTTGTCAGTTTGTATATATATATATATATATATAGTATATAAATATATAGTATATATATATATATATATATATATATATATATATATATATATATATATATATATATATATATATATATATATATATATATATATATATATATATATATATAGTATATATAATCATTAGAAAAATCAAAAATTTGTTTTGCTTTAATTGTAATCTTATATTTAGAACTAACTTCTAACTTGTTTTATCTTCTAAAAAGAAAATCTAGTTTAAATGTAATTCACCTGGACTAATGTCATTCCCTTGTCTATTAAGAAGACAGGTAAATGATGATAAGGGAATGACAAATCATGTGATTTTACTTTCTGAGTATATGAGTTTTATTTGCATTTAAGCCTAACTTGATATTCAGTTTGCTACACAACTAAGCACACATATATGTTACAAATATAGTATATATTTTTTTATTCGGAGAATAATTAAAAACAAGTGAATGGCAAGGAATAAAAATACTTACCCCAAATTGTTCAGTTTTAATACATTTCCCTGCACATAATGATAGCTACTACATAGTCTAACCTTTGAAATGATGAATATGGACATTATTAGAAAAGAATAATACTTTAATTATATTGTGTTGTCATTTATGTACAGAATGAGGTGTTAAAATTTAAAGACAGGTAAATGGCAAAAATGCTAGGGGACAGTTGTAAAAAATTAATGTAAAATATGGCTGTAATGCAGAGCTGATATTGTATTACTGTTTTGATTTTAAATTAACTAATTTATTAAATTTTTAAATATTAAACTTTTAAACTGCTTTTTAGCTGCTTATAAAGCATTTTTTAGCTAATGGGTGACAAATATGAACTACAATATAGTAAATCTGACCAGTGTCCAAAATCAGTCCAAAATCATGAAAACTTTTAATAAAGCACCTTGGACATGTAAAACTCCAGTTTACAGAAAATGACCTATATAAGAAATAATATTCTCTTCGTTTGTCTGTAACACTTTGTGATGCATTTTGGCGAACTTGGCGAATAATCTAGCAACATGTCGTCAACTTGGCGATATTTCGCCCTGGATTGACGAAAATATCGCCAAAATTGCAGAAATGGAGCTAAATTAATAGAAATGACGCTAAATTAATAAAAATGACGCCTAATTGATGAATTAATTATTAAAATATTTTAATATATGGACTATATCGCTTATTGAGAATGCTATCAATATTGATAATTGTTATTTAGAGTTGCGCGAAATATAAGTTAATTGGGTATTTTGTTTTTTATGTTGCCATCGGGAGTTTTACATGTTGTCATCAGGAAAATCGCCAAATGTGCAATTAAACGTTAAAACCACACAGCACCGTGAATCTCGTAGATCATTTTGACTGTAAAAAGAGTAAATTCATTGCACAATAATATAAGGAAAGTCATCAGATTTTTTTTATTGCAGTGTCACAGTTTTAGTCACATATAATTTTCCTTCTTTGGAGCCACGAAGTCTAACCAATTGTACATTTTTAATACTTTACAACAAAGTTGAAAAGTGTTTATGACTTTGTTCATTCTGTCTGTTTGTCTGTCTGTCTGTTTACTGTCTGTCTGTCTCCCTGTTAGCGTGATAACTGCCGTACAAATGACTTAATCAAAATGAAATTTTAGTATGTTGTTCAGACGGTCTGTAGGACCTATGGGAATATAAATGAATAATATCACCCAATTAGTTTTGGATTGAACCCGGGTTGAAAAAATGAAATACATTGAGCCTTATGGGACCTAATTTTTCAAACATTTTTCAAGCGGATTTAAAATTCACAAATTGCTTCGAAAATTCTAGGTAATATTCAAATTGTTCCATAAAATATATAAAAAAAAATTCAGCGAAATATATTCAGTAGTTTTTTAAATAAAAATTAAAATAATAATAACACCTCTTATATGAAGCGATCACGTGACCACGATATGAAAAGATCACCTGACTCACTTCAAAATGACATATGGCATCCATCTTGTCTCAAAATCGTGATTTTTAAAGTTCTTTTTAATTCATATCGAGTGTTGTATCCGTCCTAAAACCACTTTATTTTTCTTAAATTCTGTGCATCTACATACTGAAACGGCGCAATTACAACATATTTGAGTTTAAATGCTCATCCAAATTTGATTATTTCTACAACGAAGCCTATTTTTCACCTATGTAAAATGTAAACAGCAAAATATGTTGAATGAGTTGTATAGAATTGCTGTATTTCTTTAACACAAAATCATCATGGAGTCTGCGTAGCTGATATGAATGAAATATTCATTGATTTTACAAAGAGAAGGACGATTTTTTTCGATGAAGTCTTACGCATAGAGTTTAATTACTTGTAGCTCCATGGTCTTAATTTTTAAATAAAATAAATTATTATAGTATTGTGATGAATGAGATGAATGGGAAATTATTTATGAAGGAAATGCTGCTTTTATAGAGAGAGCCAGGCGTGTTATTTTTTCTATGACGTCATTTGAATGAATTTCAGTTGTTTACGATGAAGTTTTCAAATATAATAAATTATTGTAGCACTATGATAATTCTAAAATTATTACCGAGGAATGTATCACATTTTAGAGATATTTAAACCAGGCAATTTATATTTCAATGCCGTCTTTTGAATGAAGTTCATTTTTTTCGATGAAGGTTAAAGTTTTCAAATATAATAATGTAATGTAGTATTGTGATAAGTTTTAAAATATTACCGAGGAATGTATTGCATTTTAGACATGTTTAAATAAATTTGCATTGAAGTTGGAAAGTGTTTCATAATCAATGCTTTAAGCATGATTGATATTTCTTGTTATTTCTTTCAACCCATATCGTCCGATCTACCCGAAGGTGTAAGGTATCTGTTTGGACAGCCGGGACAGTGCCATCCATTTTAAACCGGAACCCAGTGGAGCTGACATCAACAGGAACCGTATCTCCTTTCCCTACCACCAATTTCTTCTAAGGGCATTTAGACCCACATATTTAACGTGGCCGTACGTGCTTGAACAGCGGAATAGTTGGGGACAGAGCCGGAAATCAAACTCGGGTCCTCAACGTACAAACCCCGTGCCTTAACCACTGGACTGTCCCGCACCTAATCAGTTGTTCAGCGCATTTAAATGTTCATCACCCCGAACTTAGGTGTTACACTCTTGTAGCATTTTGGGTGATCACTGCACCTTTCACATCTGCTGGCCATATTTTTAAATTTTCACAAAAAATTAACTTTTCGCTTATTTAAAATACGAGTATTTTAACTTGTTATGCAAATTCAGATTTTTGTCATTACACGTGTCTGCGAAATACAGTTTTGATATTATTTCGGATTATTACGATTTCCTTGTACTGCACTGAATAAATTATTTATAAGTAGTTATAATTGCACATTTTTATGTAATTTTGAAACAACTGTTTTGTGTTTGCAATGCAATTTAAGGGAATTAATATCGTGGCTGTCGTGCTTTATATAATAGCACGTCCGGGCACAATCCTGAAGACGCAGGTATGATCACCAGTTCTAGCCGATTGCTGATTGACTCCAAAATTATGTTTCATACTATACACATGCATGTCTCACATACATGTTTCTGTAATACATTTTTTATTTACTGTTTAGAAATAGCAATTAGGTCTATGTCATCAGTTTATGGTAATAAGTGCATCTGTGTGCCAAATTCATTCAAAAGTAAATTTATACATGACAATCAATATTTTTATTTGTAAAAGTCGGTAAGATCAGTTGTTGGTCATTCTGCTATGTACAAGTTCCTGAACATGGTGCATTTTACACTTTTAACACTATAAGTTAAACAAATATTCTCCTCTTCTATAAGAAATAAATTGGCGGTGGATACAGTCACATAGACCCGAAATGAATTTGATTGAATATCATCATATTGTAAAATAAATGTATTCATTTTTTCAGTCATTTGCTTTGTTTTAAAACTTTCAAAACAAATCAAGTTACTAGCTATCTAATACTTTAAGTTTTCATCCCGATTTCATCTGAAAACTCCGCCCATAGATTCCACCTCAAAATATTCAATTATTTTACTGACTTGCTTTGCGGTATATAAATTAAACATATATATATGGCGAGATTTTATATCAAAATTAATCTATAAACATGCGACACAGAAATACGAATTTGAATACGAATTTCCAATTATTCTGTTTAAACCTCACCAATCATTAAACATCTTTAGAAACCTCAAGTTCCTTAACTTCCTAATTTTTTTTTAAATGAAACAAATTATTTCGTGCTTGTTCAACAATATTTCACCAAAGAGTAAGTAAACAGATTGAGCTGCAAAAATCGTGACATAATAGCTTTGAATCATCGGAAAACCAAAGTTAAAATTCTAAGATATCGAATTGTAACCACTATACTTAAAAACTAAAAGATTAATCAAAAATCTAATTATTATAAACTTGTAGGGTTTTCACTGAGTTGCATATTCTTGTTTATTGCTTATAGCTAGCGCCTTTGTTTATTAAGATATAAACATTGCAAACTTGAAAGAATGAACATATTCAATCTTCTTACACTTGAGAAGATGATTACCCCCAAAATTATAAGAGCTTTTTAAAAAATAATAACTATAGATTAATTGCATTTCCTCATACAGATTTTTGTCGCTTAGTATTTATATCTATATTTCATAGTTTCGAGGAAATTTCGAGTAAAAATAAGAAAATGAAAGAATGAAGGGCTCATTTGGACAACTTTTTAAAGTTTTCTTAAAAAAAATGAGTTCAATTGAAAATCCAGTTATATGCACTTCTAGGGCTTTCAATCAGAGAGATCAACAGATTCTTGCTTATTGTTCAGAGTTAGTACTTTAAGTTTTTGCGATATAAACATCACAAACTTGAAAACCGGAAAATTTTCGATCTTCTTGAATTTGACAATACGATTACTCGAAATCTGTAAGAGCTTTATTAAAAATAAAAGTAGATGTTGACGCTTATTACTTTCCTTATATACATAATATATAAGGAAATTGTGACGGGGTCGAAAATTTGAATTCGAGTTTTCGACGGGAGAGCACGTTTCAAGCATCCCTGATCACGAATCAAACATTTTTGAAGTGATGTCTGTGTGTGTGTGTGTGTGTCAGTGAGTCTGTGGAGACGATAACTGACGAACGAATGGACCGACTCGAACCAAATTTGGTCACAATAGGTAAACACTGGAAGCCTATTGTTTTTATACGCAGTCGAATGTTCAGAACCCCCTAAATTCTCGAATGAAATTTTAAAAAAATCGTCAAAAAATAAAAAAACACTAATAAAGTTACGCAAATAGACATTTCTTATGTACTTTTTCATTAGAAAACGATTGACATAAATTTTAGAACGCTAACATGAACCGTTCTCGAGATATTGCACATTTTTCAAAAAAATTATCAAAAAGTCATATAAAATAGAAAAAAACATATTTCCTATTGAGACACTTGTTCACTTTTCATATGTAATATCATGCGATAAATTGGGTGACATCATTCACATGGATCTAGTTCGTTCCATTCATGAAAAAAGATACTTTGAGTAATACTTTTGTATTTGAACGCCAATAGTCATTTATCTGCTGTAAGAATAACTTATTTCTTCGTCCATAACGCTTGGCGAGATTTTGGCAACGAAATTGGCGGAATGTTGCCAACTTGGCGACTTTTTGAAATGTTGCCAAACTAACGAAATTCTAGCCAAATGGATAAAAATGACGCTAAATCAATGAAAATGACGACTAATTGTCGAAAATTCAATATCTTGAAAATAATATTAGTATCTACTATAAGAAAAGCCTATTTTTTTTACTGTAAAAGTACATTCATTACATTATATAAGGAAAGTCATGTGTTACCCACATCAGATTTTTATTTATATCTTTCTTGGGATATAATGAATCACGTCAGGTGAATCATGGGTAAATTACAGATAAAATAAGAAAGCTAGGAGTTTGCCACATCATAGTGACATTTACGACATTTTATATTTCTTCATAAATCTATTCTCTCTGAGAGGCCATTTTATTTCCCGTTTTATAATTTCGAATATGTCAGCGATTCCTGCAAGAAAACGTGGGAATTCGGCCGATTGAATGCCGAATTGCAAACTTTTTCGCTTCTTTATTTAATGCCCGGGCTGAAGTCTCGCCTCTACGCGCGGTGACATCTGAGGTTCCGGATGAGATGTTTGTAAAGTTCGTGCTTAAATCTATCCAATGGCTGTAATTTCGGTGGACTTATATTGGTAAAATTTCGCAGTAGATTTTCTCTTGGCCCTGAGATTTCGTGGGGAAATGTCCTCACGTTTGTCTCTTCCTTATGCTGGAACACAAAGGAAATTTGCCAAACGGTCCTTTTGTGTCAGATTATAATTTAATTCATTATGAATATATAATCTGAAGTTGGCCAAGACATTTTCTTTTACTACTAAGTTCTAAATTTATTTTATTATATTTCAGATGCCAGAAATTGGAGATTCAAGGAAGTGGTGTAACGGACGGTATCCGGGAGTTCTGACCTAGGAGGATGCGTTCCGGGTTTCGTTAGATTCTAACGAATTCGTTTTTCCGGCGGATCTGTTCTCGGTTTCGGAGGAGTTACCTACTCAAATTATGGGACCTTCTTTCGCTATGTTGGAGCAGTTCCATTATCTTCTGACCTGGCGGAACAAATTCGTGAACGTTTGGATTTTCTTTCGTGGTGCGGAAGTAGACGAAAACCAATGTTGCTCCTTGCTCCATGTGAAATTAAATTAAGGGCACGGCTTACGCTTCAAAGAGAAAATCACAGGTGTTTCCAAATATTACGCGGCTTCAGAGAGAATAGTTTTGGAGAGACAAGCATATTCCTGATTCATTACCTTAAGAGTTTTTCCTTTCAGTCTCTCATAATTATATAAATTCTCTCTAGTTCTAAGATGAAATATTGATTTTATCTACAAGTCATTATTGTTATGTGATAATATCTGATTGGCTATAATAAGCGAAAGTGGAGAATATTAATTGAGAAGCCTCTTAATACGTTGAGTGATAAAATGTTTAATTATAATTTGAATGGAAATATATATAATATGCATAATATTATTTCAACAATATCTATACATAAATGAAGAATATTTTTAAGATTAATAGTATTGTCATAATTTTCCAACAGTAACACTAACTGGTTTTATTTATGTGGCCGGTGTCCAGCTTGCATTTTGTAAGCCGGAGCATACGAATTGCTGAGTTATTGCATCTCAGAACTCTCAAAGTAAGTTCTTGAATATTAATAACATTTCTTGTGTGAATCCTTGGTAGGGGGCGTTAACTTGATATTAATTTCTTCATCTCTTCTCCGTCCTCCTGTCTTAGACACACAACTTTGGCACACGGTAGTGTCGGTGTGACTGTTGGCACAGTCACGTAAAACCGTGTGACATATATATATATATTATATATATTATATATAATGTATTTATATATATATATATTATATATAATATATATATATATATATATATATAATATATATATATATATATATCTATATATATATATATTATATATACATATATATATATATATATTATATATACATATATATATATTATATATATATATATATATATATATATATATATATATATATATATATATATATATATATATATATATATATACACACAGGGTGATTCGCAAAAGATGGGCCAAACTTTACGAGATGGTAGTACACAACATATCAAACATTTTTCGTCATCGTTTACCGGGTCGGAAATGAAACGCGAAGACCTTACAGGGCGTTTACTCATAGGGAAGAGATCCTCAAGCTTAAAACCAACATTCAGATTGTTATTTTCTGGTTGAAGAAGAAAACTACATATGCAAATTTCATTTGGGGAAAAAGAAGGACCCTTATGCAAATTTTTTTAATACCGAATGCACGGGCTTGTCAGTTTGCAGCATTTATACTTATATGCAGCCCCAACTTTTGGGACAATGGAGGAATTTCCAAACAGGGAAAAAGCCGATATGCATTTCTTCTATGGAGCTTAAAATGGGAATGGCAGAGAGGCACAACAACTGTATGGGGAACGTTTCCACTATAGGATATTGCCCAGTCGTAAAACATTCGAACGCTTGTATCGGCAGATCTGTGAATTGGGATCCTTTCATAACAAGGTCTGATGCAGGGAGTGCTAGAACGTCAAGGGTGAAGCAGGCTGTTCGGGACACAGTAGCAGTTCGGTCAGGCACGAGCACATGAGCAATAGGGCATACTATTGGCGTGCCACAATCCATGGTATGATGGATTCTGCATGGGAGCCGTTACATCCATACCATCTCCAACGAGTCCAAGCAATGACTGCAGTGGATTATCTTCGTTGTGTGGAGGTCGCTCGCTGGTTCCTGGGACAGAGTGCTACGCAGCCAGATTTTCCAGCAACTGCACTTTTCACGAATAAAATATCCTTAATACGTGATGGCACATTTAACATCCACAATGAACATATGTGAACCACTGCGCATCAGCGACGATTCTTCGTAAGTGTGTGGGCAGGAATCATCGGTGACAACCTAATAGGGCAATATATTATACCGGAACTGCTTGATGGGGGAATGCACCGTATTTTCCCGCAGGAGGTCTTGCCGGAATTGCTGGAGGATGTTCCAACAGACATACGGTGGCATATGTAGTTCCAGCTCGATGGAGCATCAGTCCATGTTGGTCGAGAGGTAAGAAACTATTTAGACATCACTTTTCCGGGCCGATAGATTGGGCGAGGGAGTTCCATATCTTGGCCCCCACGATAATTTCACGGCTAAATTGAGATTTTACAAATATTATTAGCAACAGTTGCCTCTTATCTTTGTAGGCGTGGTTGCTTTGCCGTTGTATCCTGAAGAAGACGGTTGTTTTTATCCTTCAAAACAGATGGCTAACGTCACTAATCTATTTTGTTCTGTATTTATAAAGTTTTCAGATATATCAATTCTAAATGCAATTACAGCGTTTAAAATAACATGTACATCTTACAAAATTAAAATATTAAATATTGCTTTTCAGACACATATTTATTCACCTCTCCTGAAAAGTCAGTACGTTTGTATCGAATTTAACCAGTTATAACTCAAATAATATATGATTCTACTTCAATGTTAATATTTATAGAGTTCTTGGATTTATGAAAATATGCATTTACATTCAAACTTATTGAACTCTATGAGCGCGCGCGTAATATTTGCATAACATTTGCATTTTCAAATAAATCTTAAATGCACCGTGTTGCAAAATTAAAAAGCAATAAATTATTTTTCACTTAATTTTAAGTGTCAGTCTTTGGAGTTTACCTGATAAGTATGAAAAATACTGTTTAATAACTATTGACGGAACTAATGCGCTTAAAATGAGCTTAATACAAAAGTGAAGGCTTCATATTAAAATCAAGTTAAGCCATTTTAGTTTAGCACATATAATAATTAATTGTTTATCTGCGTTTTTGATAAATATCGTTGATATAAAGTAAAAAATCTGATGTGGGCAGCACATGACTTTCTCTGCAGACTTATATCCACGTTTTCTTTATTTTAATTAAATTTAATTCACTTTTAATTCAATTTTAGTTCTCATTTGGTAACTGGACTTATTTTCAAAGGCGGCGTAGAGAAAATACGAAAAAACTAAAATATCTCGAGAACGGCTAGTCCTAGTGCAATGGGGTTAGTCTTATTCTTTTCTTCGTTAAAAATTACGTATAAAACAAGCATTTAATGGATATATTCGAGCATACGTAGTTTTTATTTTAGAATTTGACATTTTTTTCTGGTTATTTTGCAAAAAAAGGCAGGTTATTTTTTTTTTAATCATACCAAAACCTAATCAGCACCAGGGAGACTCACAAGCGACTTATCTACCGAATTTTGTGAAATTCGGTCAATTAGTTTTTCACCTAGTGTGGATAAAAGCTTTTGCAGGACATTTCGCAATAAAAGGCGGGTTCTTTTAACCCGAATCGGACCCAAAACTGATCAGCTCCAGATTCGCCCACAAGTGATTTACCCATGAAATTTTATGAAATTCGGTCCATTAGTTCTTTAGTTAGAGTGGATACAAAATATGCACAGACAGACAGACAGACTCACAGACGTCACGCTAAAAATAGAAACGTGTAGATCCGTCGAAAACTCGAGTTGCGATTTTCGGCATGATTCCAATACTTTCCCTATACATTACCATGCATTGCAGGGAAAGTAAAAATATATGTGTGTGTTCCGTCTATATTATTTATAATTAGGTATAGATATGAATGTAGTATACTTTTTAATTCATTAAAATATTTTGTGTTGTCTAATTTCCAAGAAAGCACTGTTGTTTCATGCGTGAAACAGTGTGAGGTCTAAATAACTTTTCAATTATTATTTACCTCAGTTTCATTATAATATGTTATGTATTCTAACGATCCTAAGTGGTTCAGTTATTTAGACGAAGTTAAGAAACAAGTTTTTAAAGTAAAATGTAAATGTATTCTGATCTGATAATTGAAAAGTATATAAAATGAATTTTTTTTAAAAGAAGTATTGTATTTAAAATGTTTGACTTAAGTTTTAAAAGTTAAAATTCTAGTCATATGTTTGAAATAAGTTTTAGAAGTTAGAATTACATTGAAGTTTTAAAGTTAAAATTATATTGTACTGTGCTTTAACTAAAGTTAGAAATTTAGAATTTGAAATTGAAAAGTAGGTAGCAATATAGTAATTGATGCCATGTTTTGAAATAAATTATTATCGGAAAAGTGTAAAAGATGTATAAAAGTACAGACTTAAACTTATTTCTATTGTCATTGATGCTATGGGTATAAAAAATTGTAATTTATGTGCAAATTTGTTTTATATTTCTCGATCACTCTAAGAGACCATCTAAGGTCCAGTTCTTGAACCATTGTTAAACAAGTTTTAAAAAGGTTAAATTTGTCCTATATTGTGACATTTTTTCTTCCTTGGATTATTCCAATTTTTTGAAAATAATGATCGCATGGGGTCTTTAAGCAACGACGAAAGAGTCGATTGCTCAACGTGGTGATGGAAGAAGTTAATAACCATCTTAGAAATGTCACTTTGCTCTGTACAACTAGCTTGGTGATAGTTGAGGTAATTTTGCACGGTTGATTCTGTTTAGAGGGATCTCGCGGGCAAAATTGTATGTTGGTTGGGCCATGTGTCAGGTCTAAATAATCTTTCAATTATTATTTACCTCAGTTTCGTTATAATTTGTTATTTAATCTAACAGACCTAACTGGTTCAGTTATTTAGACGAATCACCGACATAATCAGCATTTTGTGAGGTCCTACTTTTAGAGTAGGATAAGTTTGGCTAAAAAGCTGTTTGAGGGAGTCTAAGTGTTTTCATGATAGAATCTGGTCGGGTCGTGATTCAAGAGTTGGCTTGGACTGAATGCTTTCTGTGTGGCGTGAGTTCGTGAGATGATCGTGATTGACTATGTTGTCATGAAGGAGGCCAATATTAAGCATAATTGCTCTATGATTATATGCAGTTAAGTGTGAGCACCAGGCTATTTAAGGGTAGTACAATGTATAAGGCGTAATTTAGTCTGGACGTGTAAAATAATATTTATTGTATAGATCATCCATTGATTTAAATAGCCAGATGATGTCCTTATGTGAAATTCATAATAAAGATCAGTTTATTCTATATATTGCATTCCTGTGCTATTGTCCTTGGACCGAAAGGTCGAAATCTCAAAGTCTGAGTTAAGTCATTATTAACATATCCAACTAAAAAGTATCCGGCATACATAGTAGATTCGAGTGTTTAAGGATATTTTGTTCAGAAGAAACTTTACACTAGACATATTTACTAAATTATTGCTATACAAGGTTTTTAGGAAAAGTCCCTATACTACTTAAACTTTTTAAACAGCGTATTGCAGTGATAAGAAAGTAACGTCTAACTAAATGAAAGTGATAATACGCTGCCGATGAAATGTGATTTTAGCGCCCCCTATTGTCGAAATACGGACTTTAAGAAAACTAACACGAAAATCAACAGACATGCGCGAAAAAGGCCAATTATTAAATGAAAGAGCGGTTCTTAATTTGTACATAATGATACTTGATAAGAAAAACTTTAGCAACGTATAAAATCACAAATAAAACACAATAGTGCAGTATGTAGCTGTTTCGAGGATACGCTGGATCCCGTACGTCAGTGCAAGATAACCAACAAACCCGAAGTTTAAAAAAGGAATGGGCGCAAAAAGAAAGAGCGAGAGGGGGAGGGGGGTATGTACCCAAGACCTGGATTAAGAAAGCGTCAATAAGAAAGCAGCATTAAGAGCAATAATGTTACAGTTCTTAGTTCTTAAAATAGTAATTACTGTTCTTAATGTTGCTTTCTGATTCGTGGGTATATA
This sequence comes from Amaurobius ferox, assembly GCA_951213105.1. NCBI lineage: Eukaryota > Metazoa > Arthropoda > Arachnida > Araneae > Amaurobiidae > Amaurobius > Amaurobius ferox. The sequence continues at coordinate 71,950,448 of OX578133.1, read as the reverse complement.
ATCCCCCTGCTCCTTTTTCTCGCACCTATTTGGTTGCTTTACGTTAAAAGTTATAAGGGGATCCTGGCTTTCTTAAGAACGTTATAAGTAACGTTAATAAAATAAACCTACAAATAACGTTAATAAAATAAACCTATAAATAACGTTAATAAAATAAACCTATAAATAACGTTAATAAAATAAACCTATAAATAACGTTAAGATAGAAAACAACTTGGGCTTGGCTTCAGCATTTGATCCTACTGTGAGTGGCACTGCCCGATGTTGCACTAGAAGGCGAACAAAACAGCATGGAAGCTTATCTTAAAATGGATCAAAAAACGATTTTTTAAAATGTTATTATAATGGTTCGACCCAATGTAGTGCAGAACGGAACTAATTGCCCCATGTGTTTGTTATTACAACGTTTATTTGTCGGCCGCTAGATGTACACAGTGGTACTTCCTGTGATTAAAGGGCGTCAATAATGCTATTTATTGGACCCAGTTGAAGAGTGGCTGTCATTTCGATTTCGGCTTTTGATGTAAAAAAATCAATCACCGACACTGAAAGTAGTACATATCTTAAATCTTACTCTATTTATTCTGTCCTTTTCAATGGACGAATTTATTTATATTATTCGTTAATTTCGTTTAAGCTTACGTCTTTATGTATGTATTATTTACTGTGTTGTTTTTTAATGTTGAATCACGACAAGTTCAGATGAAATTGTTTAGTCTAAAATGATTGCAAGAGGTGTGCTATTTTATTTCACCAGGGGCTAATTATCAAATGTTAAAGTGACTCCTGAACATTCGAACCTATTTCTAAACATGGCTGCTTGGTAGAAAATTCACGGAGATAATAGTCGAAAACGTGAAAGAGCTATTATAAGACTCCTGTAAAACAAAAACTAAAGTAAGAACAAACTATATGAATAGGAAAGAAATTATTAAACTGAAATTAAGAGAAATGTAGAAAACTACAACTAAATACAAGAATGCACAGTAGCTACAAACAGATAGCTAATATCAAAATATATGCAGACAAGCTAATATCAAGAAGGAGATGATAAATCTTACTGCTTGATATGCGTAGAACTTTATTCCAATAACAGTTAGAGAGAAGTATGGATCATGTGTCAAAGGTATAAAGATTGGGTTTATGAAAACTACACTCCAGGTATAAAACAGCTCTATGTGTGTCACAACTGGACTGTAGATTTTCACTGGGTGAGACATTAATATAACTATATAGCCAGACATAACTTTAAAGACATTAATTGGAATTCAATTTTTCTTCCTTTAAATGTAATTTTAGTTATGTTATACAAATAGGTTTTACTTTCCTTATATACATAGTATAATACTACACTGTCTTCCAAAAGTTAAGCACGGACGGTAAAATCAACAAAAATGGAAAAGTAAGGCTTTGATTAACTCAAAATTGTACATGAAGGTAGCAAATGTGTTTATGCATAAAATAAATCAAACATTATGTACGAAGAAAAGAAAATATTTACTTTTCATAAGTTATATGATGACGTCACATATGGGTCATTAACAAAATGATGTTTAAAGACAAACAAAACTTACATTATTATGGTATGTGACCACCCCAGACCTTTACACAAACTTTACAACAATTTTCTATGCTTTCAATGAGGTGATCAAGAATCGCAGATGCGAGCAATGGCCATTCCTCCAATAGGACAGTTTCCAACTCTCTGAGACTGACTGAAGGAGGTAAACGTGCAGAGACAGCACGCTCGAGGGCATCCCAAAGGTTTTCAATGGAATTAAGGTCAGGGGAATACGCCGGCTACTCCATACGAGAATCACTTTCCATGTGTGAGCCGACGATGTTAGCTCGATGGGGACGGACATTATCTTCCATAAGGAGGAAATCAGGAGCAACTGCTGCAGCGTAGAGTTTCACAATGTGGTCTAGGACTTCATCTCGATACCGCGCAGAAGTCACAGAACCGCTTTTAAAGATGTGTACAGCTCTGTGCGATATCTTTTGGAAATTCCAGCACACACCATGACGCTGCCATCTCTGAATGCGTGAACGTCGATGATGTTCTTGGCTGATCTGATTCCAGGACAATCTGGACTCGTCCGTGAACAGGATGTTGTACCAATCTGAGAGAGTCCAATTGCCGTATTGACGACACTACTTTAAGCTTGTCCCTCTGGCTTAGACGGTTAGTGGAACACAAAAACTTGCACATGGAGCCTTCGGCGCACAGTAGCGGCAGATATTGTCTTACAAAATGCCGCTGCAACCATGGATGTAACAGTTTTGGAGGTCGGTCATCGATTCCTCTTGGCTACTATAGCAATATACCGATCATCAGAGGGGGTGGTAACCCTTGAACGAACGGGGACAGGTCTCTGGACAACTGTGTGACTCGTTTGGAATTATTTCCATAATCGAGAAATTACCGTATGATCACCGCCAAAGAAAATAGCGACATCTTTAATTTACTGTCCTGCTTCAATGCGTCCAACAGCATGCCAGCGCTATCTGTTATTCGCCTTCTTTCAGTCATAGAAACATGAAAATCGTCAAAAATAACCGTACAAAAGTTATAAACACTTCGTATAAGCATTTAAATACACTTCCTGAAACCCTTCAGAATGCTGGCGTCTTCAACGACTGCCTAATTAGTATATATCAGAACAGTCAATCGTGATTGACTATACCATACGATATTTACATACTGTTATTGTACTGATATTTACATACTGTTATCTACATCCGCAGCGATTTTCAGCCACTCAAATTCAAACATGCTTTCGAAAAATGAAAATTTGCATTCCGTGCTTAACTTTCGGAAGTCAGTGTATAAGGAAAGTATTGTGACGGGGTCAAAAATTTGAATTCAAGTTTTCGACGTGAGAGCACGTTTTAAGCATCCCTGAATACGAATCAAACGTTCTTGAGATGGTGTGTGTGTTTGTGTAGACGATATCTCACGAACTAATCGATCGATTCGAACGAAATTTGGTATAAACATTACAATCCATTAATACTGGAAGCGTATTGTTTTTAAACGCAATGGAATGTTCAGAACTTCCCTAAATTTTTGAGTGAAATTTTTGAAAAAAATCAAAAAATCAAAACCTTTAAGAAAGTTACACAAATAGTTATTTCTTAGGTAATTTTTTCTTAGAAAACGATTGAAATATACTTTAGAACGTTAGCATGAAGCGGTCTCGAGATATTGCATATTTTTAAATAAATGTATCAAAAAATCCAATAAAATAAAAAAAAATATTAATTATTGTGAAATATGTTCACTTTTCATATGTAATATCATGCGATAAATTTAGTGACATCATTCTATAGTGGATCTATCTCGATCCTTTCATAAGAAAATATACTTTGTGTAATATTTTTGTATTTGAACACCGATATATAGCCATTTATCTACTATTGTTTCTTCGTCCATAACGCTTGACGAAATTTTTGCGACGAATTTGGCGAAATGTCGCCAAGTTGGCAACTTTTTAAATGGTGCTAAATTAACGAAAATGTCGCCAAATTGATAAAAATGACGCTAAATCAATGAAAATTACGACTAAATGACAAAAATTCAATATCTTGGAAAATAATATAAGTATCTACTATAAAAATAACCAATTTTTCCGTCCATAACGTTTAGCAAAATGTTGGTGACGAATTTGTCGGAATATCTCCAACCTGCTGACTTTTTAAATGTTGAAAATTGACGAAAATATCACTCAATTCATAAAAATTCGCCAAATTGATGAAACCGACGCTAATTTAGTGATATGACGACTAACTGATAAACGTTCAATATCTTGTAGAGATTATAAGAGTAGACTATAAGAATAACCCATTTCTCCGTCCGTCCGTAACATTTGGCGAGAAATTTAGCGGAACGGCGCCAACTCGGCGGCTATTTTGAATCCTGTCAAAGTGACAAAAATGTCGACAAATTGATAATAATGACGCCAAATGGGAAGTAGTCTTTCAAGAATTCTGATTTCCGTCATATGACGGGCATACCTTCAAGTATAAGAAATACTCCTCTCTTCGTTTATCTGCTTTTTGGACACTGCCTTCGTGATGCATTTTGGCAAACTTGGTGAATAATCTAGCAAAATGTCGCCAACTAAGCGATATTTCGCCCCAGATTGAAAAAAATATCGTCAAAATTGCAAAAATGATGCTAAATTAATGAAAACGACGCTTAACTGATGAATTAATTATTAAACTATTTTAATATATGGACTATGTCGCTTATTGAGGATGCTATCAATATTGGTAATTGTTAATTTAGAGTTGCGTGAAATATAAGTTATTTGGGTCCTTTGAAATAGTATTGCATGTTGTCATCCGGAGAATTGCCAAATGTACAAACACAGTACCGCGGATCTTATACATTATTATTTTACTCTATAAGGATTAAATTCATTCCATTGTATAAGGAAAGTCATGTGCTGCCCACATCAGATTTTTATTTTCTATTTTCATTTATTTATTATTTTTTGCTTGTCATTAAATGTACTAATAATGGAATAAATCTTACTTTAATGCTTTCTACGTCGAGTTTCAAAATTTATGCACAAAACACTTAATAACATGAAAAAATCCCATAGGAAATTAAAATATGTCCAAAGATATGTAACAACTGTCTCGAAGTCGGGGCACATTGTCACATTTTTTTCTATTTTTTAAAACTAATATTAATGTTTTGCCTTTCATATATATCTATCGTGAATTGTCTATAAGTAGCCAAAATATTATTGTTGCGAATTGTGAAGAGAAATTTTGATTTCTGATTATAGGCAAAAAGTGAAAAATGAAATGTAAAAACTAAGAGCATCTAGTCCCGTTGTATTTTGAGCAGTTGGATACCACCATTTTTTTGTAAGTGCATTTTTATAAATTCATCATATATAAAATAACACGTGACCATCAGAAACAACTTTATCGACCAATTTCATTTGTGACTGTTGCAGTCGTCATGTTTATGTAATTTAACTACAGTGGGCAGTATTATGTTACAACTGAAGCTGATTATTTCTTAAATAAAACTCTGTACAGAAAAGTAAAGATAAATGTAACTTCCAATATACTTTGATTTTGCTTGGATTTGCGTTTATTTCAGGATTGAGTCAATACAAAAGAAACATACAAAACTTTCTTGAAAAAAGCTGTATACATAGTCAGGTAAATCTGCCAGTTAGGTAAATAAAATTATTTTGAGGGCTTTATAAGCCCCCTTCTTCAGGTCAAAAACAACAGTATGAGCTTTTAACAACCGCTAAGAAAGAATTAAGACGAGGCAAGTGAACTGGAATTCAAATAAAACTAGAACACCTCCAAAGCGCTATTTGCTAACTGGTAGTATGAGTTATTGAAAAAATAAGCATATGAGCAGGGGTTGATAAAGCGTCCCCTCCTGCCCACGAAGGCAAGATAAGCAGGTTCTGAAAACGAAATCTTAAGCCTTAATATCAGATGTAAAATAAAACAGGGAGAAAAAATATGTCATTAAATTATTAGTAAAATGTAAAAGAAGGAGGAAAGTCATACATGGGAAGAAATAATCACTTCCTTAAAAAGTGTAAATGATAAAAAAATAAGAGTTAATAGATTGTTTATATGTTTTAAAAACTCGTTTTTGGAGTAGATTATTTTGTGATTCGCGTTTTGTGCTCAAAAACAGTACATTTTAGTTTTATATAAAATGAGTGCAATTTTAGATAGTGTTATTTTTGATGTGCTTGATTATAAATATAGCAATTAAAAATACAAAAAGTGTTTCTTGGAAACGTTCGAAGAAACGTACGTTACATGGTAATAATTTTACGGAATCTGATTAGAAGAAATTGCTGTTATAAGTTATCCATCAAAAAAGCTTAAAACTAGTTATATTTTATTGCAGTACTTCTTAATATCTTTGCAGGTACCTTTTGTTATGTACGTGAAATGCATTTTGTTACAAATTCTTAGCATACAAGGTTTTACCATAAATTTATACTTTAATTTTTTTTTAGTTCTATTTCACCAGAATGTGTAGTTAATGACACTTTGCTAGTTTTAAATAAATATTTTATTACACTTTTTTACAGGTTTATAAACACCTTTAGTATAATGCATTTAGTATACCTTTATAATGCATTTAGAATACCTTTAATGTTAAATATATTTAGTTTCAAATTTTCAACATATACAATTTTATAAGTACTGTAGGAATTGATGGTGTTTGTACTCAAGCCAGGTTCGAATTCAGGACCTAGAGCTTACATAAAACCGACATTATAAGATTGGACCAAAAGCTAACTTTGGGTCCGAACTCATTATTCGGGTACTGATTCCTAGCATCTTCTATCGATGTTTTTGGCAGGACCAGAGTCGGCTGCTGCCACACATTCCTTCTCCTGGAAATGTGATCTGTCGGTCTGTGAGAAATGGCGAGGGGGCCCAACCGTAGTGCCCACCATTATCCCAGCGCAGACACAGTCAGAAGATAACAGCCGATGAAGCATGTCGTACTTCAATCATGCAGCTGCGTGACATCAGTCGTTGTCATCCAGAAGAGGGGAATGGTCGGCGTCTCTAGCTCTGTATAGTGATGCTATCTATTGTTGGTCGCATGTATTAATCGTTCAGTTCACTATAGGCATTGATGAGGTTTGGACGCGATCCAGGTTCGAACTCGGGACCTAGAGCTTACAATAAAGATTAGATAGAGCTTACATTAAAGATTAGACCAAAAGCTAGCTTCGGGTTCGAACTTATAAATCGGGTACTGATTTTTAGCATTTTCCATCCATGTTTTTGGCAGGAGCAGAGACAGCTGCCGCCACAGAACAAAACTCGTCTGTACGGGATGCTGCCAAAAATTTGGAAGACATTCTCATTGTAGATACCAGTATCTGAGAACCTGTTTCGTGGTCGTCATCATGGAATTGCAAAGGCAATAAGAAACTTGCTATAAGCCACAATTTTTGCAAAATTCTGTGGAAACTAACATTCAATCCTTCCACGTCCTCTTCATAAAATTCATATAAAATTCGTAGCTTTGTGTAGCCTGAGCTAAATTGCACATGGATTTCATGCTTGTCACATGGAAGAACTAAAAAATTTTAGTCCTTCCACGTTGCCAGTTCCTATCGAAATTCTTAAAACTTGTAGTTTATATTAAATGTTTTGCTGTCAGTTCAAATATCGGCCATTCTATGCGGACGAGAACATAATAAACGCAAAACCAGTCCATGTATACCGGTACTTGCAACAGGAATGTATTTCGTATATAAAATTGTATTAATGCACTTGAAAATGTATCCACCGTTGCCTGGAGATACAAGATACGAACGTCTGATATATACTACACCGGGACTCACAGAGAATTCCTGAAAACTAAATAACTTTTTAACAATACGCTCGCTTGTAGCAAAAATAAATAAATAAATAAAAAAAACTGTTGCTCGGGAGCAGACACGGCTACTTGAAGTTGTTCGTTTTAACTCCCTGGCAACCCCGCGTAAATTTTTTATGCTTCTTTATTCTTAATGAAAAAGTATGTATTTCAGAAACTCGCCCAATGTTGATTTCAGCCAATGTTGATGTCACCCAATGTTGATTTTAGCTTTTATTGAACTACACTGTTGCAGCTCTGAATTTGGTTAGTACTTTTGTGGGTAAGACCTGCCTCCTCCCTCCTTTCCGTGCGATGACTGCGTTAATTTTTATACTTTAAATGCTAGCATAAAAGGAATATTCGGGGCTTTAATTTTTTTAAGTCTATATTTTATTTCTTTTTACTTTAAATCTCGTGTTAAAATGTTTAATTGATTTTTTAATTGATAAAATCCAATCTATTCTGCTCAAATAATGTCATCTTTTCAAATACTGACACATACGAGGTTGAAGTTTTTAAGCTGTGTACTCCTCATAAATTGGTTACGGTAGATAAGCTTTCTATACCTCCATACCTAATTAAAATTATATGTTTCTATAAATACTTTTAACACGGCACAAATAATACGGTCACTCTATTTTAATTACAGCTTTTACTAAAAGTCCAAACTGTAGCAGCTCTGAGTGCGATTAGTGCTTGGATTGGTGATACCTGTGGGTTTGTACCTTAAAGCTCATGTTAAAATGTTTAATTGGCTTTTTAAACTCCAATCTGTTTTGCTGAAATAATGTCATGTTTTCAAATACTCACACATACCGGAGGTTAAAGCATTTATATCGGGTACTCCTCATAAAGTGATATATCCTAGAGCCTCAGGAACATATTTTTTTAAATCATCAATATTGTGAGTAAACATTTATGTATCTGAAATTTAAAATGAGTAAAAATATTAAATCCAGATAATAATCTCCCACTCGTATTTTTTTAAAATACAAAATAGCGCCAAGTTGGTGCATTACCCAGCGAATCAAAATATGCTCCACCTAGCCAAAGTGACATATCCGTCTGTGTTTAGAAATAGGATCCTCCAAACAAAGTGGCGTATGGTACTGTGTTCTAAAATAGAATTTTGAATATAAATGATAGTGTAATTCAAGTTGAATGAAAGAGAGCTCATAAAAACTTTACAAAATAAGATTTTTGTGAATTTAAAAAAAAAAATGCATAACTTAGTAAAATTGCAGAACTTTGAAATTTTTAGAAAACATACGATACTTTATAAATTTAGATACCTAGAATACGATACTTTGTAATTAATGTAAGCATTTTGTAAATTTAAAACAATTTCAAAAACTTTGTAAACTTGATACTTCGTAATAATATTAGAATTTTTTTAGGATTTTGCAAAAATCTCAAATTCGATACTTAGAAAATTTTAAAAGAAAATCACTTTGCCAAAATTCCAAAACAATCCTGATAAATTATTGTACTTTGCAGAAATTGAAAAAAAAACGTTACTTAGAAAAAAGTTTGTACTTTCACAAAATTAAAAAAAACGATACTGAGAAATAAGATTGCACTTTAATGACATTAACAAAATAAATGGTACTTAAAATATTAAGAACTTTAAAAATTTTAAGAAAACGAAATTTAGAAATGTTTGGGGACTTTGCAAAAATTGTATGCATGAGAGAGCAATTTTTTAAACACAGAGAATACAAAACAACTTTTCAGAACACTGGATATATGAAGCAAAAGAAACTAACCTTCAGGTTTCCTTTAAATCAACTTCTATTCGACCACGTTTCACAGCTACACTCACGGTCCATTTGCTGGCTCTTACCAGCAGCTATAAGGAAACTATAATCAACAGTAAAAAAAAAATCCACAAAAAATAATAAAGTTAGTAAAAACATACACTCAAAAGTACATTATAAAACGCGTTCAAAACAAATGAAAAGGATTAATCCAAAATACGTGGTTGGCGTTGAACAAATGCATATTTCATAATGGTAGCAACTATAGTGACTGGGATAGTATAACGTTCAAGGAAAAAAATCGGGAGAATTGTTCAGGAAATGCAACAGATGGCGCTGCAGTCATAACTGACCTGGTATAGCAGACAACTCTATACTTTTCAATGCAAAAAATACGTCATTTGAATTTAAAAATTTAAATAAACTAACTGTTTAAAATATGCTTTGAGTTCAAAATAGGGTTGCAGGAGAATTATTTTATCACAGAAACAATTCCTATTATAGTTCAACACAGAGATATTAATGCAAAATATATATTTTTTTAATTCGTTGCTTGTACTAAAACAGACTATTTCATCGGTTTGTGTTGCGTTAAATTTTTCTTTTTATTTTCAGTATTATTTTGTAAGACACTTCATTATTATTTGGTAAACAAACTTTATTTTTATAATTATATAAAATATATGTGGAATCATACAATTTCATCTTACAACTTAGAGAGGGATACGAAACGAATGTAAATTTATGCTAAATTTATTTTAAATAATGCATAAGTAGACAGAAAGTCATATAAACTTTCTTTTATACAAAACAATTAAATAAAATAGCTCAGATAAAACTTGAATAAATTTTTGGTAAATAGATCATTTTGTGAGTTGTGTTTGGGGAAAGATATAGTCAAATTTATCTTAGTATAACTAAATAAATAATAAAACTTATCTGACAGCTAATCTTTATGGTATATTACTGTAAATCTTTGAAGACATATATTTTATAAGAAGAATACTCTATCTTGATCATCTTTTCATTACAATATTTTTATTTATTTAAATGTATCTTATATACATCAGTTCAATCGATCAATATCAAGATTTATTTCTGGGTTTAGATACAAAGCAAATGCATCATTGTTATAAGTTACTTATGCGCTGCACCAGCCATGTTCAGCCTATCATAACTATATGCATTTATTAAATCAATTTTACAACAATCAATTTGGCATCATATTGAGAACTTTTAAATAAATGTATTCTTCATGTCAGAATTCAAACTTCATTGAACTAATTTTATGATTTCAATACTAAATTTGCACCACTGGGGAAAAAATGATATGTATAAATTGGACAAAATATTTAAAAATAAGGTATTATTTCTTACTTTATATTACATATTAAGTTTAATATTATACAATGTCTAATAAAAAAAACAAAAGTATATTATAGATATATACGTACATCCTTACAGAAAAATAAATGTTTAAAGTATATTATCTGCTTTAGAGGAGACTAAAACTAAATTTAAAAATAGAAAATATTTTAATAATAAAAAAGTAAAATTATTATTTTAATATTTTATATGCATTTCATTCATTCAAATGCATTATTTACATTCACTCATCTTTGAAACTTTTACTTTATTTCCTTTTGTACATTTGTCTCTATTGATACCATTAATATAAGAATGAAGTCTGGTTATCAAGTAAAATCGCAACAATGTTTCTGTCAGTTCGACGTTCTGGCTTTCACATCCTATAAAGTTCAATGTGGAGTTTGGTGAAAATGTCACATAAATCACTTGTACTATCTCTGTGAAGTAAGTTTATAGAGAAACATGTTGTAAATTTGTACGTAAGTTTTTAATAAAATTAAATAGATTTATTGATTGAATGATTAATCAGATTACGATCTAGCAAAATTTACTACTACAATCACAGTCTAATCGATAATTTCCATTGCTGACAACAGAGGGCGCTACACTCTCTTAATCCAAAATTTTACCCGATGTGTCCTGAATTATTGGAACAAGTTTTTCAAGACTTCTCTGTTACGAACGCGACCTAGGTATTCTAGGCACTGTAGTAGCAACCATAGAACCATGTGCTTATTGGATGTGTATTGCATATGAAAGGTCACCAGATTATAACGAAAAGCGATCGCAATTGGAGCGCTTGTGGACGATTCGCCGAGCTTAAAGTCGTGGGGGTTATTATCCAGATTAACCATAAAAACTCATGTAGACGCTGTAGTTTTACGTTCTCTATATCTGAATTTTTAATGTTACGCTGTAGTTTTACGTTTTGAAATGTGCATATAGATGGCGGTACATGCAGCGTGCAAAAGGTGGCGAACCGTAAATGGTAACTTTTATTCAAATTATAATAACTAAAAAATGATTTCAAATTTTAAAACATCTCGCTGAGTCGTATTGTCTCGGATCCTGAATTTCCCGTTTTACCGAATCCCATGCCCTTCTTTCCGATTTTATTTTACAGACGAACAGACATCTTCTTTTATTGTAATGGATTTATTGCTCTGTATCTCAAAACTTCTTTTGTTGACCGTGCGAGAATAATATCCCCCGAACCAATCAATCAAATATTTTTTGTATTACAAAACTACAATGTTGGTAGATATTGTGTCTTACCAGATTTTGTTTTTTATTTTTACATATGCGCTTTATTACCTAATATGTAGAAATACATATTATCCGAAATATGGTTTTAACTTCATTAATTCGAGAATTTAAATTATAATCTTAAGATACATAGTTATCAATCAAAACATGAATGCTTTTATTAATTTACGTTATTTTTGTTTATATTTCTTTATTTTGAAATTAGATATATTGTAAGATGTGAGAAATTAAAAATTTTAAAATTAGAAATATTATATTACATAATCATTTTTTTATTATAAATAATAATTCATACCTACTTTTGTTAATTTTACCATTATCAGTTGATCTTAGGTACCCTAGGAATTGTGAGCAAGCAAGCAAAGCAAATTTATAATAAACGACAAAAATAAACCATTTGTCCTTACGAATCATTTCTTATTTTTTAAAGTTGGGCAGTCCTCTAAGTGTATATATATTTTTCTTTTATCCAAAATTCAAATTACTTCTTAGTCGTCTAACAGATACAACAGAATTAAACTCTGTTAAAATTTACTTAGTCGAGGATATAATATTTTCAATCAAAGTATAGTATTCTTTTAATCGAAAGGCTTTAAAAGATTCCAGTATTCTTTTAATCCAAAGGCTTTAAAAGATTCCAATTCATATATTTTTTGTCTCGAAGGTAAAAGATAACTATGAAGTAGCTTGCGAGTGTTTAATGTTTCTCTATTTCCTGAGTTTAAAATGAATTGCTAATATTTGCATAAAATAATGACAGAACCTCTGAATAAATAATAAATCTATTCGATTGCAAAATTACATACATATAGCAAATTATATTTTATAATTTATTTGCATTATCTTCAGATATTAAATTCTTTCATACTGTAAAGGGAAACATTATAGAAAATATTTTTACCAATTTTACATATTAAGAATTTTCAAATTATTAGTAGGGATTTTGTTAATTGGCATCTTGAAATATGTTTAATATCATATTAGTAAAATGTGCATTGATTTCTGCTACAGGGCAATTTTTTATAAAATAGAAAACCCTACTTTATTTGCATTCATTTTTTATGCAAAGTTAAAACACACATTAACGTAAATATACTTATAAGAAATACAAATATATTTTTAACAAAAAAAAAACAGTAAGATGTGGTGCCGAAAAGTGAAAGAATGTTTAGTTTTATATATTAACCAGAAAAATAATGCAACATTTACTGCATCGCTATAGAATGCTCTAATTAGTTATTTTTCTTCTTGGGATTAATGTAAAATATGCAAACTACATAAAATATTTATTGCATCTCTATGGAATGTGATAATTAGTGTTTTTCTTTAGTATGTAAAATATGTAAAATATTTATTAGATTTCAAAGTTTTATTCCGAAATATAAAATATTTGAATTATGTTTTTCCAAGGACAATTATAATGTGATATTTAAAGAACAGAAGTAATTGTCTAATGTATGTACAGAGTTGAAAATTATGACCTAACATGTAGAATTATATAAAATTAAAGTAAAATATAGTATCTATAAAAAAAATTAAATTAATAAAGCTTATTAAACATAAAATAAATACTAAAATATGTACATTCCCTATAATTAAAAACCCAGGTTCAATATTTTATTGGACCACCTTTAGCCCGAATTACAGCAAGTATGCGGTGAAGCATAGATTCTACAAGGTGCTGGAGTGCATTTAAGTCAAGAGATATTAGGCGTTAGACAAGCAGATTGAAAGCTCTTGTACAGTTGATGACAAAGGATATTGTTGTCGGATGTGTCTTTCCAAAAAGTCGCAAACGTTCTCGATAGGTTTTGAATCTGGATTGTGGTGGCCAAGGTATATGGTGAAGATCCCAGACCATGTGACCAAACTTGTTTGTTTAGAATAACTAGTTGCAAGACCAGGAAAGGCTACCTCCAGTACTCAGGAGGCACCCAAGGTCCCCCAATCTCACCAGACCAGCATTTATTAAGGTCTAAATAAAGGAATAGCTGAAGGAATATATTAGGGTAATACAAACAGATTTACATTATTACAAGCTTGACATGAACTTTAAAATTTGAATTTGAAAAGGACATATAATTTTATCCTTTTTAACACTTTACAACAAAATTGAAAAGTGTTTATGACTTTGTTCATTCTGTCTGTCTGTCTGTCTGCCGTTAGCACGATAACTGCCGTAAAAATGATTTTATCAAAATGAATTTTTAGTATGTTTTTCAGACGGTCTGTGGGACCTATGGGAATATAAATGAATAATATCACCCAATTAGTTTTTTAGTGAACCCGGGTTGAAAAAATGAAATGCATTGAACCCTATGGGACCTAATTTTTCAAACATTTTTTAAGCAAATTTAAAATTCACAAATTGCTTCGAAATTTTCAAAAAATATTCACATTATCTCATAAAATATATAAAAAAAATTTCAGTAAAATATATTAAGCAGTTTTTTAATTAAAAATTATTTAATATAGGGAAAAAAACAAACTCAATTAAATTCTGATTTTTGGGATATCCTCCAGAAAGAAAAAAGAGATATATTATATAATAAATATCTTTCCAAGACTTTAATTATTTTGTATATGAGAGAGGCTTCACATTTTAAACTAAATTTGGCAGATAACAATTTTTCAATTTTTTTTAATGTATATAACTCTTCATGATATACTTATTTGATGGCATTTTTAATGCACTTTCCTACGTCCTAGGGAGTTAATATTTGGTACACAGCTTAAATTTGTTGAACATTTTATTCTACAAAAATTTGGTGGATCTTTAAATATAGATCATACATTTTTTTCGAAATGGTCTGCAAATAATCCCCGTTCACTTCTATAAATCATTGTTGTACTATTGTTAAAAATTCTGATGTGGGCAGCACATGTCTTTCCCTGCAGACTCATATTCACGTTCTCTTTATTTTTTCAATAATGATTTGAGTTTATCTGCACAAAATAACAGCCATAAGTATTTTAAATGACACTGAATTTGCACGTTAAACTTAAATTTGGTTCTCATTTGATAGCTGGACTTATTGTTAAAGGTGAAGTAGCGAAAACGTGAAAAAACTAGAATATCTCAAGAACGGCTAGTCCTAGAGTAATGGGTTTAGTCTTATTCTTTTTGTTGTCAAAAATCACGTATAAAATAGGAATTTAACTGATATAATTGAGCACACGTAGTCTTTTATTTTTATATTTAACGATTTTTGCGGGCCATTTCGCAAATACAGCCTGTTCCTTGTCCCGAATCGTACTAGAATAACCTACAAATGATTTATATACTAAATTTTATTAAATTTGGTATATAAATCACTTGTAGGTTATTGAAATATTATACACCAAATTTTGTTAAATTTGTTCTATTGGTTTTTAGCTAGAATGGATAAAGGCAATTTCTGCCGGCCATTTCGCAAAGAAGGCAGATTCTTTTATTACGAATCGTACTATAATCTAATGAACATCAGGATTTCCCACAAAAAACATACCTACCAAATTTTATGAAATTCGGTCCATTAGTTTTTCAATTAGAGTTGATGTAATATCCTCACAGAAACATACACAGATATACCCTTACACACACAGACGTCCTAAAAATAGTTTTTTTCGTGTTCTAGAAGTCCCAAAACGTGTAGATCCTTCGAAAATACGAGTCCCGATCTCCAGCACGATTCCAATACTTTGAATACATACACACACACACACATATTATCTGTATATCTGTGTATTATCTGCGTATCTAAATTCCGTGCCTATACATCTACAATAGTTGTGATTTTAAATGATCCCTAAACTTTTATTATTCCTTCAACGAAGCCTAATTTTAACTTATGCAGAATGCAAATATCTCAAGCGATTGTAAGTTGAGTTACATAAGAATTGTTGAATTTTTTTTCACACAAAATTATTTAGCTCTGGAGTCTGGAATACAAGTTATATGAATGAAATATTCATTGATTTTGCATAGAGAATCAGATGATTTATATTTGGATACAGTTTTAAATATTTAAGTGTAATATATTACTGTAGTACTGTGATAATGTAAAAGATATCACCACTGAATGTATCACATTTTAGAAATTTTTAAATGAAATTGCATTTCAGTTGGAAAGTGTTTCATAATCAATGCTTATGCATGATTGATCTTTCTTGTTAATTTTGCAGTATAAATGTCTTTAATTTAATTTTCTTGCTCATGATTTATGTTGATGCCTTGTCATGTTTGTTATAATGATGCTATTTTGTAATATGCAAATTTTGCCTGCCGATGTGGATGATATTTAAGCATGTAAGTACGATTTCACGTGACGCTACTGAGGAAGGGTGAGTTTACGTCCGAAAGCGCTCTGGCTTTTTTAAATCTATTTGTACGTCAATAGGATGTCTATTAAATGACTTTTTCGAATCAAATGTTTTGTCTTTAATTAAATCATTTAAAATCTTGACGTGTTACCACTCTATGTATTGACATGAACATCTAAATTGCAAAATTGGGAAATTGATTATTGTGAATTTTTAAATAGATTTCACTAAACATTAAAAATGTTATAAACATTTTGGGACAAGGAAAGCAAAATTAAAATTTTAAGAAATTTACAAATAAATTTAGGAAGGAAAATGTATAATACATACAATTAAATTAAAATAGAGAATGAAAGAAAAGATCAAAATGAGGGAGAGGTTAGCTTCTTTTTTTCATTAAATAATCAATAAACGTAAAGGTAAAAATTAAAATTAATATATAAATTTTTCTATTGACCAGTATTAATTAAAATCAGAGGGTACTCACAAACTTAAATTACTTTTTTCAATATTTCTTTGGCAATAAGTATACAGTTTTTCATTTTTAACACTTTACAACATAGTTGAAAGTGTTTATGAGTTTGCTCATTCTGTCTGTCTGTCCGTTAGCACGATAACTGCCTTAAAAATGGCTTTATCAAAATGAAATTTTAGTATGTTTTTCAGACGGTCTGTGGGACCTATGGGAATATAAATGAATAATATCACCCAATGAGTTTTTTATTAAACCCGGATTGAAAAAATGAAATACATTGAATCCTATGGGATCTAATGTTTTAAACATTTTTTAAGCGAATTTAAAATTCACAAATTGCTTCGAAAATTTTAGAAAATAGTCAAATTATCCCATAAAATATATAAAAAAATTTCAGTAAAGTATGTTATGTAGTTTTTTAAATAAAAATTATTTAATATAGAGAGAAAAACAAATTCAATTAAATTTTGACTCTCGTTATATCCTCCAGAAAGAAAAACGAGATATATATTATAATAAATATCTTTCCAAGAGTTTAATTATTTTATATACGAGAAAGGTTGCATATTTGAAAATAAATATGGTAGATAACAATTTTTCAAATTTTTAAATAAAATAAATTATTATAGTATTGTGATGAATTAAACGATTGGAAAAATGATTATGAATGAAATGCTGCTTTTATATAGAGGCGATTTATATTTCGATGACTTCATTTGAATAAAGTTCATTTGTTTTCGATGAAGTTTTCAAATATAATAAATTATTGTAGTGTTATGATAGTTTTAAAAATATTACCAAGGAATGTATCGCATTTTAGAGATGTTTAAACCAAGCATATTATATTTCAATGCCGTCATTTCAATGAAGTTCATTTTCTTCGATGAAGTTTTCAAATATAATAAATTAATGTAGTATTGTGATAATTTTAAAAATATTACCGAGGAATGTATCGCATTTGAGAGATGCTTGTATAAAATTGTATTGAAGTTGGAAAGTATTTCATAATCAATGCTTTATACATGATTGATCTTTCTTGTTATTTATATTGATGCAGGATTTGAACACACGTTTAAAAGGAATTATTAGATATGGGGGATTTAGTGAGATGAAATTTACTCGAAAAGGAACAGTTAAAACCATAATGATCAATATCGCCAAAGTTATTACAAATACTGTTTGAAGTAGTTTAAATTTTGAAAAAAAAACGTAAATAAAAAATCAAGGAAAGGACCGTGACCTGTTAGAAAATAGATGAGATATTTATTATAAATTTGCAAATTAGTATTGACCTTGAGAAGGAAGAAGAGCTTGCTGGGTTACCAGACCTAGGAGAAATATAGTCTAATAAATAATTTTGCCAGAGATTGAGGATGCAATTGTTACAAAATTTGGAAAGGAGAGATTTAGGGTAAGGAATGCTCATAGGGGATCTAGAAACAGTAGCAAATTTAGCGTAATGGCCAGCAATTTCTTTACCAGAGTTACTTACCAGAGTGAGCCTTAACCCAGGATTTTGTGATAAGATTTTTAGCCAGAAGAACTTTAGATGTGATGCTGATAAGATAATTAGATTTATTTTTGATAGAAATAAGGGCTTGAATATGACATGTTGCCAGAGAAAATATTAGCTAGAGTGTTATTACAAGATGCCCAATCGATAGTAAATGATATAGCAGTATGCTTGGCTTGGAAAACCGTATTCTTGTCATCATGTTTGTGAGAGAGAACCTTCTCTGGAATATCCTATTTAAAAATACATGTAAAAGTAAAAGAGTTAAAATTGAAAAACTAGTGTTAATATCAATTTTTAAACCATCAGTAAAAATATTGTACACGATGGAATCTTTATCCACTCTATTAATTAAATTGACAGAGCGTTTAGAAGGGTGAGTATAAGAAGAGGGTGCAGGAACATAAAAATTAGAGGGGAAGGGAAGAGAAGAAAAGGAATCAATTATCTGCTTCCAAAAAATGTATTTTTTATAAGGGGTATTGATAGTGAAATGAATAGGTGGTATGCAAGTAAGGAAAAATAATGAAACACTGGAGGTGGCACTGTAGCCGGAGCAGATGTTCAGTCAAAATACTCTTTGAATAGAAAGTTTTTGATTTGTTGTAAAGTAAATTTTTCCTCCAATACCAGAAACGAAAGTTATAATTTTTTTAACTACGCAAAAATACCAACATTTTAAAAAAAATTTGTTGATCGAAGGTAGAGCAATACTTAAGGCAATTTCTTTAAGAATTCGAGAGTGCGGATTCCAGTTAAGTTTATAGTCAATTATGAGGTCTAATTATGAAGCCTAATGTGTGTATGTGTGCGTACTTAAAACTTTGCAGACGATATCTCACTCACGAACGAAATTTAGTATAGAAATTATAATCCGTGACTACTGGAAGCCTATTGAATTTGAACGCAATCGAATGTTTAGAAGCTTCCCAAATTTTCAAATGAAATTTTGAAAAAAAAATCACCAAAAACTCAGAACCTTCAATAATGTTACGAAATAATCATTTCTTATGTAATTTTTCATAAGAAAACGATTAACATAAGTTCTAAAACGCTAGCCTGAACCGTTCTCTACATATTGCACTTTTTCAAATAAATTGATAAAAAAAATCGCAAAAATTTAAAAATTATTAACTATTGCGAAATATGTTCACTTTTTATAAGCAATATTATGCGATACATTTGTTTTCGTGTATTGAGTTCATTCCATTCACGAGTGAAGAGAGAAGATGCTTTGTGTAATATTTTTTTTTTATTTTGACGCCTAACAATTCGCCAAAAGTCATTTATATATTAGAAATGCTCTTCTCTCCGTTCGTCTGTAACGCTTTGACGAACTTGGTGATTCCTTTGGCAAAATATTGTCAACTTGACGACATTTCGCCCCAGATTGACAAAAATATCGTTAAAATCGCAAAAATGACGCCAAAATTATTTATTCAAATATTTTAAAACATAGACTGTATTGCTTATTGCGGATGCTATCAATATTGAAAATTTTCAATTTAGAGTTGAGGAAAATATAAGTTACTAGAGTACTACTGATTAGTTTAACGTGTTGTCAACCAGAAGCGCCAAATGTACAATTCAACATAAAAACACTGTGCCGTAGATCTTATACATAAATTTTACACTGTGAAAGAAGTAAATTCATTGCATTATATGATCTGAAAGTCCTTCTAAGAGGCTGGTGACAGCGGAAGGAGGGTACGGGCCCTATGTATGTCGTCCCGACTGTTTACTGGGATAAATTGGGTGCCACTATCCAGGCAGTCCAAACAGACGCCTTATATCTTCGGACGGTCGGAGGCGGGTAACAAAATTTTTAAGACATGGGAATTGCATTCCGAGTAGCCGAGTTCAATTCCTGGATCTGCCCAAACTATCACTGTGGTTACGCGTGGAATGAGCACGCTAAATCTGTAGGTCCGAAAATTCTTCCAAAAGGTTAGTGGCAGGGGAAGGAGGGTACAGTCTCTGTGGATGTCACCTTGCAGTCTAAATTGTATGATCAGGTCATCCAAACAGTCACATTACACCTTTGGGTAGGTTGGACGGTCTTGGTCGATAGGAAAAAAAATCAAGCGCACCGGAGGGCATCTGGTAGGCCTAGAAAGACTTTCTGATCCAGCTTTTACCGGTCCCTGGAGAAGAAATCTATTAATCGCTTCCGTTATATTCGGTAACGGGATTGATACTATTAGTGTGCAAAGATTCAACCTTCGAAGTCATACAGGGGGAGCTTTTAGGAATTTGAAAACATTAAAAGAAACCATTTTGTCTTTTCCTGGAGGGAATATAACCGAGTTAGTTAGGTTCTGCCCCGTGGATGATACTACATGCACAACGAGTCAAGTCTCTATGTCACCGGAAAAGGATTATGGAGCTTCAGTAAATATTTTCCCTGTCCGCATTTTCTTGTCGCCTCAGGAATTGATTGAACCTTATTAGTCTCCATTAAGTTGTGTCCTGTTGTTTATACAATAATTATGAAAAAATTCACCGGGAAGGTAGCTTCTAGAAGGTCTGAAAGGACAAAACGTGTTACAAATTTATTATATAGATTTTTCATTTAACTAATAGTTATCAATATACGAGAGGTGAATTGATAACAATAAAATTAACTACGGCATAATTAATTCAGAAATTTCTAGTTTCTACTCATGTTATCTTTTAAAAATAATTAATCATTTAATCTTCCAACTGTTAATACATTTTCTGAATAACAAATTTACCACAGAAACTCTTCTTAAATATTTATATTGAAAGGAAATTAAACTATTCCTTGTCAACAAGAGACATTTCTTAATTATTTATACATCGTTCAGTATGAAACAGATCAGCGTCTTTTTATTTTAAGTAGTTTTAACATTCGTTATCGAGTCCCCGCTTGCTCAGCAAATGCAGTAATTACCGGTAATCTTTGAGCCGTAATAACTCCCATGCGGTATCATAAATTCAGTCTTAATTGCAGAGATATCTTTAGTGTAAATTATGACCCCTGGTTCCAGCGCGATATGTTCGATTTAAACTTCTACCCCAATGGACTCATATGTAAATTATCAGCCATTTGGGCAACAAAAACGTTTCATAGTGGCAATTAACTTAATTTTCAGAGCCTTTAAATTGTTAAAAAATTTCAATCTCGGAAAATGACATATGAAATAGCTTTAACTAAGTATAATTTCATTATTAGATCTTGTGAAGGAGTATTTATTTGTGTCGCAATATCTTGACATTAAAGTAGCTCATTTATAAAATAAATGATAATTGTTGGGAAAATATTCATAGTCAGAGAAAAATATGTTTAATTATTTTATTTTATTTTCCCCGTTTATAAAATAAGTGACGGCTTTATTTAACGTGAAAGCGATCAAATTAAAGTCCGTATTGATTTCTGGAGAACCAAATATCTAAATAATAATTGTCTAAAATGTTCTGTCTTTTCAAACACGCAGAAGACCCTCGGTGACTTAAAAAACTGAATCTTTGCACACTTATAGCATCAACTGAAGGATAAAACCTAATAAAGTTGGAATTTTGATTTCCACCAAAGGGGGAGATTCTGTTACAACTATCCCTATTTTTAATTATTCAAATTATGTCTTGCCAATAAAAGTCATTTATTAATTATTTAAATTTCTTTAATGTGAAACAGACCAGCGCCTTCTTATTTTAGGTAATTTTGAACATTTATTATCGACTCCCAGCTTGCTCAGCAAATGCAGTAATTACGGGTAATCTTTGAGCCGTAATAACTCCCATGCGGTATCATAAATTCAGTCTTAATTGCGGAGATATCTTTAACGTAATTTATAACCCCTGGTTCTAGCCCGATATGTTCGATTTAAACTTCTACCCCAATGGACTCATATGTAAATTATCAGCCATTTGGGCAACAAAAACGTTTCATAGTTGCAATTAACTTAATTTTCAGGACCTTTAAATTGTTAAAAAATTTCACTCTCGGTAAATGACATATAAAATAATTTTAATTAAGTATAATTTTATTATTAGATCTTGTGAAAGAGTTTTTTTTTTATTTGGTACGTAATATCTTGACGTTAAAGTATCTCATTTATAACATAAATGATAATTGCTCGGAAAATATTCATAGTTAGAGAAAGAGATGTTTAATTATTTTATTTTATTTTTCCCGTATTTAAAATAAGTGACTACTTCATTTAATGCGAAAGCAATCAAATCAAAGTCTCCATTAATTTCTGGGGAACAAAATATATAAATAATGACTATCTAAAGTGTTTTGTCTGTTCAAATCCCACAGAAGCCCCACCGGTGATTTAAAAACCTGAATTATTGCACACTTATAGCATCGACTTAGGGATACAATCTAATAGAATCGGAATTTTGATTTCTACCAAAGAGGGAATTTCTGTTACAACTATTCCTATTTTGAATTATTCAAACTATTTCTTGCCAACAAAAGGCATTTCTTAATTATTAATATTTCTTTAATATAAAACAGACCAACACTTTTTTTATTTTAGGTGATTGTTAACATTCGTTATCAAGTCCCGGCTTGCTCAGCACATGCAGTAATTCAAGGTAATAATCTTTGAGCCGTAATAACTCCCATGCTGTATCATAAATTCAGTATTAATTGCAGAGATATCTTTAGTATAAATTATGACCCCTGGTTCTAGCGTGATATGCTGGATTTAAACTTCCACCCCAATGGATTCATATGTAAATTATCAGCCATTTGGGCAACAAAAACATTTCATAGTTGCAATTAACTCAATTTTCAGGGCTTTAAGTTGTTTAGAAATATCAATATCGGAAAATGACATGTGAAATAACTTTTACGAAGTATAATTTCATTATTAGATATTGTGAAGATGTGTTTTTATTTTGTGTCGCAACTTCTTGATGTTAA
Organism: Amaurobius ferox; assembly: GCA_951213105.1. NCBI lineage: Eukaryota > Metazoa > Arthropoda > Arachnida > Araneae > Amaurobiidae > Amaurobius > Amaurobius ferox. The sequence goes on along the minus strand of OX578133.1, from coordinate 71,927,489 downwards.
AGTAGCTCATTTATTATATAAATGATAATTTTTGAAGAAATATTCATAGTTAGAAAGAAGAGATGCTTAGTTATTTTATTTTATTTTTCCGAATTTTATAAGAGATGGCTGCATTATTTAATGTGAAAGAGATCAAATGTATTTATACATTGAATTCTGGGAAACTGAAAATTGTAAAAGCATTAGAAAATTATAGCAATTCAAATAATTTTATTAAATCAGACTTACCCTGCATAAGAAACCGTGAAAAACACAATTTTGTTTTAAGTGTGAAACTTTATCAAACAGTATATTTGGGTCAAAGTCAGTCTAAGAAGAGTGTAACCTCAGACAAACAGATTTATTTCATTTTCGGATCGTTACAGCACACTGAAGAGGAGAAAAAATAGTATATGTCTAGTTTATTCACCATTGACCTCTTTATCTACCAATCCCGGAACATATATATAGAATTCTCTGAAATTACAAACTCAAACGTAGAGGCGAATCAAATTAGGTTATTTTTTCATTGAAAACATTACATATACAATATTGAATTTGAGAACTGTGGTCAATTCCACAGTGTGTCAAAAGTTGTGTTCGACTTAGTTCAAATGAGATACAATTAACAATGCCAGTTGAAAAAACTCGCCAAACAATCTTGAAGAGAGCAGGCAGCATGTCAGTTGGGTAACTATAACAGTTTAGAAGGTGTTATAATACCACTTCCACAGTCAAAAAGCATAGAACAAGAAAGATCAATCATGCTTAAAGCATTGATTATGAAACACATTACAACTGCAATGCAATTTTATTTAAACATCTCTAAAATGCGATACATTCAGCGGTAATATTTTTGAAATTATCACAGTTCTACATTAATTTATTATATTTGAAATCTTAAAATTTCATCGAAAAAAATGAACTTTATTCAAGTGACGTCATTGAAATATAAATCGCCTGGCTCTCTATGTAAAAGTTGTAAATATTTCATTCATACACTTTTATCCCATTCCTTTCATTCATCACAATACTACAATAATTTATTTTATTTAAAAATTTAAAACCATGGAGGTACACGTAATTTAACTCTATGTTTAAAACTTCATTGAAAATGTCTGCTATAAAATCGTATGTTCTCTATGTAAAATCAATGAATGTTTCATTCATATCAGATTTCAGACTCAAAGAGCTAAATAATTTTGTGTTAAAGAAATTCAGCAATTCTTATACAACTCATCCGACATCTTTATGTGTTTACATTCTCGATAAGTGAAAATTAGGCTTCGTTGCAGAAATAATCAAAGTTTAGTGATCATTTAAACTCAAAGATATTATAATTGCGTTGTTTCAGAATGTAGGTGCACAGAAATTAAGCAAAAATAAATAGGTTATAGGACGCATACATACAAAATATAAATTGGAAAGAGCACAATAAATATAAATTGAAAAGAGCTTTAAAAATCGCAATTTTGACACAAGATGGATAGCATTGATCAATTAAACTCAAATATATTGTAATTGCGTTGTTTCAGAATGTAGATGCATATAATTTAAGAAAAAATAAAGCGGTTTTTTTGGATGGATACAACACTAAATATAAATTAAAAAGAACTTTAAAAATCACAATTTTGACACAAGATGGATGCCATATTTTATTTTGAAGTGGATCATGTGATCTCTTCATATAATATGGGTGTAATTATTATTTCAATTCCTATTTAAAAAACTACCGAGTATATTTTGCTGAAAGTTTTTTCAAAATTTTCATGGGATAATTTGAATATTCGCAAAACTTTCGAAGAAATTTGTGAATTTTAAATTCTCTTAAAACATGTTTGAAAAATTAGGTCCCATTGGGTGCAATGTATTTCATATTTTCAACCCAGTTTCAGTCCAAAACTAATTGGGCGATATTATTCATTTATATTCCCATCGGTCCCACAGACCGTCTGAACAACATACTAAAATTTCATTTTGATAATGTCATTTTTACGGCAGTTATTGTGCTAACTGACAGACAGACAGAATGAACAAAGTCATAAACACTTTTCAATTATGTTGTAAAGTGTTAAAAATAGAAATTCAAAGGAGTTGGAGTATCCAAAGCGAAAATTCTCCTGCGGGTGGTATCCGCCTTTGAAAAATTAACAAGAAATGTATCAACATGGGCCCATAAGAAAGCGAAAGTGTATTAAATTGTGCAATTATTGTTTTTCAGCGGCAAAGTTACAGAAATTTCTTTAAGATCTCTTTGTATCATCAGCGTTTTCTAGTTTTATTTGGATTTAAAAAAAAAAAATCAAGACATTGAAAACCTTTTCTTCAATATTTTCATGTATTGCAATATTCGCACGGAATTTCTTCGAATTTGTTTATTTTAGAGATATCATATCCACAGTCAGTCAGTTCATATTTACAGACATCGTTGAAAAAAATTATTGATTCGTATTCGGAGATGCAGAAAACTTGTAAATTTTTCAATATCTGATCGTCGGATTTTTGAAGTCACAATAATACTTTACCATTATTTATAATGTGAAATGTAGAGAAGGTAAAAACCAGATGAATGACGATATCATTCAGATCCAAAGTTGTTCTTCGATCTGTAATCTGACAGAAGAGAATGCAGCATGCACAACAGATAGAGAACATACAATCATATACGTAGCTCAATGGATAAAGCGTCGAATCGACAAGCAAAAATGTGTGGTTCGGGGCTGAGGCCTTTCAATGATAGTCTCGGCCATAAAGCAAGGCCAAAGTAAAATGCCAATTACAAAGTTGTAGAGGATTGTCTCATTAGTAGGACTCGAAATCAGCAACACACCAAACGCGTAAATGCAAGTCGATAAATGCCTGCCAAAAATTCTTATCATCATGGACTATAACACAGGGACATTGGTATTTTTCTGGAATTGAAATGTGCAATGTTGATAATGAAAGTGGTTTTAATATTTCAACCGTAAAAAGAAAACGAGAAAACATGCATTCTCAAATGCATAATTTACATCGCAGAACAGGAGATATCTTTTGATAGGGATTAATGTCTTCTACATATATCAATATTTAAAATTTGCTTAAGGGGCTGTCTTCATCGATATTTGAGCACTGACTCCGAAATCTTCATCAAGTGAATATATTTCACGGTACTTGATACTTTTTTAAGTGTTGTGTTATATTTTTCATACATTTATTTGAAAAAAACGTGCAATATTTCGGGAATTCTAAAGTCTGTGCCAATCATTTTCTAATTACAAATTACATAAGAAATGATTATTTACGTAACATTGTTAAAGATTATGATGATTTTTTGATGATTTTCTCAAAATTTTATTCTAAAATTTGGAGCTCTTCCGAACATTTGATTGTGATTAAAATCAATAGACTTCCTGTATTCACCGATTGCAATATGTGTACAAATTTCAATCGAAACGCTCTAAATTTTCGTAAGATACCGTTTTCACACGCACATACACACACACACAAACACACAGACACATACACACACAAATACACACACACGCATGCACACAGACATCGCCTAAAAAAGTTCGATTCGAGTTCAAGGATGCATGAAAATCGAATTTGAATATTCGACCACTTCGCAATATTTTCTCTATACATTATACTATGTACTATATAGGGAAATTTATTAAGCTGCAACTTTTTTAATGAGTTTTATTTAGTTTAACAAGGTTCAATAATGCGAGCCTAATATTTGAAGTCGAAAATAGTTGACTCACTTGAAAAGTGGCAAGATTCTGCTCCGTTGTTGTTGTTGAGACCCAGACCGTCCGACCTACCAGAAAGGTGTAAGGTAACTGTACGGACGGCCGGGAAGTGCCACCCAATTTAGACCGGAACCCAGTGGGGGAGGCATCCACAGGGACCGTACCCTCCTTCCCCTACCACCCTGCCCCGTGTCAACTTTCAGCATTTTAGTTCCCTGTGGTGACTTTGAATTGGTTCTGAGAGACTATATCTCCCATTTTGTCCTTTCAGAGAAAATATCGAAAATCCGACGACGTTCGGCTCTGTTTGATGGTCGATACTGCATCATTATGTAATTCACCGTTCTAGATCACCAGGGGGCTTTTGGAGGGATTAAAAATTATTTTCGAACCAGAAATATTTTCTCAGCTAATGGGAGGTAACTCAAAATTTTGGATCTATTAGATTCTTTCCGACAGTTAATAAAATAAGAGTGCAAAGATTCAGATCACCGAGAGGCCTCTGAAGAGACTTTGGACTCCATCCCTTTCAACGCCCCGAATTGTAAATCAAAAATATGGCTTCGTTAAGTTCTGCGCAACAGTCGATACTATATATATGCAAAATTTCAGTCTTTTAGGTTCCCAAACGTCTTCTGGAGCATCTAGAAAGCAAAAAGAAGTTAAACCAGTTACACAATAACAAATAGTTGTATTGTATGTGACCTAGAACAACCTATGTCTGGAAATCGTTTGGACAAGTGCCCTGCACTATTGACTTTTATCTCAATCATTGAGAAATACTGGAGAGCTCGCTGTCTAACGGCCTAACGGCCTAACGGCCAAACGACCGGCATTTCTAAACAACAACAACAACAACACAATAACAAATATTGTTTAATTTCAAGTATAAAAGTGGCTTACATTTTTGTAATGTTTAGTGCTTATTGCCAAAATAATAGTAAATATTATGACAATTGGAAAGCTGTTGAAAGATTTACTTTATAAAACAAGCTTAAAGCAGAGCATTAATTTCTACATGAAAATGGATAATACAAAAACGGATTTTCTCTGATAATAACTACACCTTATCTTTCACATTGGATTTAGAAGAGTTCTAACGTATGCAAGGAGGGAATTTATATCTAAGTAGGAGGGAATTTGTATCTAAGTTCCCGAAAGCAAGGTATGACATCATAATATTGGGAATATATCATATAGGAAACTCACAGGGGCTGTCTTACAACAGCATGCGTTTATTCTGAGATCTCAATAATAATACACAGGGTGTTTTATATCTCTCTATAGGGTGTTTTTTATAAATAAATAGGTCACAGAACCTATTCACAGAATAAATATGTCACAGATTCCAATTTAAAAATGTGATGTGGTTAGCACATGAGTTTCGCAACATAATGGAAGTAATCAAGATTGACATCACGTCTGCATACAATAGATAAAACCAAGGACAAAGCGCCCTTAAAAAACGAAAGGTTTTTCATTTAACATCCTAAAAGACGTACAAAATATTGTTAAAAACTGCCAGAGCGCTTTCGGACGTATATACGCCCTTCATCAGTGGCTACATCAGAAGTAAAAGCATGGAATGTTTATATATAAGACATTTTAAAACAAATTTGCATAAAATATAAAATGGTAAATGAACTTACTAAAATAATACAAGAAATATACATGGAAATTACAAACTTATTTTGTATTTAAGCTTGTTTTGTAATTTCCGTGTATATTTTTTGTATTATTGTAGTAAGTTCATTTACCATTTTATATTTTATGCAAATTTGTTTTAAAATGCTCTCTATATAAATAAACATTCCATGCTTTTACTTCTCATATAGCCATTGATGTAAGGCGTATATACGTATATACGCTCTGGCAGTTTTTAACAATATTTTGTACGTCTTTTAGGATGTTAAATGAAATACCTTTCGTTTTTTAAGGGCGCTTTGTCCTTGGTTTTATAATGGAAGTATTTAACTACTTTCAATACAAAATAATGACGGATAAGGTCCGGTCCACGGCACAATATTTTTAACGTTGAAAAGGATACTGAAATTCACCGTTGTTTCAGATGAATAATACAAAGTAGGTACTTATACTTCGAGCAAATATAATTGGATAATTAAAATTATTGCTAAGATCTGCTAAGCATTATACTCCAGTATATTCAAATATCTTAATTATATTATCTTCCATTTGGCGTCTTCTTTGTAACCTTGGAGTTATCTTTGTAACTTTGGTGTCATTTTTGCCAATTTTGCGATAATTTCGTCAATTTGACCCCGCAACAAAAAGTCGTCAAGTTGGTGATATTTCGCCAAATCAGTAGCCAATGTCGCAAATTTTTTGTCCAAGTCTTACATATTTGATGATACTTATCACTGTCCATTCTTATGTAATTTTGGATACATTTCACTTTCCCTATATGCATAGTATATTCAAATGTATATAATGTATAGGGAAAGTATTGTGACGGTGGTCGAAAATTCGAATTCGAGTTTTCGATAGTAGAACACGTTTCAAACATATCCGAACTGGGATCGAAAGCTTTTCAGGTGGTGTCTGTGTGTATGCGCGTGTGTGTGTGTGCGTGTGCGTGTGTATGTATGTCAGTGGATACGATATCTCACAACCAAATAGGGCGTTTCGAACAAAATTTGGTGCAAATATTACAATCAGTGAATACTGGAAATCTATTGATTTTAAACGCAATTGAATGTTCGAAAAGAATAAAAAATTTCGATTGAAATTAAAAAAAATCATTAAAAATTAAGAACTTTCAATAATGTTACATAAATGATCATTTCTTGCGCAATTTTTTCATCATAAAACGAATGACATGAACTGCAGAACGCTAGAATAAACGGCTCCAGACATATTTTACATTTTTAAATTAAATTTATCAAAAAATAACAGAAAATTAAAAAGTACTAACTATTGGGATATATGTTCACTTTTCATATCCAACAAATTTGTTAACACCATTCTCGTAATTCTAGTTCGTTCTATTCACGAGAGAATATAATTTGGGTAATAGTTTTTAGAGGGTGGTTAATGGTTTTTATTTGGGTAATAGTTTAACAACCCAACAATTTGCCAGTATATACTCGTATATAAAAAATTCACTTCTCTCCATTTGTATGCAATGCTTTGTGATAAATGTAGCAAAGATGGCGACATTTAGCAAAATATATTTCCTTCCTGATTAACGAAAATATTGTCAATTTGGAAAAATGACGCTAACTTGTTGAATTAAATTTTAAGATATTTTAATATATGGTCTATATTGCTTATTGCGGTTAATATCAATATTGATAACTGCCAATTTAGAGTTGCGCGAAATATAAGTTAATTGGGTACTTCGAAATAATTTTACATGTTGCCATCCGAAAAAGCGCTATATGTACAATTCAATGTTTAAAATATTATGCCATGGAGCTTATGCATCATTTTTTCACTGTGAAAGAAATAAACTCATTGCATTATACAGGGAAAGTCGTGTGCTGCCCTAAGATTTTTTTAATTTGGTTTTAGGCTTATTACTCTTATTTACCAAACAAAAATCATATATATTGCAAAAAGTAAGCTAGAATATATATGAAAAGTAAAATAAATAAAACAAAATATATTGCTTCTATAACAATATATAAAGAATGTCCAAAAAATGAAAACATACAGTATTACTCCGTGTTAATTTTGCTTTAACTTTCCATTTATATATACCAGCGGTTCTCTTAAAATAAATTTACAATTTTGTTAAATGTGAATTTCATGAAAAGAATCAGTAAAATATTTTTTTTTCATTTGATACGCGTGCTTCATTATAATTAGTGCTGATATTTTAAATTTATGTTTAAGATTGTTTGCAGTTTACACTGAAGTTATTGTAGAAAACTTTACTAAATAGCCAAATCAATCAATGTTTCAAATTGATTAATTTTGCTGAGTGTTGCAAAACAAATCAATGAAAACTTAAAGATATTTTTCTATATGTGTTGTTGAATTATTATAATTATCATATTAGTGTATATAGGAAGACGATATGTCATGTTTTACAGAGTGAACAAAACAAAAAATAAACTCATAAATATGAGTTCATCCTTAAATTATCGCCCAAGGGATAAATTCAAACAAATGTCACATTGAGTTACTGTAAAATTATTCCTAGCTAAATGTAAAAAAATTTAGCATGAGGAATTTCTATAGAATCGGATTTTTAATAATTCAGAATGCTTAATTGACTTTGTAACTACAATAAAAGTATATGGTATATTAAGTGAGATCAAGTCATTTAAATTTCCATTTTATGTTTTGTTTTCCAACACTAGGGGATTCTGCCCAATTATCGCTCCGCTCGCGCAAACACTTCTGGAGTCTTCGTCTCCTACTCGCTGCGCTCACAGGGCTCGCTTCATATCTATCTTTCCTAAACGTTCTACTTTCAAAAATATATTTTCTATCCCTACTTATTTTCCGGAGAGAAAATCGGGGATTTTCCTTATCCCAGGGAATCCAAAAACTGAATTCCTTGATCATGAGCTCACTTCGCGAGCTATTTCATGCCAAACTAAAGTTTAAATCGATAAACGGTTTATTTCATCGTATTACCCTATTATTTCTCTATAAATGTACTAAATTTCGTATTTTTATATTCTATAGTTTTTACGGTACGAGACAGAGAATTCGCTAGACGTGCCGATACGAAAAAAAAAAGTTCACTTCAGAAGTGCATAACAAGTAAAATATCTCAAAAACTACATCGAAATTAAAAAATGGGATCTATCCTGTGAAATTCACCCATGTAGGTACTTACCTGCAAAAATTTGTGGTCTTGTAATTGTTAGTCTATCCAGGACGTGAACTCGTAGCTCAAATATTTTGTCTTGGATTTTAACATTAAATATTTCCTAAACTACAATATATATCAAAAATGGTTTATTTCAGCGTATTTCCCAAAGTTTTTTCTATAAGTGTTACCAGATTTCATATTTTTATATGCAATAGTTTTTGCGGTACGAAGCAAAGAATCTCGAGAAACGAGAAATTTTTCAAACAGCGGCAGCAGCGGCGGCATCTATTTTTTTAAATTATTATAGAGAGAAAACCAAAATATGTTGGTTTATGGAATCATGTTTCAAACAATAATGTTTATTTTTGGTCAGGTACTTCATATAACTATTATGTTACTTAGTCGTATTTTGTTACTTAGGGATATATTTTTACTGTAATGCAAAAATATAGCAATTGTCAAATATAGTAAGTTAACACGTTTTATTTTCAAAAAAAATTCGCCAATAGAATCTTCCTCTATCTAAATAATAATTCATACAATTTTCCGATGCCACACAAAATAATTCTCTTCTAAATGATTTTCTCTAACTTTTAAATATTTAAGCATCTGCTTTATCTGTTTGAAGATATATAATCATACAGTACGTACACTATAGAAAGTAGCTGTATGATTACATCATTTTTACATCACGTAGCGTAAATTTTGCATCACCTTTCATATAAGAGGTATTTACAATACATATGCTGCCAAATTGTGGTATCACTTCAGAGAAATCCTCTTAATTGAAATTACGCTTCATAATTTCTGTAGTCGAATTGTGTTTGCAACATGTTTGCTATGTTCAATCATACCCTTCTAATAAAGAATAGATCACTTTGAAGTATAATTGAATCAATTCTAGTGTAGTAAATGTACATTATGCACAAAAATTTACACCATCTATGAATTTACATCACAATGTGCTGGCATAACTTTTGCACACAACCTGTAATGTAAATGTTAACTGTTACTTTTATAGTGTATCGTGTTTCATCTGAGATATTAGAATTAAGTAGATCATATACTAAAAATCTGTATTCTAAATTATACTTTTTGTATTAACTTATCGAATAAATGTAATTTTCTGACATGATAGCAAATTACACAAACTTACTGAATCTGTATTTCCCCTTCTTTATAATTTTCTCATGTAGCGCAAATTTAAATGAACCGAAAACATATTATAAATGCAAAAAATCCACGCAGCGAAGAAAATAAATTGCATGTTGCATTATTTTGCCAAGAGAAAAGAGTTTTGACTAGAAAACACAATACATGTGAGAAATAAATTATTAACTAGCTAAGGGAAAGGTTTTGAAAAAATCAAAGCAAAAATATTTGCAATTTGGGCTGACAAACAACCAAATATTAGAGGATAATAGCACCCTCGTGTTTATTCTATAATCGATTACACATAATTTATAGAATGCAAGCTGACGTTAATAGGCGGGTACATACATATATCTGCAGGATATTAACGTTCTTTCTCTGGTTATTGATTCAGAAGTAATTTAATGATAGCCTTCAGTGGATTTATAAATAACATAACTGCTGAAGAATTACGGAATTTCATTAGGACTGTCGGTATGTTTCTAACATATATATAAATTGCATGAGATGGTACAGAAAAACTAATGTTCCGAACCGCGCTTTAAAAGGGACAGACAATCAATACTTGATGTTACTCAAACATATTAAAAAACACCATTTGGAAAACTCTCGTGGTTTATTACGGGATATTTAATTTATTTTTAACTGTTTTTATGCTATTGAAATTATCTTTTTGTCTCGACCGCACAAATCCAATATTCTCTACATTTTTAGAAAAAATAAAAATTGTTTTGTCGTTAAAATGTGTTTAATCTTTGATTGCATTTGGATATAATTTTTCTAGTGAATGATGTTTATATTTATGCTAATACAAATATTTAAAGGATCTAAAATTTAATTATTCTCATATTCATGATTAAATATATAATCAAATCTTTTGTTTGCAACTTACCTTTAACCATGTCTTTATATAATATACCATGGTCTACTTATAAAGAGTCCACATTATTTGAAATACAAATTAAAGTGGGGAGAGGAAAATTGAGTATAAGGGAAACAAACTAAGGAACGTCCAGCAATATTGAATGGCATTCTAATAATATAGGAAATACAGTAAATATGAATGAAAATTTTATATAGTAAAATATAATGTTTTTGTGTGTATCATTTGTAGTGTAAAGTCTAAGCAGCAGACAGCGAGAAAATTTGGTACAAAAGTATTTCAAGTCTTGGAACAATACGGCTCGGCGAGATTTTTTTTAAATTCCAACTTTATTTTTATTTATTTTATGGTGATTTATGATTTTGAGCGATTTTCACACAAATGGGTTTCTTCGCGATCGAAAATATTATCACAGAGTTTCCAGCTTACAACAGTCGGAAATATTGAATAGTGTTCTTCTCAACGATTTTTAAATCGCATCCGTAGGACAATTCCTTCATATTTATTTATTTATTTTATACACATCGAAATATGTACTTTTTATGTTGTCTGATTCCTTTTCCGTCGCATTCCAAAATGGAAGATTAGCATAATTATATAGTTTGCAAAAATACCTGTGTATAGCTTCACAATCTAATAAAAAAATTTAGTTACTACATTATTTGATTTTTTGTGAATATTCAGATAAACTCACAAAAATTGAAATTTTAGATTCCGCTGGTGAAGTGCTTTCACATTTCTCCCAATCTCCGTTACTTTGCAATGGGCGTGGAAACTGACGTCACAAACTGTCCGTTGCTAAGGTAGAGACGTATTTATGGAGAACGTAATGAATGGAATGATTTGAACGCTGTTTTAATTACATTTCGGAGGTTTTCTGCGAATTTCGTAATTAATTGCACTGATAGTAATACAAAATATATTTAAGTTTGCTAATAATTCAGAATTAATTGCGTATTGACACTATTGAATTAATTGTGATTAAGTTTTTCAATTTTGATTAAAGATTTTCTGCATTTTTCTGCGAAAAATTCGCTGTAATTGTTCTTGGTGTGATGCATTTTGAAAGCAGCACCATGATATGATTTTTAACACCCTCGCCAATTTTAAACATTTAACTAATTTGATTATATCTCAACTTCTAATTATGCTAGAGTTTAGTTTAAAGTCTATGAATTTTTGCGTGAGCTGACGAACGCAATGTATCTGAAATAAATATACTCCGCCTACTTATTTAGGGCGCATTACGTTCATGCAGCAAGTTATTTTTTTTTTTTTGTAAAAGGTTTATGTTGTATGCTTCAATGTGCTTTTAATCAGAGGTTTGCATCTCAAATCCAGGGCAACGTGGGGTAAATTTTCTTGTTTATCCATATAAATATCAATATTTGAAACCAGCACATTCTGGAAGCTTAAGTTGAAACTGGCTGTTGTATTAAAACTCTGACGTTTTATTGACTTTCTTCAATAACGTTTAAATAAATAAGTTAACAAAATCTGTCCCGTACTTGAAATTGATTATTGATTGAATACGTTCCCACCATATGGTCTACTCAGATCTAGGTTTGTTTTCTCTACCACTAGAAGGCAGCACATATTAGGCACATTGATTTACAAACATGTAAATATGGCAGAACTGACGGAAAGGTGGTCAAATGTTGAGATACGTAAACTTGATAACGTTCCTGAAAATTCAATGTATAACACCACCTATATTCTTCGTCAGATAGTTAAGGTGTATGGGCCTAATATTATGCCACATAGGTTCCGATTTTGTGCAAAGTGTTCTATAACGCTTCAGTTGGGAGGTACTTGAGCACCCACCTTACAGCCTGGACCTAGCACTTATTGATTTCATCTCTTCTGACCTCTGAAGAAGCACCTGTCTGAATAGCTATATAAGCAACCAACAAGTTCGACAAGCTGTTCATGTCTTGGCTGCATGATCTTGACACTAATTTCTTTAGGTGTGAGATATACAGGGTGATTCAAAAGTTTGGAGCAAAAGTAAAAGGCTATAAAATATATCTATAAGTCGGAGATACATGCGGTTTGCAGATTAATATTCACCGTGGTGGGGGATTTGGTGTGGCATGAAAAAAATAGTTCAAAATCTCGACACTAGAGGGCGTTGCTGTAAAGAAACAATTCAAGGTAATAATTGTGAAATGAGATATTTTATTTCAGCATGATTTACAGCTGAAAAGGATACATACATATGCAAGTGCTCAATATATGTGTCCACCACCACATACTAGTACTCAGTGCGGTCACTATTACGGCTGATACAGCATGAAACAGCATATCAACGGGAATGGCTGCTACCTCCTTCCGTAAGGGGTCTTTCAGTGCTGGTAAGGTATGAGGATTTTTTATATATACCCGTGATTTTAGGCATCCCCACAGCCAGAAATCAAAAGGTGTGAGATCTGGGGATCTCGCAGGCCATTCATGTGTACTATGCCCACTCAGTAGTCGATTGGCGCCAAACGTTGACAGTAGCAACTCCACTCCCTGCCGTGTGGGGTGGTATTCAATAATGCTTTTGTCCAATCCTAATTTTGCGTTGCGTGAGCGATATGCATAAGTCACCTGCTTAAGTCACCTCCATGACTTTATCTGCAGCAGCGGACCCTAGTGTCGAGATTTTGAACTATTTCTTTTTCATACCATACAAAATTCCCCACCATGGTGAATATTAATCTGCAAACCGCATGTCTCTCTGACCCATAGATATTTTTTATAGCGTTTTACTTTTGCTCCGAACTTTTGAATCACCCTGTATGCCTTGATGTTCCCATGGAACAAATGCCTGTACAAGTATGATGATTACGTGGAAAGGTAATGTGTATATATGCAAGTTACTGATTATATTTACATTTGTATAATAATAAATGTTTTCATACCGTAGGTCTTTTTACCTCACTTAATGAAACACCCTAGCATAAAAATAAGACATTTAATGCTCACATCTATTAAAAAGTCAAATAATTTAAAGCGTTTAGAATTATCGTAATATTTAGTATTCATAATTATTAAACTTTTGGAAGGTATTTTGCCAACGATGAAATTTTCTGGTCACGAAAATGTAAAAGTACATTTATTCTTTTCTTATGAATCTCTAATTATATAATTAATATTTGATAGAAATAGAACGTATTACCCGTTAACTATTTTATAAACTGTTTCTAAAGCAATTACTGCTCCATGTTTTTCCATTAATATTCTCCGAATAAAGCTGCTAGAAAATATTTCCAAAATTTGAAAATGAGTTCCTCGAACAATTAACACTTGCTTCTTACTCTTTAATCTATCATCGGCTTCAAGACCTGCATTTAAGGCTTAAACATCTTATTAAGGTTCAGAGAGACGCCTCTGTGAAGCACTTTTCCTATTCACGAATAATAAACAAACTATTAATATAGCGCAAAACAAATAAAATACCCGGGCTTAAAATTTATTAGAGAACACTCCCTTTGTTACCGAAACACGTGTTTTTGATGGTTGGGACTATCATCATCATAATGATCGGGAAAAGCAAAGGAAAAAGAGGGGGGACGCTGTGCTATGAGGATAGCTGGAGGAGGTAGATCAGAGGTGGGGAGGATAGCAAAGAGGGGGCAATTTACGTGCTGCGGTTCTTTAAGTTTCCGGCAGCCTGCAGGGTATTCTTTTGTTACATGACGTCACCATCAGCCCCACTTTATTCACTGCTTTTTGACAGACGGCGGGGAAATTGAAAGTGGTTAATTGTGGAAGTTGCCAAATAGAGGGATAAAAGTGTTTTATAGTTTCTATATATTGTGATACTTCTCTTAATGGACAACTCTGAATAGTGGATCTCCCTTTTAATAACAGGCCCATTTCTTAGTTCATCGACTCGTGTATATTGACAGTTACTTGTTTTCCCAAAGGTGGCCAGTTCTTCAAAGGCCACAGTAATTATTAAAAAGTTCGCAAAATATGTTGACAGTAAAATTAGTTCTAACATTTTACCTTCAGAAATTTTCACTAAATATCTGAGCTCTGACTCTTAAATTAGGAACATAATTAAGAAGTACATTCAGAATCTAAGGACAGACTGACTGATTATAAATAAGTATGTAAAACATTACCCAATTTTGTAGCATAGCCGCATTTGTGTGTATTGCAATGCAGTTGAATATTTCAAACGCCTATCTATATTTTTGGATAGTTTTATTATTTCCCCCCCATGTTGGAAATGTAGTTAGGTAATTTGTCCTTTTAAATGTTGCTCATTTAATTACACACATATGCTTTTTATTAATAAATTCATTATATTATTACCTGCATTTGATGTATTGTAAAAACTTGGTGTATTTCAATTTACGCATTGACTTTAACAGAGTTGTTATATAGTTTGAATTTACAGTATTAATTTATTGTAACATGCATTATAATGGAGTGTACAATTATGTAATTAGTACATAAACTTGTATTAAACACTTGTTGAGCTAAGTTGTTTTACATTCCTTAAACACAGATAAATTGTTTTAAATTCAACTTTGTGACACAGCTGCCTTTGTGTGTATTTATCTAATTAGCTAAATGAAATTAAATGTATAACAAGAACGAATTACCCGGCGTCTCTTAGGTCCTAAGTATAGACCCGCTGTGTAAATAATGCAAATGAGGTTGGAAATAACACTACTCAATTTCCGAACTTCATGTTTTGAACAAAATTCGTTCCTGCAGCTAATATTTCCATTTGCAACCAAGCTAATTGTATAACGTAATTTGATAATGACTGTATAAATACATCACTGATTGCTGAAAATCCCCTGTGACCCATATTTAAAGTATGAGATAATAAAGGACCCGCGGGTTGGCCTCAGTAGGTAGAAAAGCTCATTCCCCAGCGCGTAAGCGTAGCCTCAGTTATTAAAACCGCCCCGGAATAGGTTCCGCTCTATAATGGGGAAGCGTTCGGTTTATTCAAATACTTCCATATATTTCTCGATTAAAAAATTATAATTAATCAATCGATGTATTTATGAAATAATTTTTTCTGGAGTAGTCTGTGTCATATTTAGGACCTGCTGTTAAATGATAAACGATGGATGGCACCTTAGTATTTTATATCGTAATATAAAAGTCGGAGAGATTTTAAACGTACGAAAATTACATATTTTTTTCAAAGTTCACGAGTATAAGTCTATTAATCGTATGACTTCCGTTCACAGTTTGTTCGAAAGATAATTTTTCGATTTTCTGTTGATGTCAAGATGGAAACGCTAAAATAATATTTTAGGTCTTTAAAGAATTTGTTTGTATGAATATCGACAAATAAATTGGTATTTAAATTATGACTCCTAGGTGCACATGTTCGGATCCTAACGTACCTGTGTACCAAATTTCATGATAGTGTGGTCTTTAAATTTTCCGAAACATGTTGCACAGAACAAAACACACACGAAGAGAGAGATATATATAAACGTCTTCCTTTATTATGTTAGATTTGGAACAAGTTTTCATAGAGATTTAATCTTAGTAATCGATGTATATGTTAACATTACTTGAGATTGAATCACATCTTGCCAGATCAATGAAAATGCATTTTTAGCCTATCAGCTTGAATATCAATACCCATCGGGAGTTTGTATAAATAAATCATTTTACAGGTTTTGGGATCAATTAAAACATACATTCAAAAGTTTGTGTCTATATATATATATATATATATATATATATATATATATAATTGATAATTTTAATCGAAAACTATGCATAAAATACTGTAATTACAAAAAAAAACATCTCTAGCATATATGTTACAAATAAGTAACTATAGACCAACACTATGAATATGTATATATTTATATATCTCCATCACATTTTAGAGGTATAGGAAACACGAGATTTCCCCTTCGCATAGATGTCATCAGATTTCCCTTTCGCATAGTTGTCATCAGATTTCCCCTTCGCATAGTTGTCATCAGATTTCCCCTTCGCATAATGGTAAATGTAAGAGTGTTATCGTAATAAAGTAGATTTTTGTAACTAAAGTGTCACTTCCCTATATTACTTCTACAACTATCTACAACTATCTACAACTATTCTAATGGTTGAGTTATATATATATATATATATATATATATATATATATATATATATATATATATATATATATATATATATATATATATATATTCTGTCTTGCTTATACGGGTGATTGTCCTGTCTCTTAATCTGGCTCACTGGACAGATCTGGGAGTATCGCTGTGAACGTTCGTACTGCCTCCTAGGTTGTATTTCGTCATGTTTATTCCGGTGCTTCTAGATATTTTTATACTGTTGAGGTTGATCGCATATACACGTGGTGAAAAAAGAAGGCTTCCTGCCACAAGGTAATATACATTTTCCTAATGTTTCTTCATTTTTTCATCTTTTGGCGCCTGTAGTCTGATAGTAATGTACTATTGTACAATATGAAACAGGCATTTATTTGGGTTAATTAGAATTAAATACTCAGACCTGAAGATGAATTTAATTATTTTTAATCTTCGAATTTGGGCCGGTGCTGATCTTTTCTATTATCGGCATTATGGCAGTGGTTTTGCTTCTATGGTGATGTTAATATTGCACGATTACTTGAATTAATTATTTTTATTATTACTTCCTTCTTTCTTATGTATATATATATATTCACTAATTATATACGTCATGAGGTAAGGTAGAGCATGCATTTGATAGAACAAAATTATACTGTTTCAATTTAAAACACATTTTAGTTAACTTGGATATCTACAGTAAAATAAAATCAAATGTATTTCAGCCTGTAATCATTAGAGTTATGAATATATCATGCGCTATTCATGTATTTCCTTTGTAAGCATGTAATCTACGCGTACGATCTCGAAATGCCTCCCTAGTAATTTCTTCGAACTGTGTGAGAGAATACGTTCCAACAATAACCAAAGAATGATGCAGCCATATTATTATAAGATGTAGACATTAAAGTTGAATGTAGTGATGCATTAAAGTTTTAGTACACTGAATATTTCAAATTTGCTGAAGCCGTCTGATACTGTATGTAGTCAAGTTTCATTTCTAAATGTTTACTTCAGCTTCATTGCAGTTTCTATTTCAGGAAACTGAAACTAAATAAAAAGTTATAAATGGATAACGAATCAAATTTCAATCTTCTGCAAACTGAAATAGTATCATATTTATGATAAATGCGTAATACTATAAAATTAATTTGGCTAAATGAGATTGCATTTTTTTTCAAGATTATTTTGATTAAATGGCATAGTTAAATTAATAAAAAAAAAAGAAATGTAGTGCGTGGTATGTAGTACACACACACGCGCGCTCGCACACACACATATATATATATTAGAAAAATGTAATAATAAAAAATTCAAGTAATATTAATATGACCAAAGAAGCAAAACCACGGCCACAATGCTGATAAGAGAAGAGAAGAGCACCGGGTCAAATTCGATGATTACTCAGAATTATATTCATCTTCAGGTCTGAGTATTTACTTCTAATTAGCCCAAACAAATGCCTGTTTCAGATTCAGCAATAGTACATTACTATAAATGCTCAAAATAAGACTACAGGCATCAAAAGACGAGAAAATGAATATAAGAAAATTTGTATAACCATATGGCACGAACCCTTCTCCTTTCACCACGTGTATACGCGATCAACCTCAACAACTTAAACAAGAAAGATCAATCATGCATAAGCATTGATTATGAAACACTTTCCAACTGAAATGTAATTTCATTTAAAAATTTCTAAAATGTGATTCATTCAGTGGTAATATCTTTTACATTATCACAGTACTACAGTAATTTATTATACTTAAATATTTAAAACTGTATCGAAATATAAATCATCTGATTCTTTATGCAAAATCAATGAATATTTCATTCATATAACTTGTATTCCAGACTCCAGAGCTAAATAATTTTGTGTGAAAAAAATTCAGCAATTCTTATGTAATTCATCTTACAATCGCTTGAGATATTTGCATTCTGCATATGTTAAAATTAGGCTTCCTTGAAGAAATAATAAAAGTTTAGAGATCATTTAAAATCACAACTATTGTAATTGCATAGGCACGGAATTTAGATACACAGATAATACACAGATAATATATATGTGTATGTGTATGTACTCAAAGTATTGGAATCGTGCCGAAGATCGGAACTCGAATTTTCAAAGGATCTACACGTTTTGGGACTTCTAGAACACGAAAAAACTACTTTTAGGAAGACGTCTGTGTGTGTAAGGGTGTATCTGTGTATGTTTCTGTGTGTCTGTGTGGATATTACATCCACTCTAATTGAAAAACTAATGGACCGAATTTCATACAATTTGGTAGGTATGTTTTTTGTGGGAAATCCTGATGTTCATTAGATTATAGAACGATTCGTAATAAAAGAATCTGCCTTCTTTGCGAAATGGCCGCAGAAATTGCCTTTATCCACTCTAGCTAAAAACTAATGAACCAAATTTAACAAAATTTGGAGTATAATATTTCAATAACCTACAAGTGATTTATATACCAAATTTAACAAAATTTTGTATATAAATCATTTGTAGGTTATTCTACTACGATTCGGGAAAAAGGAACGGGCTATTTTTGCGAAATGGCCAGCAAAAATCGTTATATATAAAAATAAAAGACTACGTGTGCTCAATTATATCAATTAAATTCCTATTTTATATGTGATTTTTGACAACAAAAAGAATAAGACTAACCCCATTACTCTAGGACTAGCCGTTCTTGAGATATTCTAGTTTTTTCGCGTTTTCGCTACGCCACCTTTGACAATAAGTCCAGCTATCAAATGAGAACCAAATTTAAGTTTAACGTGTAAATTCAATGTCATTTAAAATGCTTATGTTGTGCAGATAAACTCAAATTATCATTGAATAAATAAAGAGAACGAATATGAGTCTGCAGCGAAAGACATGTGCTGTCCACATCAGAATTTTTAACAATATTACACCAATGATTTATAGAAGTGAACGGGGATTATTTTCAGGCCATTTCGAAAAAAATGTGTGATCTATATTTAAAGATCCATCAAATTTTTGTCGAATAAAATGTTCAACAAATTTAAGCTGTGTACCAAATTTTAACTCTCTAGGACGTAGGAAAGTGCATTTAAAATGCCATCAATTAAATTTATCATAAAGAGTTATATAAAATTTAAAAAAAATGAAAAATTGTTATCTACCAAATTTATTTTAAAATATGAAGCCACTCCCATATGCAAAACGTTTAAACAAATGGAGAGATATTTATTATATAATATCTCCCTCTTTTCTTTCTGGAAGATATCCCAAAGACAGAATTTAAATGAATTTGTTTTTTTCCCTATATTAAATAATTTTTTTAATTAAAAAACTACTTAACATATTTTACTGAATTTTTTTTTATATATTCTATGGGATAATGTGAATATTTCCTAAAAATTTCGAAGCAATTCGTGAATTTTAAATTTACTTAAAAAATGTTTGAAAAATTAGGTCCCATAGGGTTCAATGTATTTCATTTTTTCAACCCGGGTTCAATAAAAAACTAATTGGGTGATATTATTTATTTATATTCCCATAGGTCCTACAGACCGTCTGAACAACATACTAAAATTTCATTTTGTTAAACTCATTTTTACGCAGTTATCGTGCTAACGGACAGACAGACAGACAGAATGAACAAAGTCATAAACACTTTTCAACTTTGTTGTAAAGTGTTAATTATCAAGAAGCACCGGAATGAGCATGTCGAAATACAACCAGGGAGGCAGTACGAACGTTCAAAGCGACACTCTCAGACCCGTCCAGTGAGTCAGAGCAGGAGACAAGACTATTACCCGTGAAAGCAAAAAGGAGTATGAACATGAAGCAAAGATGAAAATTCTTACTAAACAAGAGATTCACTGAAGAAACAGATAATCGAGGATGCCACTACATACCATTATAAGGGCACTCAAATCGTAATTTCAAACTGGCTAAAGTACAATTTTTAGTGAAAATAAAATTGAAAACATTAATATTAATGTATCTTATTTTCCGATTTTTCTAATTTTTTTTAGCTTATTTTATTATTTTTCATTTTTATTTATTTATATAATTAATAAATAATTATATATATATAATCTATCTTGTGTTTCAGAAACAAGCATTTTTGTGTTCATTTCGATTAAATATTAGGACTTGAAAAATAATTTATTCGAAATGAAGTTTTCTTAAGCCTAGAACTCCTCCACGTGCAAGCTATAATACTTGATATTTTTTGTATTCCTATTTTCGATTTCTCACCATTGAGTTTTGTTGATTGTCTTTAGCTTTATGACCTGTGACATGTATTATATTTTCCTCATTTTGGTTTAATTTTATTAACACTTTACAACAAAGTTGAAAAGTGTTTATGACTTTGTTCATTCTGTCTGTCTGTCTGTCCGTTAGCACGATAACTGCCGTTAAAATGACTTAATCAAAATGAAAATTTAGTATGTTGTTCAGACGGTCTGTAGAACCTATGGGAATATAAATGAATAATATTACCCAATTAGTTTTGGATTGAACCCGGGGCGAAAAAATGAAATACATTGAGCCCTATGGCACCTAATTTTTCAAACATTTTTTAAGCGGATTTAAAATTCACAAATTCTTTCGAAAATTTTAGGTAATATTCAAATTGTTCCATAAAATATATAAAAAAAAATTCAGCGAAATATATTCAGTAGTTTTTTAAATAAAAATTAAAATAATAATTGCACCTCTTATATGAAACGATCACGTGACCATGATATGAAACGATCACATGACCCACTTCAAAATGATATATGGCATCCATCTTGTTTCAAAATCGTTATTTTTTTAAGTTCTTTTTAATTCATATTGAGTGTTGTATCCGTCCTAAAACTACTTTATTTTTGCTTAAATTCTGTGCATCTACATACTGAAACAACGCAATGACAATATATTTGAGCTTAAATGCTCATCTAAATTTGATTATTTCTACAACTAAGCCTATTTTTCACCTATGTAAAATGTAAACAGCAAAATATATAGAATGAGTTGTATTAGAAATCCTGTATTTTTTTAACACAAAATAATTTAGTCCAAGGAGTATGCATGGCTGATATGAATGAAATATTAATTGATTTCATAAAGAGAAGGACGATTTTTTTCGATGAAGTTTCAAGCATAGAGTTTAATTTTTTGTAGCTCCATGATCTTAAACAAAATGTTTAAATAAAATAAATTATTATAGTATTGTGATGAATGAAATGAATGGGAAAAAGTTATGAATGAAATCCTGTTTTTATAGAGAGATCCAGGCGTGTTATTTTTTCAATGACGTCATTTGAATTAATTTCAGTTGTTTTCGATGAAGTTTTCAAATATAATAAATTATCGTAGTATTATGATAATTCTAAAACTATTACCGAGGAATGTATCACATTTTAGAGATGTTTAAACCAGGCAATTTATATTTCAATGCCGTCATTTGAATGAAGTTCATTTTTTTCGATGAAGGTTTAAGTTTTCAAATATAATAAATTAATGCAGTATTGTGATAAGTTTCGAAATATTACCGAGGAATGTATTGCATATTAGACTTGTTTAAATAAAATTACATTGAAGTTGGAAAGTGTTTCATAATCAATGCTTTAAGCATGATTGATCTTTCTTGTTTTATTTCATTGTATTTTGTAGTCAAATTTTAAGATAGTGTATTATGAGTTACTACTTCTATTATACCATTGGATTTACAATTTTAATATATATATATATATATATATATATATATATATATATATTGTTAGCCACTATAATTGGGAAACTTTTTTCTTGGATGTTATCAAGTGGAAGTTGATACACTGAGTTGATAATTTTAGTAAAACATTTGGGAGGGTATGCATTATTAGTTGCTGTACTCAATAATTCCATAAAATGTGCTAATTTATAATTTTCATCACAAATTTTATTGATTCTAAGGATCTGGTTTATTATAATATTTCTAAAAACAGATATATGCAGAGAAGAGTCAAAATGTTGAATTTTTGATGTATTAAATTTAAAATCCTGTCTTTTATCATACAAGTTTATAACCAAATTACAATTTTGCAAGTTTAAATTTTAATCTAAAAAGTTTGCAACATTAGAGTCATTATTACTTGCATTTAATTGTACATTATTAGGAGAAAAGTTAAATGCTATAGGGATATTATTAAAGGGTACACATAATATGTCATTTAAATATCTAAACATGTGCAAATAATTCAAGCTTGGATTAATGTTCTTTTCATTGAAGAATAAATACAGATTAGCTAATAATGATGAGCCACCACCCCCCCTTGTGGGATACCAAACTGTTGTTTAAAAAAGTACCACAATGTTGAATATAATTCTCATAAAGAGTGAAGTTTAATAATTTTTCAGAAGAAAATTTAAATATTTTAGATTGATATTATATTTTTCAAAAATTCCTAAAATATTTCTATACAGATCATCTATATCAATATTATTAAATGAATCCTTGAAATCATAAGTATAAATAGTACTAAGAATATTAGTAAGAGTTTTGTATTTCTTAATTAATTCAAAACTGTTTTTCACAATATGACAATTATTAGAGATCTCATCTGACAAGGATACTCCATGTAATATTTTTAATAATAGTTTACCAGCATTAGTAATGTAAGAATTATGCCCACTAATAATAGTTCGAAAAGCAAGAGGGTATTTATGAAACTTGGCCCTTGGGTACTAAAACAATATATGGAATGTTATTACAACTATTTTTAGATGGATTTGCTTATAATTGGCTGATATTCTATTGGATAAGATTTTAAGGTTAGTATTATGTAAATTATAGATTTGGTTATTAAGTAAGTGTGACAGGAGTGTAAGTATATAGTAATATTTACATATGATTGAGTAGTTACTACTTGCCTTATCGACATATGTAATGACAAAATCCTCTTGAATTTCTTTAATATCCTTGTTAATGGAATTAAATTTACATGATTTATTACATTGCAATTTTAGGATTTACATGTTTGACTGGAAAGTAATTGAAAACCGATTCAAAAAAAAATATTTATTTTCAGATTATTTAAGACAGAATTTAATATATATATATATATATATATATATATATATATATATATATATATATATATATATATATATATATATATATATATATATATATATATATATATATATATATATATATATATATATATATATATATATATATATATATATATATATATATATATATATATA
Organism: Amaurobius ferox; assembly: GCA_951213105.1. Taxonomy (NCBI): domain Eukaryota; kingdom Metazoa; phylum Arthropoda; class Arachnida; order Araneae; family Amaurobiidae; genus Amaurobius; species Amaurobius ferox. Next base: position 71,903,668 of record OX578133.1, on the reverse strand, counting down.
TATATATATATATATATATATATATATATATATATATATATATGGGGGGGGGTGTATCACATATTCCGAGAATTCTTATTCGTACGATTATTTTCCTGTTTACTTGCATACATATATATAGCCCACATATCAAAATTAAAGCTATCTTAACTGGCATTTAAGAAGTTAGAATTCAATATTTTAAGATCTATATTCGAATAAAAATCCTTTGCCCCTACTGTCCGCTGATTGGTTCAATGAAGGAATCTGATCGGGCTCCAATTATTTTACAACCGTCTGCTGGATTACATTTTAGTGGCAAATGTCTACATATGTTTCGAATTTCGGCGTTGAACATTCATGATTTTTATAGTAATTCAAATTTTAAAAAAAAAATCTAGCTGATGCACATCATCATATGAGACGAGCCGGACGGTCTGGGTCTTCTACATCATCATATGAGCTCAAGTACTTCAGGGCCAATTTTCGTAGTTATCCGCATCTTGAATTCTTCTCAACGTCACAAACACAAAAACCCTCACGCTTTATTTTATTACTAGCAGCATACCCGTTCTTCGTACGGAGTATATAATATAAAGAAAGTTATAATTCGCAATCATTTGCAAATTCTGTTAAAATTTTAAATTTATTGCTCCTAAAGAGAAGTGTAAGAATATATGTTCTCACTATGCAAAATTATCTTCACGAGCAGATCTGAAGAATAAAACATCCTGGCCCTTATTCTAAGCAAATTTACAAAAAAAAAAAGGAATTGAAAAAAATATATGAAGCCCCGTACTACATATATAGTCGCATATTATAAAATATGCCAGTGTGTTAGTAGAAGATTACACGTATTACAATATGAGTCTCAAAAACCTTTGCCAAAATAAAAGAGATGACGTAATAAATTGAAAATATCAATAATCCCCGTACTCTTTATCCCAGAACGTCATAATTGATTCCAATATATGCCAATACATATCAAAACATATGCCTATGTACCTGTACTACTTATATTCTCGTATATTAGAAGATATACCCGTGTATTTGTAGAAGATTACTCGTGTAACGTATATGAGTTTAAACAGTTTTTGTCATAATAAAACAATTGCATAATAACTTCAAAATATCCATAATCCCTGAATCAATAATCCCCGAAAATATCAATAATAATAACGTTTAAACCTGAAGACCGTAATTGATATTATCCAGTCAAAAACGCTATAAGAAAAATGAAATCGTTCTTTTCTGAAATATATTTTTATATCCATTTATTTATTATTCAAATCGAAAAAATAATAATTAAAATTAGCAGACAGATTTAATTTAATTGCATTTCTGAGCAACATGATATAAGTGAAGTTTTAATTCACTTTCAAACGATTTTCAAGCTTTTCATTTGAATAAACCACGGAGTTAGAGAGTGGAACTCCTAGGAAAAAGTTTCGTTTTTCATTAATATCTCAACAATCCCTGGTCTTAGATACTCGAAACTTGGGCTAAATTTATGAGGAGCTATTTCAAGGCTATCCACAAAATTCCACCAAATTCGATTAAGCCTTTCTGCCGTGATGATGAGACAAATCAAAATTTCGTTTTTTACTAATATCTCGAGAACCACTGATCATAGAAACTCCAAACATAGACTAAATTTTAAGTGGGACTATTTCCAGACTACCCACAAAATTTCATCACATTCGGTTCAGCTGTTTTCCCGTGATGACGGGACAAACATACAGACAGATTTTCAATTTTATTTATATAGACTACAGAAATACGAAACTAAATATTATGCATTAGATAAATATATATTAGAAAATCTGATTTCTTAATATGATGTCAATTGCTCACCTGCAATACTTGATTCAAATTAAATGTGCATTATACATTTCCACGATGTCCATGAAAAGTAATGTAGGAAATCAGGACTATTATTTTCTTAAAATATTTACATAGACTAACAGTATATATTACAGCATAGGAAGCAAATTTACAATAAGGTGAATCAATATAACCAACATCATGTTAGATATTGATAATGATGTGTGGTTGGTTTCTTCTGCAATATAAGAATATTTACTTTTCTCTTAGTATTATTTTTTTAAATAAATAACAAAAATGACAAAAATAATTTAAATAAGATCAAACATCTAAACACCAATAATGTTTAGATCCTAAAAATTTGAACAACTATGGAACTTCAATCGAATTCATGTGTGTTCGTTTTTCATTTTACTTTTAATACACATACTTTAAACTAAGATGATTTATTTTTAGGCGCTATCTAAAATTGAAATTCAGAAGAAATGTTATTATATCAAGTTGTACTTTAAAATGTTATTAATGGCAAAAAGTTTGTCTTACTATTGTTTTTACTAAATTTTTGGAATAATCTATTTTTCAGTATCTGCTATAGATAGAGCTTAGAAAATGACTAATACGGATTCAACATCGTATTCCGGAGGAGATTGGGATATTGACGAAGAATTTCCATTTCCGGTTCTTATCCATTTTCGGTTCAAAAATGTTCATTTTCCTTCCAACAATTATTTCTCAAGATTGGTGATAAATACAGATTATTGCTAACTCAAATTCTAGAAGTGATAGTGTGTTTCACTTTTTCACTTTTGGTTTAAAAAATTACATATTTCTTTCTATATCTATCTATCGGAATTCGCTGTAGATAGAGCTTAGATGATGGCTAAAATGGACTCGACTTTCTGAAGATTTAAAGTGGTCTACTAAGGATTTCCATTTCTGGTTCTGTAGATGCCATTTTAGGTATTTTGAAACTTCGAATGATTGTACAAAATAAGTGTGCAAAATGGCATAAAAATGCTTAACAATTCCGCCAAAAAATGTGTACATACCATTTGCCTCCATACGAAGGCTTCTTTAGATATTTTTTGTTGTTTTCCTTGTTAGTATATGTCTCATATTAAACGAAAATTTAGAACATATGGCATGAGAAGTTTTTATCTGAGTTTTAATTTCGAACGTCTGTTTCTTTTTGAAAGAAGTTCTTTAGAATGAGTTTAGTTTTCCATTTTACTCAACTTCCAAAATAAGAGAAAGAATGACACCCGAATCCAAAAAACAGAAGAACATTATAGAATATTTTTGTTTCTTCAGTTTCCCACCTCAGGTTATATGGATTTATGTAGAACAGAATTTTGTTCCTACGGATCGGCAACATGCGCCGCATGGCGTTTCCTCATAACTGCCATCTGGTTCTCCCGTAAACAGCACTTTTTCTGTTCTCGCCCCTTCTTTGCAAAGATTACGAATCCACAGAATGTTCCATATTAATGCCCTTCTTTGCGTACCTCCCAAACCATTCGCGCATGAAGGGTAAAAAATATTGATAAATTTCGGGATTCTTCTGTCACCAGGAGAGAAAAAAGAGGAAACTATTCAAAAGACGCGTATCATTTTAGGCGCTTCAACATTATTTAAATGGCTCTTTTTTGTTTTTTGAAGCTTGCGTGTCATTCAAGAGCATATGGAAACATCAGGAATAAAGTTTTATCTATTGTGCACCATTCTCTTTCCAATGCTGTTTGTGAGTAATAACCTTCGCGGTAAAATAAAGGAGAAAGACGGTTACCGAAGGAAATATATATCCAAACTTCCAAGCAATACTGACTTTAGAATGCTGCATACATATAAAATGTGACATATAAAAAGTACAAAATACGCAGACTGTTTGTTTACAATAAATTATGAGAAAAAGAAAAGCTTTTTATTGTCTTCGCCTGTACAGCAAAAGTACTTGTAAAAGTGGAAAGTAAATTTTAATCGCACACGAAATTGAGAGTATATGTAGATTCAATTTAAAGTAATACTGTAAATCTTATGATTATCCAAAATGTATATTATGCAAAATTAACGAATGGAAATAAGGATAATATAGTGTTACTAAAATGTATAGCGACTGTTAATATGGCAAGCGGTCCATATTAGTCGCCATACATTTTAATAATAGTATTATTAAAATGTATGGCGATACGTATGAAACATTAAAATTTAAAGAATAACACTTTATAATAAAAGCTCTTTATTTGTTCACATTAAAAAGACGTTAAAATTATCATTTTAACCATCACGATTTAAGATCTTAAATCAGGTTAGGGTTTATGTTATTGTTGTCCTCCTCCTGTTCCCTGAAAATAGTTATAATTTTTATACTGGCAATACTAAACGTACTGCTGGCATAAGATTATCCGAACATGTGCGTGATATTAAAAATAATAAACTTTCCACTGCTTTGTCCAAAATTGTTATTGATGATAAATTTATCCCGGTTTTTGATGAAGAAATATCTGCTAACTAGTTGTGGTAATGCACGTAATATTTAGCTTTTCGAATTCATCTTTATGTATATTTATCGTGACTCCATTTGTAATTTCGAATCTGTTTAAAATCTCAGCTTCGCATGGCGTCTTATTCTTGACTCATTGAGTGTTACATCTTTGTCTGAATCTTTAGACACCTAATTTTGTTAGTTTGGCTTCAAAAGCTGTTATTCGTATTTTACTATTACTGTATGACTTTTAGAACTAAATGCTTTGCATTTAAAAAATTTTATTGTGTAATCTGACAATTCGTATGCGAATTTTGTAAGCGGTTTTCGATTGAGTCATGTACCCTCCCCCCCCCCCCTCACACACACCTTTTGCTTTCGCAATTGTCGCTGAGGATGGACGTCGGACGTCAGAAATTACGTCCGACGGTATTAATTTGATTTACGGTATTAATTTGATTTTAACGTCATATTAGTGTGATAAACAAATGACTATTATTATAAAGGGCTATTCTTAAATATAATATTGTTTTGAATTGAATTTGTTTACTCAATTTGTTTCAAATTTGGGACAGATTAAAATTCATTTCTAGTTTTCCGTGAACCGCTATTGTGTAGGGGAGGACATAAGAAAACTTGCTTTTTTCTTTTTTTCATAATTTATTTTTCCCTTTTTTATTTTCCCTGCAATACATGGTAATGTATAAGGACAGTATTGAAATCGTGCCGAAAATTGCAACTCGAATTTTCGGCGTATCAACACGTTTTGGGACCTCTAGAGCACGAAAACACTATTTTTATCGTGAACACTGTATGTGTGTGTGTCTGTCTGTCTGTCTGTCTGTCTGTCTGTCTGTGCAGATTTTGTATCCACTCTAACTGAAAAACTAATTGACTGAATTTCGTAAAATTTGGCACGTTCCTTGTGGCTGACCCTGGTGCTGATGAGATTTTGGCACAATTTGGGATAAAAGATCTCACCATTTTTTGCGAAATGGTCCGCAAAATTGCCCGTATCCACTTTAGCTGAAAAACAAATAGACTACATTTTACAAATTTTTGGTAGATAAATCATTTGTAAGCTAACCTAGTGCTGATTAGATCTTGATACTTTTCGGAAAAAAAGAACCTGGCTTTCCTTGTGACATGACCCGTAAAAAACTTTAAATCTAAAAGAAAAAGACTACGTATCCTCAAATATATCAATTAATCATACTTTATTGCATCATATTATATCAACTAATCATATTTTATTGTATCATATTTTTGAATACGAAAAGAATAAGACCAATCCCATTACTCTAGGACTAGCCGTTCTCGAGATATTTTTGTTCCTTCGTATTTTCGCTATGCCACCTTCGAAAATAAGTCCAGTTACCAAATGATAACGAAACTTGAATTGAAACTGCCTACTCAGTGTCATTTAAGATAATAATGACTGTCATTTTGTGCTATTAAACTTTATTTAATGGATTACTGAAAAATAAAGAGAAAATTAATATGAGCCTCCAGGGAAAGTTGTGTGCTGTCCACATCAGATTTTTGTTTCCATTTACACTTTTAGTTTTTACGCTCTCACCGGCCCTCTTATTTTTGTTTTGACGTAATTGACATACAAGCATATGTACCATTATACATGGATTGACGGATTATGCAGAAACGGGAGAAAATTTGATCTGATGGTACTGAATCGCAATTACTAAAGAAAATGCATGAAACGCGTAAAATCATAGTCATAATGTACGTAAACGACGTACCGATGTAACGTAATGATGTGAAAAATTAATAGATGAAACTGTTGCGCGAAATAAAACTGTGAGCCAAGTTTAATCTCTCTAACTGAATTGGGTGCCGAGAAGGAGTCCGTCAAGGATGGCGTACGCAAATGACGTAACGACGTAACGTAATGATGGGAAAATTTGATAGATGAAAATGTTTCGCGAGATATAACTGTGTGTCAAGTTAAGTTCTCTAACTGGATTGCAAGCTGAGAACGAGTCTGTCAAGGATGACGTACGTAAATGACGTAACGTAATGACGTGAAACATTTATTAGATTAAAATGATCCGGGTATGAAAATGTTAGCCGAGTTTCAGGACTCCACATTCTCTGTGAGCCGAGAACGGGACCGTCAAAGATTTTGAATGAAAATACAAAGAGAGGTAACTTAAAGTTAATAAGGATTGGCGTATAGACACATACATTTGATCACTAAGTAATTGTAAAATCAAATGATTAGAAAAACATTTTTATACAAATACATAAATTCATCGGAATTTCTATCATTAATTCAAAGCAGAGAGAATCCAAGTTTCCATTCAAGCATAACGATAATATGATATTAACAAGTTTTCCCATCTTTAGAGCCACACGTAATTCGTTACTAACTTTGATAATTCCTGGTTTCAAGAACAAAAATGTGGTGTTAAAGTATTCATTGACTGGATTTTCAAGGAGATGTCTGTTAACCGTCGGAGAAGTCAATTATTAAGATTTTATAAGTATCCTAATATTTCATAAAGTGGTTTCATATTAAGTACCCCATTTTAAATGCTTTATCAGAAAATTGTGCAAATGCAGTTTGATCAAAAGTCCCACACATTAAAATTTAAAAGCATATAATACACCGATAACTTGAAAACTAGAATATTTTTTCGGTTAAGTGACACTGATATACCCTAAAAAGTCCAATGTGGTTAGCAAATGAATTTTCCTACAGAAAACGAGTATTTTACTTCTTTCAGTGTGGTATAATGATGGACAAGATCCACGGCATAATATCTTTAACGTTGAAAAGTATACTGACATTAGGCGCTTTTCTGGATGACAACATGCAAAATTATTTTAAAGTAACAAATTAAATTATATTTCGCACAAATATAACTTAACAATTGGAAATATTGCTAACATCTGCTATGAAATTGACTCAATTATACTAAAATATGTTAACTGAAATTTCATCAGTTTGGCGTAATTTTCGTAATTTTAACGTCATGAGTGCCAATTTGTCGATATTTTCGCCATTTTAGTCCCTCATTAAAAAGTCGTCATGTCGGCGAAATGTCACCAAATTACTCGCCAATGTCGCCAAAATTTTCGTCAAATGTTAGATATTTGATGATACTTGCTACTGTTCATTTTTATATATTTTTTAGATGCATTTATTTGAAAATTGTGCAATATGTCAAAAAATATGTATCAAAATGTCACCACCAGGAGGAATTCGGTGCTCAAAATAATAGAACCCTCAGAAAAGGCATAATATCTATGAATGCAATTTTCAGGTAAATTATCTAGAAACTTAAATGTAAAGTTTTTTTAATAATATTTATTGCTTTACTGAATTTATACCTGAAGACAAATAAATTATCTATTATTGTTTTACTTTAACCGCTAATAACATTTTGAGCATCTTGGAATAAAAGTAAACTATTTTTTCAATGCTACATGTTTGGCCGTACGTCCGTCTATGAGGAAATCAAATAAAATTTTCTACGAATATTTATAAAATTTGGGACCCAGTGGATTTTTTAACACTCGAGATTGATTTTTTGTACAATTTTTGAATTTCTATGGGTGTTCATACAGAGGACTGCCAATCAACTTATCGAACATTTGTTTTTGAAAATCTATATAATCTATATAATCTATATAAGAATATTATACAATATATTATATAAAAAGAACAACAAGCATGATATTATTAACTACAGGCCTATTACCATTCTTTCCCCTTTTTCCAAAGTTTTTAAATGTGTTATGCATGAAAGGATCTTTTCCCAAATTAAGCAAAGGATTTCTCCGTACCAGCATGGGTTTATGCCAATGCGATCAACTTTAACTAATTTAGCTTGTTTTACCAGTGATATTATTGATGCTATTAAAACCAAGAGTCAACAGGATGTTATTTATACTGACTTTAGTAAAGCTTTTGATCACATCGATCTGGGGTTATTAGCTCGTAGACTAATTGCTGCCGGATTTAGTGTTGATATGGGGATGTGGTTATACTTTTATATTACAGATAGACTGTATTCTGTAAAGTACTTTGGTGTAAACTCTAGACTGTACAGGAATGCCTCTGGTGTTCCTCAGGGTTATAATCTGGGTCCACTCCTTTTTTTAATTTTTATCATGAAATTCCCAGGTTTTTTAAAACTGCAAACTGTCTTATGTTTTGCAGACGATTTGAAACTTTATATGAAAATCAACTCTTTGACTGATTGTGAATTGATGCAGAGAGATCTTGATAAACTGTATAACTGGACTGTTTTAAATAAACTCCATTTAAACGTCTCTAAATGCTATATTATGAGCATTACTAGTATCCGTAATATTCTCAATTACAACTACATTTTAAATAATTTACCTTTATTGCGTTGTACTCATATTATTGATCTAGGTGTCATTTTCGATGATACTTTTAACTTTCAGAGTCATATCGACAATACTATTAAAAGAGCATACCAAAGACTTGGTTTCACACTAAGACGATCTCGTGTTTTTGCCAGGTCTGATACTATTATTTGTATCTTTAATACCCTTGTTAGGCCAATATTGGAATATTGTGCAATGATCTGAGACCCTGTTTACGGCCTACATTCTCAACGAATAGAAATTGTGCAAAATAAACTTTTACTAACTATGGATTACAGATTGTCTGGCTATTGTCCTTATGATATGCATATGAGTGAACTCAGACAGAAATATAGTTTAATTTCTCTTAAAAAAGAAGAAAATTGTCCTGCCTTTTGTATCATTATAAAGTTTTAAATAACACTATTGATTGTCCAATCTTACTTTCTTGTCTGGAATTTCATATACCTGTTAATAATACAAGGAAGGAAACTTTGTTTCACAATACTACTGTTAAACACAACTACCTTAAATGCTATTCTATCTATAATTTTGTTGATCTATATAATACCTATTGTACTGATATTGATATATTTAATTTGAATCCTGTCTGTTTTATAAAAGCCTGTTTGAATGCGCTTGACATGTATACGACTTAGTATTCTTGTAATCTTATATTATGTTCTTTTTATTTTTGTGTGGCTACTGTAACTGGATTTCATCTGTAGTTGCCACGTAAATTGAATAAAATAAAATAAAATAAAAATGAAATATAATACTAATAAAACAGTTGCATAGATAGAGTAATTTTATATGTAATTTTTTAAGCGTGAATGGCATCATTTGTAGAAAGCTTGTGTCACGTTCTCCAGATATAACACATTCTTTATTTCAAATGGAAAATATATTACAAAATAAATATTTTAAATATAATGAAATGAGTAGACACTTTGTAAATACTTTTGATCAGAAATTACATATTTTACATTTCCGCAGGGAGAAGATTGTGCTATATTGTGCGAATCGCATGCAGTTTGGAATCGGATACAGTAGATTTTCAAATCAATGCGTTAAATGTAAACATTTAACTACTTCAATTTATAGAAAATCAAATTGAAATAATTTAAAATTAATATTTAAGCATATAAACTAGTTCCGGTATAGTTAAAGATATTCTCTTTCTTCAGGTTAAATGCAATAGAACTTATGCAATAAGAACCGCCTATCTAATCTGCAAAATCAGTCACCAAAAATTACTCATGTGACTCAGGATGAAAAATGTTGCAAATCCAAAAATATTAAAAAGGTAAATAAAAACATTAATGATGTATTAAAAATGACAAGACAAGCAGCAGAATGGTACAGAAACTTATCTTAAAATACAATGAAATGCAACTACGAACATACTATGCCACCAAACTAAAATCATCTAACAGAAAAATAGTCAGTTTTGGAAAAGAAATTGCCATAATAAAAATGGAAAGGAATAACAGAAGTTACAAAGAAATAAAACAACCGATAGTGGAAACTATGTATGTGCTATTTAAGAACAAAATGTATTTTTTCAATTGATTTAGATAGATTTCTGAGCGATTAATTTTACAAAATACTGAAAGTTTTTTTCTTACTTCCACATTTTAAATATTCTAGTATAAAATAAAAAATAATTTATTTTTATAAAATTAATTACATATAGTAAAAATGTGAGGTTCACATTATTTTACACTTACTAACATTTTTCTTTATTTTATTATTTATTATTTCCAAATTCACACAATCTTTTAAAATGGAATTCCATTCAAAGCATGAGACACCCATCTAGATTACAAATTGAGCGTTACTGACTCAAAGCTGGTTGATAATCCGTCTCGCTCGATTTTAATCATTAAATTTAAAAGGACCAATTCATCATAGTATTATCCTGCTAAATCTTCTACTCTGATCATCAAGTATTCACCCTACCCGGGGCAAAAGTCGCCTAACTTGCTGACAAACCCCTCAAAATCTAACCGTTTTTCATTGCATACGATTCTAATAACCTATATATAAAGAAGTACTGCTTTTTGTGCCGGTTATAGAGTATAATAAAGCTGTTATAATACACGTCACAGTATTGCGTGTGTCACATAGGAGGAAACGTGTCCTTTCGTGTAAAGCGAAACGCTTGAGTGACCGAATGATGCGTACCGTCTCGCTGTGAGAAGGTGGGGGTGTAGGCTTAATGACCGATCACGCAAAAACTAACAGTTGGTGGTACAGGATGATTCAGTTCTGAATCAGAGTTGGCATCTGCTGCCATGTATAAATTACTTGGATCGCAATGTCAGAGGGGGGGTTGAGCAAGGATCTGTGAAGGCCTTTCCACCCCTCAGGAATGTGAATAAAGTATTTTGAAAAATATAATGTTTTGATCAGGAGTTCTTTAAGATCAAGTATGGAACGGTACTATTACTCAAATATTGCTCAAACATAAAATATTGCTCAAATAATATTTAGAAAGCAGACGTATGTTTCGTTAATCGTCATATAATTCGTTTCATAATCATAATATAATTCGTTTCATAATCATTATAATTCGTTTCATAATTATAATATAATTCGGTTCATATAATTCGTTTCTTTTGTCAGAGCGAAGAGTCAAGAACCTAAACACCCAAATGCGAGCTACAAAGTGGTGGGCAAATGGCTTAACGACAAACCCAATATGTTAATGCCACCTACTGTGTAAGTTTGTAAACAAAAAATAAGTAAATAAAAAAAATAAAAAGTGCAGAACATATGAATTTGAGAAACAAGCAAGAAAAACACATGAAATGTAAAAAATATAAAATAAAACTGCGAAAAAAAAGCGAGACAGGAAAACAAAACATTTGACGTGGCCTCGGTGAAATATGGTCCATTGACAAATAATTAAGTAGTTTAGTAGATCTTTTAATGATATGGAAAACTTAAAAACAAATCCAAATCGAAAACTGAACTGCCATTTTCAATAATGGGTGCAGAAGGAAAATCAAACCGGTGACTATTTATGAACAATTATTAGAGGCAGAAGTTTTCTGAATCTTTACGCAATTTTGATATTTTTCCAAACATCAACTTAGATCTATTTAATTGCGATATTTCAAGGTACGTGTAGTTTAACCTATGTATGATAGTCAGCTTCAAAGCATCATTCAACAGAATTCTGTAAAAATCCAGGAAAGCTATCAAATTTCAATACATAAGATATTCTACGGACCTTGTATCTAGCTCTAAATTGAAAGTTTAATTTAAGTCTTGTTTTCACAGGAAGTTGTTATAAGGAAATCCAATGATTTTTTAAACGTGCGTCTGCTTACTAAACATTATTAATGCAAAATTTGACGTTATGATCTAGTTTACTATTTTTTTTTAGCTTGCTGCAAATTTACAGGATATTTTCACCCAGTTGCTTGTTTCTATTTTCCCATGTTGACCAACGGAAAAAAGTATCAGCTATACTTTATTACTTGACATTCCTAACTATAAAGTATCAACATAAATCTTGGCATGCACATCCATTAACTATTATTATTGCTGACAGTGTATTACTGCAAACTAAATATATTATATTATTACTAAAGATCGGTCATTCTATGTCAAATCACTCAATATTGCCCCATGACCATTTTTATTTTATTTTATTTTCTGCGCATGTTTTGAAAGCTTAACGTTACCCCTTTTGAATTTTTATTTTGGCACATTTCGGCATTTACAGGAATTTGCTTATGTCGAAAACTATTTATGCTAAATACTTGCATCAACTATAATTTAGTTTGCTCTTTATAAAATGTGCTAAAAATGTGCATATTGCAAAATATCACGAATATTAATATTCCATAGTTATTAGGAAATTTGTAAGTATATTTTCTGAAACCGCTGTTTTTAAATTGAATTTTGGATATGAAAGAGAAAAGCATGAAACCTGACTATTTCATACTTTATATTGTTTACTTATAGACAAGGTTTACAAACGTTTGGACTTGAAAACCAAATCCATTGTATTCTAGAAGCCGATAAGCACTTTGTCTGTCAAAAGATGTAAAAGCCATACCGTACATAATACTAGATAGTCATAACAATTACTTTAGAAGTGAAGTTCGATCTTAAATTGGTGAGAAAAATATGTATAATTGAAATATATGAAATTTTTATGCCTACGAAAATTGTGTTATTTCAGAATCCATTTATGCCAGTTAATCCAGTTATGTTATGTTAATCTTGCATTAACAACCATTTAGGTAATGGGATTGGCAACGGTTTAGTTTCACTATTAATTCCTGTATTGCAAAATATCAATAATGATCAAATTTCATTTCTAAAATTAAAATTGAAATTTGTAAAAATATTTTGTCCAAAATCTAAGCTAAATTTTTTAGCTGAATTTTGATTATAACTAAAAAAAGCATGAAACATTATTTTTGTATACTTTATTTTTGCGTACATAAAAAATTTTACCAAAAGAAACATCATCCAACGAATTAGAAACATGGGGACATATATGCAAATGCAGATCACAGGAGGATGTATGCAAATTATGTTGGTAGTAGTAGGCACTCGAACAGCGGATGCTCGTATTTGCCAACCGAAACTCTTCCATTTAAGGTACTGGAACGGAAATGCAAGCTCTTATCGTTAAAGCGGATTCTAAATTCTCATACTTCTAATGATAGATTAACGTGGAACTTGACAATCTAATTAACCACATCCTGCTATTTTTACATCAGGTCAGCCTCCAGATGCTATATTTTTATCTTCCATGTCAGCTTCCAGCGTAGTCGTTGGCATTCCCAATTAGAAATTGACGCTCAATATTCCAGTCGAATCCATTGAATTCGTCAGACTGCCGACATCATTGCATTAACCTGTAGGATTTATTTATCCATTGAAATTGTAAAGAACCTTGCTGCCCCAATCAGGACACGAACCAAAGATCGTCGTACTGGCCAGCCGAAGTTTTCAAAATTGAGCTACTGGAATGAAATTGCAAGCTCTGATCGTTGAAATAGAATTTATATTCGCCTTATTCTAATGCGAGATTGACTTGAAACTAGTTAGTAGCCGAATTCAGCTGCATTTTCTTCAGGTTAGTCTCCTGATGTTCTTTTTTTAACCTCCGGGTTACCTTCTTGCGTGATTGTTGGCCTCCTGATTTGAAATCGGCACTTAATACTCCAGAGTCCACACGAATCCGTACTAGTCGCACTAGGGTCAATTTTAGAACCCCGGCATTACTGTATTAACCTGAAAGGTTGATTTTTCCGTACACCCTTGGAAAAAACTTTGCTGCCCCATTTTTGATTCGTACTGACCAGTCGACGTTCCTTCAATTAAGATACTGGGACAAAATTGCAAGCTCTTATCCCCGAAGTGGACTTTGCACAATTATCGGTATTATTCTGTTAAACGATATTACAATGAAATAGAAATTTAGTTGGGAAAGAGAATAATCATTATTTGTAGTTTGGGAGTGCAATAGATACAACAGAGCTAATCCATTAACAGATACTTCAGTTGAGCCCATCTTCTGTAATTTAATTTAGTCCTAACGTATTTGTACGTGTTCCGTAAATATTTTAAGAAATAATGTTTCCAAGATTTCCAGCTAACACAATTTTCTAATCTTTAAACCAAAATCCATTAAATTAAAAAGTTAATGTAGATTATACTGTGGAACATTTCCGGGAAAAAAATAACAGAATGACGAAGTAAACTTTAAAAAGTCTCAGTAAAAGTTCTCGAAAAAATACTCTCCATAAACATGTTTTTCAATAATCCTTGGTAGTTCAAGATAAGCCGTGAAGAGTGCTGACTGAAAGCACACTTTACTTGTTTTTTTATGTTTTTAACACTCCCTCGGAAGCAAACAACTTACCTGGTGTCACAATCAAAATGTGATTGATTACACTTCATACAGAACCCATCGAGGGAATGACGGTAAAAACTCTTGTCAATGCTTTTTCCCATTAGAGTTTGTTTTTAAAAAATATCCTACAAAATTTCTAAATAGCAAAATGCGTTAAAGAAAAAGTTAGTGCTTTTTCGAGTTAAAAGAAAATGTTTCAAGGGAATACAAAATATTTTGAATGCTGATTATCTATGATAAACTTATACTTTTTTGTGTCAAGGCAATTTACATGTCCATTTTTTGTTGACTGATGTAAATGCAGTATTTGCTAAAATCTTGAAAATAAAGCTAACAGCTCTAATGAGTTGGTAATTGAGTGCAAATTGCACTTGTTACATATTACTTTTTTATATAAGCATATTTCATTAAAAAATCTCACGGAATTTAATTAGACGGATACACAGCTTATTTCAATATATTTGAAAGTACTTCGAATTTAATACCAATTAGAACCACCAGGTGAGAGGAATTAACAATTTGTAGTTGCATAAACCACAGATACTAATTGTATGTTATTGTTGGTAAATTATTCCCAAACTGTTGTGCTTATTAAAAACTTTTCGGAAGCATTTATTTCTCAGGCTCTGCTATAGATCTATAGATAGATGTTGACTGATATGGATTCAGCATCTAATTCTGGTAGAGAATGGTGAGTTCGCTAAGGAATTTCACTTCCATTTCTGGTTCAAAACGTTTCATCTTACTTGAAACATTTATTTTTAAATATTGGCTATAGCTAGGGCTTAGATGACAACTAATTTAATTCAGCATCAAATTCTGAAGGAAGTAGAGTGTTTTGCAATGGATTTCAATTTCCTATTTAAAAAAAATTCCTCGAAATGTATATTTCTTTGTATTGGCTTTAGATACAGCTTAGATGGTGATTAATTTGATTTCAACATCAAATTCCGGAGGGGTAGGGTATTAGTAAGAATTTCCACTTCTGCTTTTTTTCTCTTCTGTTTCAAAAATGTTCTTTGAACCATATATTTCTCTACATCTTAGATGATAACTGCGATGATACATCTTAGTTGATACATCTTAGATGATAACTGCGATATGGATTCATTATCGAATTTTGAAGGGGGGGTTGGGCAGTTCGCTAAGGATTTTCACTTCTGATTATGACGATGTCACTTTCAGTTTTTCCAAAAATTCGTATGACTGCACGAAATAAGTCTGCAAAAGAGTATAAAGATGTTTAATTGTTAAGTCAAAAATAAAATGGACCATATCACTAACCGCCAAATGCAGGTTCCTCCATATATTTTTACTTTCCTTTTACATAGTATAATGTATAAGAAAAGTATTGTGACGGAGTCGAAAATTCGAAATCCAATTTTTTTTTTCAATACTCTACATAGTTTAAAGTACATGTAAATACTTTCTAAATTACTTAGTAAAATGTGCTCATTATTATCATTTATAAGTAAATAGCATATATTTCTAAAATGAACAAAATAATTCTATATACAAACAGAGGAATTTGAAGATTTACTCATGTGGTAATTTGCTCTTTTATTCTTCCAAATACTCATTACTTATTTTCGAAGGAAATTCGTTATTAGTACAATCACAACATTTAACATTAGAATGGAAGGAAGTCGCAAACACTGAACTATTTTCTTATCATTTTTAATTAAACTCGAACTGAAAAGAATTAATGTTGTACCGCATCGTAAGCTGTTTAAAAAAAATCATCTTTCAAGATAATGCTTTCAAAGTGTATAAGTCAATACAAATAATTTTGTGTTTGGGCTTGCGAAAGAAATATATTATTTTAAAAGAATTTACGGACGAAATATTTATTTCTAAGACTTATGTAATTAACTTTTATTAATATGAAAAATGGTCTATGAACCATTAAGTATTTATGAAGCACACCTCCAGACTAAGTATTAAAGTATTTTTCCTGGAAACAATTATACGAAAATCTCTTAAAACTGGTCAATACTAATCGTTGTAAACTAATCAATTTTTAATTTCCTAAAGATACCTAGTATATTTAAACGGAAGTAATTGTGATAGTGTCAAAAGTACAACAATTGCGTTTTAATGGATCTACTCGTTTGATAAATCCTTAAATACGAATAATGTATTTTTAACACTTTACAACATAGTTGAAAAGTGTTTATGACGTTGTTCATTCTGTCTGTCTGTTTGTCTGTCCGTTCGCACGATAACTGCCGTAAACATGACTTTATCAAAATGAAACTTTAGTATGTTGTTGAGACGGTCTGTGGGACATGTGGAAATGTCAATGAATAATATCACCCAATTAGTTTTGGATTGAATCCGGGTTGAAAAAATGATATACATTCAACACTATGGGACCTAATTTTTCAAACACTTTTTTAAGCGAATTTAAAATTCTCAAATTGCTTCAAAAATTCAGCAAAATATGTTCGGGAGTTTTTAAATAAAAATTAAAATATTAATTGAACCCATGATATATGAAAAGATCACGTGACCCACTTCAAAATAAAATATGGCATCCATCTTGTGTTAAAATCGTGTTTTTTAAAGTTATTTTTAATTTATATTTAGTGTTGCATCCGTCCTAAAACCGCTTTATTTTTTATTTTTTCCTGTGCATCTATATACTGCGCCTACGCAGTTACAATATTTTGGAGTTTAAATGATTTTCAAACTTTGATCATTTTTACAACGAAGCCCATTATTTTTCACGCATGGAGAATGTAAACACATCAAGCTGTAAGGTGAGTTGTATAAGAATTGCTGAATTTTACGCAAAATTATTCAGCTCTGGAATCTGCAATATAGCTAATATGAATAAAACATTCATTGATTTTACATAGAGAAGTACACGATTCCGTATTTTTTGATGAAGTTTTAAGCATGGAGTTAGAAAGTAATTTTACCTCCATAGTTTTACGGTTTTGAGTAAAATAAATAATTGCAGTATTGTGATACTTTTTAAAAATATCAATGATCCAAAGGAATGAAAAAAAGTTTATGAATGAAATATTCACTGCTTTTATATAGAGAGCCAGGCGATTTATATTTCGATGACGTTATTAAATATAGTAAATTATTGTAGTATTGTGATAATTTTAAAAATATCACCGCTGAATGTATCGCATTTTAGAGATGTTTAAATAAAGTTGTATTTCATTTGGAAAGTGTTTTATAATCAAAGCTTTATGCATGATTGATCTTTCTTGTTAAAGTTCTTTTTAATTTATATTTTATTTATATTTCATTTTTAATTTATTAAATCGAATAAAATTTGGTATGCTTACTTCATACACTGAAGACCAAAGACTTTGACGAAAAATTGACAAGTCTTGAAAATTTCAAAAGTACATTTTTTTTTAAATTTTGGTTAATTGCAAAATGATTGTGTACCCGAGTATCGACATTTTTAAAGTATTTTCAATGGTATTGATTTTCAGTGTGAACGAAAAGAGAAAATACCTTAAATATTTCAATTTTTTTGCAATTGAGGAAACACTCTAAGTACATATTTACGTATAAAACTTTTTCGAAAATATGCATTTTGAGTATGATTTTTTTACGTAAATATGAATACTATCACATATAAGACGCTATAGCATTCTTTGTTCTCAATATATTTCGTGTTTTTGATTGAAAATGGGAAAATTCATAGAAAATAAAATAAAAAGAATGACAACGTGCTATATAATATGCCTATCGTGCTTTGTCATTGTTTAAATCCGAAATGATTGAGTATTATTATTTAGAAATTAAAGAGAGCCGCTCTTGAGATATTCTCATTTTTTTTCCCATGAAGTGTTATATCTCTCGAACAAGCAGGACATAACAAATAGAATGTATTACAGCTTTTACAATCGATTAAGGTCAGAAGCATATTGATAAATGGGGATTTCAAATCAGGGGAACATTAACATTTTTTGAACATTTGTTTTCAGATGTGTATAAAAATATGATAACATGATTATAATAAAATACGCCGCAAAAAAATGTTGCATGTTTTGGGGTTACATTGAAGAACAAACATATGTAACAATTTAAACATTTTCAACATAACAATTCTCATATTTTAACATAATTTTACATAATTTTTACATAATATCACTTTACATATTTTCACACATTTAACAAAAAAAAAGTACAATATTGCTTAAAGGCAATCATAAGCAGTTATAGAGATATTAGAAATTTTGAGGGATGGCGATATTTGAACATCGAAATGAACAATGGCATTATATAAAATTTGACATGCTGGTTTTAATTCATGAAAATAATGTATTTTGAGTTCAGCAAAGTTCAGTAAAAAGTTTAATATTATGCATAATTAAAATATAATAATTTGTTTGAATGTAGTAATTTAATTGATTTAGTGATTGATAGATCTTCAATTAAGAATAAAGATTTATATTTATTGGAGTCAACAAATTCATTTTGGTTGCGTTGTGTTTTTATTCAACAAGGAACCCGCCTAAATGGAGTTGTTGCTTGTTGCACTTGAAATAAAGCATCTGAAAAATATATGCATCAATTAGATTTTAGAAAAAACTTATTTATTTGTTTAATTTCACCTTTCAAGAACTTATATTTTCACTTTATATTTTCAATCGACATAATTGTTACAAATTTTCACTCCTACAGAAACTTAAGAACTGGATATTCTTAAACTGACTATGTGAGTCAGAAATGTAATTACACTCTGGACTAAGTCCTTCACGCTAATATAATAGTTATAATTCAAATATTTATTTACTCATAATTTATTTCCTTAAAAGCCAAACCATGCTCCAATAATTTAAAAAAGGCTTGGGCTGTGAATTTCGCTATGGATTTTCATTTCAGATTACTTTCCTCTTTTTGGCTTAAAAAATTCATTTTTCTTGAAACATCTATTTTTCAACATTGGCTATTTATAGAGCTTAGATGATAACCGATATGAATTTAGCGCCCAATTCTGGAGAAAATAGAGTACTAATGATTTTTCCTTCAGGTTCTTTTACCAGTTCTGGTTCAGAATATTTTACTAACACATCTACTCCTCAAGATTAGCTATAGATAAGCTTAGATCATGACTAGATATATAAAGCTTAGATCATGACTAGATATATAAAGCTTAGATCATGACTAGATATATAAAGCTTATTTCATGACTAGATATATAAAGCTTAGATCATGACTGATATAAATACAGTGTCCAGTTCTGGAGAAAGTACAGAGATTTCCACCTCCGCTTTAAGCTTTAAGTTCGAAATA
Source organism: Amaurobius ferox (assembly GCA_951213105.1). Classification (NCBI taxonomy): domain Eukaryota; kingdom Metazoa; phylum Arthropoda; class Arachnida; order Araneae; family Amaurobiidae; genus Amaurobius; species Amaurobius ferox. The sequence goes on along the minus strand of OX578133.1, from coordinate 71,883,875 downwards.
TTTCCCTTAAACATTTATTTCTCAGAATCGGCTATTCATAGATCTTAGATAATTACATATGGATTCAACATTGAATTTCCAAACTGGTAAGGGGTTCGCTAAGAATTTCCACTTAAGAATTCAGGATACGCCACTTCCGATTTTTTCGAAAATTTGTATGGATATGCGAAATAAGTATGCAAAAGAGAATAAATATACTTAAAGTTCCGTCCACAATGATGTGTTATTTGCCACAATATAAAGGCTCCTTCCTAAATGTCTTCTTCTTTTATTGTTAAATTTAAATAATTATTCATCGTTGGTTTTGCAGTTTATTTTCAAACTTTATACTCTCAAATTGCGATCATAACAGTAACAAAAGTTTTAAGGATCCACCATCTTTCATCATTGGAATTTTCCGGAGGCCACAAATTATGAATCTTACTTACAGGAAGATGTATGTCTGTATGTGTATGCGCGAGTAGTCTGTAGCGGGACATTTCAGCTTCGAACGGCCATGATATTTGGTACAAAGGTACTTCAGGACCCTTAGATAAGCACCCCTTGAAGTATTTTTTTGTTTACTTCGAATTAGTTTTTTAGTTATTTTATGTTTTAGCATTTTCACACATATTGGTTCCTTGGCGACTGAAAATATCGAAGAGATTCCATCTGGACACTATTGGAAAGAGAGATGGACATTCTTTCCAACGATGTTTAAATATAATCCATAGGATGCATCACTCATATTTCTTTTAAATATATCAAAATATGGTATCTTTTACGTTATCTGATATGTATATATATCGTCGCATTTCAAAATAAAGATTAACACAATGCTATAAACAGACTAAATGAGTTTCGCGTATATCTTAATATTCTAACAAAAAATATCGATTTCAGAAGTAATTTTAATTTCTGTAATTTTTTAAGTGATCGTAAATCATCTTTAACGAATTTCCCGCACGCTCCACGGATTCAACCTTCTACCAGTGGAGCCCGCATAAAAGTCTAAGCCACGCCTTCCCTCCCCATTTCTTTTGTTTTTGAGCTTTAGTGGACATATTGCAATTCCCAGATCGATGCCATTTATACTGTGTTCAAGTGTATTATGTAAGTAGCGGGCTCTTATTTAATTATTTTTAAGCAGTTGGAACTTATTTAAGATTCGCGAACCGCCGAATTATTCGTTCTAGTCATATATAAAAGCGCATAGATTATCTCAAAAACATCAAAAATAGCTTAAGTCATATAAATTTCGTCACTACTATTTGGATACGAAGCATCTAGTGATTGCAATACCGGACCAAAAATGCAATACCGGTATTCGGTATTTCTTTAAACGTTATATCGGAATACCGGTATTCGGAATTTTTCAAAAAAGGTACAAAAACACAGTTTTTTCTTTGCCATATTTATTAGTTTTATACAAAAAATGTATAAACTATAAAAATATAAGCAATTTTGTTATGTACAAATATAAAATAAAGGAACAAATGTTATAATCATATATTATTAATAAGAGCAGTAAAATAATAATTTATAACATTAGAAACAAAAAATATTTACAGTATTACAATACAATAAAGGAACAAAATATATAGTATTATTATTAAGAGTAAATATCACATAAAAAATCTTGTTGTGTAGTTTATTATATAATATTTATTAATAGAAAAAAAACAACTAATTTATTAATTGCATATTACTTTCCTTATATACATAATGTATAAGGAAAGTATTGTGACGGGGTCGAAAATTCGAATTCGAGTTTTCGACGGGAGAGCACGTTTCAAGCATCCCTGATCACGAATCAAACATTTTTGAAGTGATGTCTGTGTGTGTGTATGTGTGTGTGTGTGTGTGCGTGTGTGTGTGTGTGTGTGTGTGTGTGTGTGTGTGTGTGTGAAAGTATGTGTGTGTGTGTGTGTGTCAGTGAGTCTGTGGAGACGATAACTGACGAACGAATGGACCGATTCGAACCAAATTTGGTACAAAAATCACAATCCGTAAACACTGGAAGCCTATTGCTTTTATATGCAATCGAATGTTAAGAACCCCCCTAAATTTTCGAATTAAATTTTGAAAAAATCGTCAAAAAATCAAAACCACTAATAAAGTTACGCAAATAGACATTTCTTATGTAATTTTTCATTAGAAAACGATTGACATAAATTTTAGAACGCTAACATGAACCGTTCTCGAGGTATTGTTCATTTTTAAAACAAAAATTATCAAAAAGTCATATAAAAAAAAATTCCTATTGAGAAACATGTTCACTTTTCATATGTAATACCATGCGATAAATTGGGTTACATCATTCTCGTGGAACTAGCTCATTCCATTCATGAAAAGATATACTTTTAGTAATACTTTTGTGTTTGAACGCCAATAGTCATTGATCTGCTGTAAGAATAACTTATTTCTTAGTGCATAACGCTTAGCGAGATTTTGGCGACGAATTTGGCGAAATGTCGCCAACTTGGCGACTTTTTGAAATGTTGCCAAATTAACGAAAATCTCGCCAAATGGATAAAAATGACGACTAATTGTCGAAAATTTAATATCTTGGAAAGAATATTAGTATCTACTATAAGAAAAACCTACTCTTTTTTACTGTAAAAGTAGTAAATTAATTACATTATATAAGGAAAGTCATGTGTTGCCCACATCAGATTTTTTTTGGAATGTGATCGTAAAAACATAATGCAGGACTGGAATGTATTTTTGTGCACAAATTACCTGCAGTTGAAAATGCTTTTTCTGCATCCATGCTGATTAGTGGTACTGTTAATAATGAGCGATATACTTCCTCTAAATATTTGCCTCATCTTCTAATAACACAGGTCTCTCGTCTGACGGTTTTAGATAAATCTAATTTTTGTATTACTTTATGTATTATTGTTTATGGCATTTTTTATTTATAGCTAATTGAAATTTCTTCTTGAGAGATCATTCTTTTCCGATATTAACATCAACATCATCTTCAACGAATTCCTCTGGATAGGTTTGTGTTTGCTTTTCATAAATGTTTTTGTGGAAATTTACGACGAACTTAATTAAATTTGACCTTGTTAGCTTCTTTTCTTCATTTTCGTTTTAATTATGTAAATACGAAGTCGTTATATTTATGTAAATACCTTAAAATATTTTCTAGTTCACTATGCTTTTCCTCCATGCGAATTTTCACTACACTGTATAATTCATCAGATAGTGGAGTGTCCTGCTCTTTAAGTGATTGCTAAGGAGCTTCAGTGAACAAATAGGAGCTTCAGAGAACTGCCCCTGTGCACGGAGATGTTAGTTTAGAATACGATCTTGTCTAGTAATTCGTATTATTAGATAGTTTAAAATATTAAATTCTAAGTTATAATCCATGCTGGAAATTAACTACGCCTGTGTAAGGAGTACTTTATTTTACAATTATTATACGTATTTTTAAAAATACGTATAAAAATACGTATTTTTAGATACTTTTATTTATATACGTATTTTTAAAAGTACATATTTCAAATAACAGTAGATGCCCAATAAGTAAAATAAAACCTTTTAATAAAAAAAATATTTATTACAGTTAATACCGAAAATACCGGTATTTTACCTTAGCAAATACCGGTTTCACGAAATTACAAAATAGCACGAAATACCGGTATTCAGTATACCGGTATTCCGGTACTGCAATCACTAGAAGCATCCTAATAAAAAACTACGTCAACAAAAATTAGATACATTGCAGTGAGCAAAATGTGGGTATAGAAATATACGTAAGGATTATCGAAAAGTCTATAAGCACCCCGAATATCTTTGTAAAGAAAGTTCCATGAGGGTACATATTAGGTCTATCTATAATAAAATGACCATGCGCGATCGAATAAAAGCGAATGCTGCGTCAGCAAATGATTTTAACAGATGGGATAACAAATTTGAAAACAACGCGAGAGACGTAAAATTCCAATAAGAAATTGTAGAGCACTGTCCAATGAGGAGGAGTCGATAATAACTGTTACAAAAGACATTTATTCGACATAAAAATGTCCTGACTGGAGTCTCTTATGAAAACCACCCGTAACAGGCAACCTTTCTTTTGACGTGAATCTAGGGTTCCCGTATGTTGAAAATCGGACAGGGGTTACCAGATTTGTTTTGTAACTTTTTTAATGTTCGAGAAACGCGAAATAGTGAATATTCTATGAGACATGAGAGATTAATATAAGTTTCCTCAGAGCGTCAGAGTATATAAGAGTCATCACTCAGTTGGAGAGTTGTTGACGTAATTCGAACTACATTGAACCGTGACATACGTAATAGTTTGAGAATATTATCGATTGTTTCGTGAAATTAGGGGAGCATTTAATTGCTGTTTTGCGGTACCTGGCAGTTGTTTAGTGATTTTGTGAGATAGTCATTGAGTTATTTGCTGCATATTGTTCCCGTTTATGCTGTGCTTGTAAATAAGCGTGTTAGTTATCCAGAAATTTGGACTCATATTTATGAGTGTAAACCCACGATTGTAGATGACACGTCGTAACAATAAGATTATAGGCAAATTGCTATCATTTTCAGGAAGGATACAATAAACAGCAGATTCATGAACAGAAATCTAGTATAGAGTCTGTTTAAAATGCCGACATCAGCAACTATACACATTTGAATTGGAGAAAGAATGTTACCGCTTTCTTTGACGAGTGTCGCAAGATCTCGGATGATACATTTTTGTCAGATACTTATTATCTTTCATATACGTGTTTCTTTCCTTCATCTTTAATCTTAAATATTTAATCGTCGCAGGAGAGGAGTGGGCCCATTGGGTTTACAGCTTTATGAAACTGTCGTCGCGGACTGCACTGACTGTGCGACGATTTACAAGAAAATGAAAAATGCTTGTATGAAAGAAATACTATGTAAAATACTCGACAGCTGTGACCTTGGAACTAATTCGAAAAGACAACATTTCGTATAAATACGTCATAACTTTTAAAATCATATGACATATATGCACACTTATTGGACATACAAATACTTTTGGGATAAATAAACACTTGAGAATATAAACACTTATGAAAGAAATTTAATTTACAATTCAGTACTATTTTAGGTCGATTTTTACTTATTAAACAATGCTTTACAACTTTGTTATTGCCTTATTTTTTCTAACTCGCTTTGCTAGCGGTGTAATATTTTAAATATCTTAGCACTATTTTTTAAATATTCCGCTAGCTGATCTACAATAAATTGTATTCATTCAGGCGTGGTCACTTTACAGTAGATATATCTAAAGTAGACTGACGAAGATTATGGTCCTTTCCTTACGCAGTTATTGAGGTACTTATGGATCCAGGTTGCGACATAGGTACAACTGAGCTATATCCATACGTTCAAATAAAGTTAATAGTATCATACGTGGGAATAATACGATAACATAATTCTTTCAATAATATCATTTTCTAATTTAATTTTTTACCTAAAAAAATGACGCTTCATTTTATAGCTATAGAGCTACTTTAATTTTGCTACCATTATTCGCTAATTATAATGTTATAGGCGTTTTGATTGATTAATTACGTTTACGTTGAAATAATATCTCCAGGTTGGTAAAATTAAAAATTAATTGAGTGTTTACTTAATTTTATTAGAATATTTTTCAAAATTCCTAAAAGGGTATATGAAATATCTTACAGCTGCTGCTTCACAAGTTCAGGCATATCAAATAGCATGAAAGAGAGCCACTGGAAAAAGAGCCCTTCTGCGAAATTAATACCACTGAAAGCAGAATTAAAGAAATATTTTAATTTCGTGTTTAATATCTTATTTCGGAAAGAAATATATCAAGCTGAAATTAAATATTTTCCCCAAGAAATTTAATATAGTATGGAAAACAACATCTTATTTTTGAATTAAAAGCTTTCCTTTGCTTAAAATATTTCCTTTAACATTTTTCTTGCACATATAAACTTATTTTACTTACAAAAATGCCTCTTATAGTGCAGAGTTTATATAACTTTAAGTTATTTGCAAATAAACCAAACCGTTTTACATTAAATTAAATACTATAGCAGTTACTACCGAAGTAATATTTTTACTTTCCATATGTAGTACTTGGAAAGTATTGTTTTCCCTAATATATTCGATTTCGATATTTTGATGCCAATATATGTTTTAAGACCTTCTGAACACGTCGTTTTAAGTATTTTTGGAGTGGTGTCCGTCTGTCTGTCTGGCAGTCTGTCTATATGTCTGTTTGTCTGATGTCTGTGGTCGATTTTTTGTATACACCATAGAAGCGACATATATTAATGGATTTTCACGAAACTCTTTTATCTGGCCTTATTATACAAAAATCTGATGTGGGCAGCAGATGACTTTCCCTGCCAACTCATATTCATGTTCTCTTTGTTTCTTTAATAGTTCATTAAATTCAGTTTAATTGCACAAAATAGCACTAAATTTGCGTTTTTAATTCAATTTTTGTTGTTATTTGGTAATTGGAGATTTTTCGAAAGCGGCGTAACAAAAATGCAAGAGAACTCAAATATCTTGAGAAAGGTTAGTCCTTAAGTAATGGAGTTGGTCTTATTCATTTCCTAGTCAAAAATTACGTATAAGACAAGCATTTAATTGATACATTTAAGCATATGTAGTCTTCTTTGTAGATTTTGGCGATTTTTACGGGCTATTTCGTAAAAAAGGCAGGTTGTTCTTTTCCTAATCATGCCAATATCTAATCAGCACCAGAGTATCCCACAAGTAACTTATCTGCCAAATTTTGCGAAATTTGCTCAATTAGTATTTTCTCCAGAGTGGACGCATGAAATTTTTGCGGACTATTTCGCAAAAAAAGGCAAGTTTTGTTTTTCCGAATCATACCAAAAACTAATCAGCACCAGGGTCATACCCAAGTAATATACCTACCAAATTTTATGAAATTCGGTCCATTAGTTTCTGACTTAGAGTGGATACATACATTGCACAGACAAACACACAGACATACATATACACAGACATACAGACAGACAGATAGGCAGACACGCACACAGTCGTCACGCTAAAAATAGATTTTTCGCATTCTAGAGGTCCCAAAACGTGTAGAGCTGCCGAAAACTCGAGTTGCGATTTTCGGCATGATTCCAATTCTTTCCCATTACATTACCATGCATTGCAGGGAAAGTAAAAATCTAGAGCTAGATAGAATTTTTTTAAATTCGAGCGAAAACTCTGTATTTTATTCTAAATTATATATTTGTTTAACATGGCAGCATAGGACAGAATTTTACATAATCATACGTAAAAAGGTTTATTTGTGGCTTAATGATCAAGATTTCCTTAATAATTACAATCATTGTTGTGAAAAATATCTTCAATACAATTTTATTTTGTTCGGATCGTCATTAGCCCCCTTTGGGTGGAAGTTACCCTCCCGGGAGGTATATTGTCAAGTAAGGTATCAATAAAAATATTTTCTTAAGCCCTTTAAAGTGAATGGTAACACGATATATCTGTAATCATATGAATCCACGATACCACGATCATAATCCTCGATTTTTTTTTTCTTATAAAAATTGAAAATAATGAATTCTGGTGTGAGAAAGACGAGTTAAGCCGTATTCCAGTTAATTTACATAAAACAAGAAAGATCAATCGTGCTTAAAGCATTGATTATGAAGCACTTTCCAACTTCAATGCAATTTTATTTATACAATTTTATTAAAACTATTACCGAGGAATGTATTGCAATTTTATTTAAACTAAAATGCAATACATTCCTCGGTAATAGTTTAAAACTTATCACAATAATACATTAATTTATTATATTTGAAAACTTAAACCTTCATCGAAAAATATGAACTTCATTCAAATGGCGGCATTGAAATATAAATTGCCTGGTTTAAACATCTCTAAAATGCGATACATTCCTCGGTAATATTTTAAAAATTATCATAATACTACGATAATTTATTATATTTGAAAACTTCATCGAAAACAACAGAAATTAATTCAAATGACGTCATAGAAAAAATAACAAGCTTGGCTCTTTCTATAAAAGCATCATTTCATTCATAAACATTTTCCCATTCATTTCATACATCACAATACTATAATAATTTATTTTATTTAAAAATTAGGACGATGGAGCTACAAGTAATTAAACTCTATGCTTGAAACTTCATCGAAAAAAATCGTCCTTCTCCCTGTAAAATCAATGAATATTTTATTCATATCAGCTATGCAGACTCCATGAGCTAAATAATTTTACGTTAAAGAAATACAGCAATTCTTATACAACTCATTCTACATATTTTGTTGTTTACATTTTACATAAGTGAAAAATGGGCTTCGTTGTAGAAATAATCAAATTTGGATGCTCATTTAAACTGAAATATATTGTAATTATGTTGTTTCAGTATGTAGATGCATAGAATTTAAGCAAAAATAAAGCTGTTTTAAGACGGATACAACACTCAATATGAATTAGAAAGAACTTTAAAAATCACGATTTTGAGACAAGATGGATGCCATATTTCATTTTGAAGTGGGTCACGTGATATTTTCATATCATGGTCGCGTGATCGCTTCATATAGGAGGTGTAATTAATATTTTAATTGCTATTTAAAAATCTATTGAATATATTTTACTGAATTTTTTTATATATTTCATGGAATAATTTAAATATTACCTAAAATTTTCGAAGCAATTTGTGAATTTTAAATCCGCTTAAAAAATGTTTGAAAAATTAGGTCCCATAGAGTTCAATGAATTTCATTTTTTCAACTCGGGTTCAATCCAAAACTAATTGGGTGATATTATTCATTTATATTCCCATAAGTCCTACAGACCGTTTGAACAACATACTAAAATTTCATTTTGATTAAGTCAGTTTTACGGTAGTTATCGTGCTAACAGACAGACAGACAGACATATTGAACAAAGTCATAAACACTTTTCAACTTTGTTGTAAAGTGTTAGAAATTAATTTCAACAGCTATCTAAATTAATCTTCAAGTCAATACTTTGTTAGTAACAGCATTCAAGTTTAATTAAAAATATAAACCAGTTTTGAGCCAAAGAACATTTTCTTTGTTAAGATAAAAGGACGAAATTCAATCGTGTAAGATAGTTACCTCATACTGTTACTGTTACTCTCATATTTAATCCACCTTGTTTTCAGTTATTAATAAAGGATTTATTCTTTAGATTACTAGTAAATTGATAACTTCTAAATATGTATACGAGATTAAAAACTTCCAGTCTTGAAATAGTTATGGAGTAAATACAGTCAAGTTTTAATGAAATGAGTAAAAATTATTTAAATAGACGTCCTATATGCACTAAAAAACGTTTCTTTGGTATTATTTTTTGAACAGGGGAAGTTCGGAAAAGTCGGCTATACTATATTTTGTACATATGTATTTCAGGACCCGGGATGGTTCACTTTGGGGTTATTTATTTTTTTAAATTTCGAATTAGTTCCTTAGTTATTTTATGTTTTATCATTTTTACACAAATTGCTTCCTCAGCGACCGAAAATAGTATCAAATTTTTTTCCATCTTAACAACATGAAAAGAACGAATAACGCTGTTTCCAATAATGTTTGAACTTAATCCTTTTATATTAACTTAATCAGTTTATATTTCCAATAATATTTGAACTTAATCCGTTTATATTAACTTAATCAATTTATATCTCCATTAATATTAAAACTTAATTAACTATTTGGATAGGCGTCCTATAAAACGTTTCTTTGATATTATTTTACTGAACAGGGAAAGTTCGGAAAAGTCGGCTATACTATATTTTTTACATATGTATTTCAGGACCCAGGATGTTTCACTTTGGGGTTATTTTTTTTTTAATTTCGAATTAGTTCCTTAGTTATTTTATGTTTTATCATTTTTACACAAATTGCTTCCTCAGCGACCGAAAATAGTATCAAATATTTTTCATCTTAACATCACAAAAAGAACGAATAACGCTGTTTCCAACAATGTTTGAACTTAATTCTATTATATTAAATTAATCAGTTTATATTTCCAATAATATTTGAACTTAATCCGCTTATATTAACTTAATCAGTTTATATTTCCAATAATATTTAAACTTAATTGACTATTTGGATAGGCGTCCTATAAAACGTTTCTTTGATATTTTTTTACTGAACAGAGAAAGTTCGGAAAAGTCGGCTATACTATATTTAGTACATTAGGTATTTCAGGAACCGGGGTGGTTCACCTTGGCGTTATTTTTTTTTTTATTTCTCGAATTAGTGCTTTAGTTATTTTATTTTTTATCATGGTTACATAAATCCCTTCCTTAGCAAACGGAAATAGTATCACATATTTTTCATCTTAACACCATGAAAAGGCCGAAGAACGCTGTTTCCAATAATATTTGACTTTAATCCGAAAGGCAGTTCCTTCATATTTATTTATTTATTAAATGCACAAGAAAACTTTTCATTTTTTAAGTAATCTGATATATGCATGGTCGCATCCGATAAATTATGAATAGCACAATTCTATAATTTGGATAAAACGTTTCGGATATATCTTAGCATTCTAGCAAAAAAAAATTCAATTTCATAACTAATTTTATTTTTTGTAATTTTTAAGTTATCGCATTAAGCTATCGCAAAACATATCGATCACAAAGTAGTGGTCGCATATTTAGGACCCGGACAACGGCGGGTAATTCATTATAGTATATCTATATTATGCAATAGTCAAAGATGCAACTTTCTTCCATAGTATATTTAGATATATACATATGAAAGAAATAAAAGTAAAATACTTTGAAGTTACTTTATCTGAGGCATTAAATATATGCTCTTTGTATTGCAGAAACCCGGCAATATTTTAAAATGAAACTTGTGACCAATTAAGAAAAAACATCTAGGCACCAAGAATTCATTTTATTCATGTTTCAACATAAAGTTTTATCTTTGGAAAAGCCATTACTGCCCTATTGCTATTTATCACATTTCTTGAATGCATGCGTAGCGCATCAACAATGTATCTTGTTGGGCGACATTTATTATCAAACACTTTATATCGCACAATGTATTATTTTCTCAAGCTTTTTATTCATTTATGCACGTCAAGAAGTGTATTTATTGCAATATATCAATTTGATGGAATGTGGAAGAGTAATAAATATTTTTGATATACCTCATTTAAAATTTCATCCCAAGTATGCACGTTTTGTAACATTGAAAGTAAAATATTTGAAGTCTAAATTCTTCATAATGCATTCTAAATTTCTTATGCAAATTGCAAGTTAGAGGTAAATACATAAAGTTCGATAAAAATTGATATTAAAAACTTTTGACGTGGACAGCACAAGTCTTAATACAATGGCATTGCATCTGTCATAGTGAAATAATGATGAACAAGATACATGATACAATCTTTTCAGTGTTAATTTGTACCTTTATGTATGACGCTTTTCTCGGTGACAATATCTAAACTATTTCGGAGCATCAAATTAACTTTCTTTCAAGTAAATCAAACGATTAAAATAATTCGCAAATATAAAACGATTATAATTATAACAAATATAAACGATTATAACAAATATAAACGTTTATATAAAAATGTATATTGCACTATATAAAATTGTTGGATTGAGATCCATTCAATAGACACCTAATACAAATTATAATTATGTTCTTCATAATGTATTTAAATTTTCGTTTAGTTTTGAAAGACAAAAATTGTTACTATGACAGACATCTCTATAATGACGCCAAAATTCCAAAATTATATATATATATATATATATATATATATATATATATATATATATATATATATATATATATATATATATATATATATATATATATATATATATATATATATATATATATATATATATATATATATATATATATATATATATATATATTAAAATAACAAAAACTAAAGTGCAAGAGTGTGAATCAGTAACCACAGTATCTAACCGCGAGCAAAATAAAAGCGTGTGTGAAAAGCAAAAAGCAACGAGGAAGGGCCGAAAAAGCAGAGCACGGAGAGGCCAGGACAAGGAAAATATATTAAAAAATAGTATATCTGCCAGAAACGTCTTCAGGGGCACATTCTAGACAGATATACTAAAATCCGTTGTTTCTATGATTGCATAAAAACACGTGGTTAAAATATTATGCAATCTGTGCCCAACAACGGAATAACAGAAAAAAACCAAATAGGATAAATTCAATTATATAACATAAAATACCACATAAACATGAAATATAAAATACCACATAGACATGAACATGAAAAATATAGCGCACAAATATACGAATTTGCAAAAAAGAGCAACTCACATGTCGAAAGGTCGTCACCGTGAATAATCTTCAAATGATTCCCCCACATGCTACAATCTGTACGCTTACCTCGCTGAATACCACGTGGGAATAATCCAGACCAGAAGAAGTGGAAGTAGCAGTACATAGTTTCGGAGAGATAAACCCAAGAGTTTAGAAACTGACCGAGATGTGACCACGATTATCGAAAACTTTGAAAGAATGGATAACACTGTTTTTTGGAGCCGTAGCCTGTTTTTTGTTTTATTAGTTTTTTAGATATCCGCCTTAACGGTTTTATGAGTGTTTTAAACTTTTTTCTTTACCCGCCGAGGCGGTTTTTTTAAAAAAAATTTTCGTTTTTAGTGTAATCGAAATTACTGTTTTTTAATATTTTTACATTTTTATGTTTGCCCGCCGGGGCGGTGTTTATTTTATGGTGTTTCCACGACTTTAGAATACTGTACTTATACTGCGATCTACAAATAAGGGGGGGAAGTTGTACATATAGCAAAGATTTTTGAGACTATTAATGTGTGATAGTGTACACTTATTACTATCCAGGCGTTTAATGCGGAGCAAATAGCTAGTGATTAGATTTCTAAAAACTTGGTTGCTAAGGCAAGAAGAGAAATGTGGGAAGAATTTTACATTAAATTTAAATTGATGTCTCTTATCATAAATAGTAGTAGTGAAAGAGTTACAATGTATATCAATGGTGATGTCAAGATAATTTACAGATTTGGAAGGGTGGGATTCATTCGGTATTAATTCAAGATTGGATGGATATATATTAAGTGTGGGTAAAGAAACGTGTGCAGTATGAAAACAAAGAAAAACATCATCAATGTATCGAAAAATAGAAATGTTACGAGTGAACAGAGTGGATTTTCTTTCGTAGAAGTAGAGATAAATATTGGCGAGCATGGAGCTACTAGTGGATCCTTGCGGTACTCCAATCGTTTGGAGATATACAGCATTGCCATGTACAAGATAGTTGTGAAAAAGCACAAAATGCAATAAATTATTAAAGGTGGACGAGTCATATTTAGTAAGAGTATTTAATTTGAATTGATCGAAGAGTTGTTTAATGACAGAGAATAAATCTTTAATGTCGATGTTATTAAAAAGATCTTTAAAATATAATGTTTGGAAAGAGTCAATGGCAGAAAAGGATTTCAGTTTTTGAATAAGTTCATAGCTATTTCGGATAATGCAATGTGGCTCTCGGGAAATAGCATGAAAAAGAATGTTCAAGACTTTGAGAAGTTTTTTATTAGCTTTTGATGCATAAGAGTTGTGTCCACTGGTAACTGTTCTAAATTTTACTGGGTCCTTGTGAAATTTTGGTATGATTACTAAATATGGAATGTTTAAATTTTGATGGGTATCAAAAAATTGTTTATACTTGGAAATAAGTTTGCGTTTTAAATCATGTATGGTTGTTTTTTGCAATTTGAAGGTATTAATTTGATTTAAATTGGATAACAATGTTTTAATGTAGAAAAATTTGCAGAAAATAGCATAGTTTGATGAAGCTTTGTCTACATACGTAAAAACTAGGAATTTCTGCATATGTGTATTGCTAGGAATTTCTGCATATTTCCAATTAACTTTTCTTTAATTTTGATAATTGGAAATTCGACTGTGGAATATTCGAATGTGATAGCTTAAGTTGAACATGGGATAAGATTTTAGATTTCCAGATACAAAAGGCTTCCATAGGTGTTGAATGTGATATATATATCTATATATATATATATATATATATATATATATCTCGGACAGTCTGGGTCTCAACAACAACAACAACAACAATTCCTTGCAAAGGAAGAAAGAGAAATTACTGGGAATGAGGGTGTTATTAAGAAGAAAAGGAAGTTATCGGTTTCGGAAGTTATGTAGTGTAGACTAATTATGTACATCAATCAAACTACTATAAAAATACCTTGGTGAAGACTGAATCAAAGAAGAATATAACAGCTATATGAGCTAACTTCATCAACTAAAGAAAAGTAACATTTCATTAAACTTCTTTATATCAGTGAATGAGATTCCATTTAAGAAGCGTATAATCAAAGTAGTGTATGGGGTGGACTCTGGTTCAAAATGACATCGTCATTTTGTTCCAGAGTCCACCCCATACACTACTACTTTCCCTCCATTTTTTAAAAACCAGGACAACCTCTTAAGGCCAAAAATGTATAAAATCATTCAAAAATGTATAAAATCATACAAATATGCGTATTTTTTAAAAAGATAAAAAATCAAGAGAGTTTTAAGACTCTAAAATTACATACATTTTAACTTTAAAAATGAGTTATATGAACATTATAGAGACCAAATCTATCGAAAATTGACACTTTTCTTTTTTTTAAGAACCTGGACAACCTCTTACGACTAAAAATGCATAAAATCATACAAATATGCGTTTTTTAGAAAAAATCAAGAGTTGAATCAATTTGTTAAGACTCTCATACATTTTAACTTTAAAAATGAGACATTATAGAGACCAAATCTATCAAAAATTGGATATTTTTTCAAAATGCCCTGTTTTTTAAAGGGTGGGGTTGAGACCCCCCCCCCCCCCATATTTTATAGAAAATGTTTAACTAAATCTAAACATTTTTTATAAAATTAAAAATAATTATAAAAATATGAACCCTCTATATTAAAAAATGAAATCATTATCAAAACATATGTTTAATAAGATGATAATTATAGTGGGGGGTGACGGCCCCCACTGAAAAATGATCAAGCTTTCTCTAATTCATATTCGCATTTATCATCTATCATACCCGAATACTTAAATATATATCTACCAACTCTTCCATTTAAGAAGCGAAAATAAAGCGACTTTGCTATCATTAAAATTTGTAGCTACACTACGAGTCGAAAAGGAAGTGTATTCAACCTTTACTTCGAGTAGGAGTAGTCTTGATTACGCTCTATGACGTCCTTCATTACGTAGCGTTACGAATGAAGAGAAAATAATATTTATTTAACTTGTTGCAGGTTTGTTTCGCTAGATGGCAGCATCAAACGATATATTTTTATGTCTCTCATTTTAAAAGTATTTACAATGTTTTATAAACATTATTTTCGCTATTTTTCGATCAGATAGATTAAAACTATTGATCTTTTAAAGTATTCTCGCATACTGCTTGAAAAATGACTCGTTTAAAATGGTTTTTAGTTTTCAATGTAAAGGTTATATTAATGAATTATTCAACATATGTCGTGTACCCATGGCTCAATGGCTAGCGCACGGGGCTATAAACATCGAGGCCCGAGGTTCAAATCCCGACCTCTCCCAGGTTGTTAATCAATTAGGGTTGATGGTATATTGAACCGGAGCCATAAAATGACGTCAGCTGCTCTCGCCGTTGTTCCAATAGAGCAGCACTCATCGATTTAATAAGTGGTGGGTTGAATCTTGTGGATTCTATGCCCTATATGTTATATGTTTGTATTGTCCTTCTCCTATGCCTGTGGGCCTGGTTCATGGGGTGATCTGGAACTCTGATTCTAGAATTCTGAAACAGCTGTTGGAATCAGACTTCCAGATCACCCCTTGGGCCAGGTGGGCCATTTTGCTATTTTTTTTAAATAAATAGAAATATTAATAACCATATGGTACAGTATCAAAATTATCTAAAATTCTTCTTTTATCATATCCAAACATGTATCTTTTATTCGTTTTATTCACTTTAATATTTCTATCTTTTTGTATTGGAAACTGATTTATTTCTACATCTATTTGTTCAGTTTCACCTGTTATTGCTTTCATTCTTTCATCGAAACTGAGCTTAGTTTCACTCTCATAATTCATTTTAAAACCTTTTACTTTACCTTTTACAGATCCATCATTAAGAATATAGCCATAATCTTTGCTGGCCCCAGAAATCCGCGATGTCATGTAATTATCTTCTCCTAATTCATCTGTCCATTCTCCTAACATACAACCTGTTTTAACTTTATTAGTACCTTCATCAATATAAACAATACTATCTGTATCATAATACATTACTTTATCTCCTAGTTTATCAAGCTTTTTATATAATCTTATTCTAGCGGAACTAGTTGTTGTTGTTGTTGAAACCCAGACCGTCCGACCTACCAGAATGGTGTAAGGTAACAGTTTGGACGGTCGGGAAGTGCCACCCAATTTAGACCGGAACCCAGTGGGAGAGGCATCCACATGGGCCGTACCCTCCTTCCCCTACCACCGACCTCTCGGAAGGACTTTCGGACCCACATGTTTAACGTGATCGTACTCCGCATGAACACGGCGGCAGTTTTGGCAGTGGCTGGAATCGAACCCGGGCCTACCGAGTGCAACTCCAGCGCGCTAACCAATGGGCTACCGCGCGCGCGCCGAAAGCTGCTATATAAATATTCGTATTAAAGTTATTCTTGGTATATTCATCTTTCATCTTATAATCCATTTGTACACAATCATCATTTAAAAATATCATATTCAAGTCTTTAATTTTATCATTCAATATAATACTATAAAAATCTTCCAGCTCTATTACCAGCTCAGTTTGTTTCATATTATTTCTTTGTCCAAACTTACCCCATAAAGAGTTTAAACAGCTTTTGGCTATAAATCTAATTCCTGGATTTTCTTTTATTTCGCCTAAATCAATATCTAATGTATCTTTGACAATCTTTTTATAATTATTAATGTATGTTTCATAATCTTTTTTATTTTTGAAATCTTTTGGTTTTTTTAATTTATCATCTGTTTCTATTTTAATTTTTAAAAACATTTTGACATACTCTTTGAATAGTTTATCTGTTTTCTTTACAAAATGTCAAACTTCATATATATTTAAAATTTGATATCCTTTTTCTATAGCTAAATTGACTTCATCTGTAGTCCAAGTACCTATAAAGCTTCTTTCATCATCTGTATGATTACATAATTTATTTCTTATTTTATAACACTTTTTACATTTTTTCTTTTCAGTTTCTGTTTTATAATGGTAGCATTTAAATGTTTTTGAACATGATTTACACAAACTAAATATCAATTTTTCTTCTTTATGAGGCAATACAGGATGATATAATTTTCTAGGAGGAAGTACTTTACACTGTATCATCCCAAATCAATTTTCATCATATTTTTAGGATTATAGATCTTTTTAGGATGCCCAATTGGATAATAATCAAAATAATTTACAGTTGGATAGAGTGACCATACATCAATATATCGACCTTTCTCTTTATTTTTCATTTTATATTTTAATTTAGTTGGTTCACAACTACCCCCATAGAAGGCATCTCTAGGATTAAAAGGTGCTATAAAATCTCTTTTCCATTCTTTTTTCATATATGTTTTAATTTCTTTATCATTATCAAAATCACATTCCCATATTTCAATTAACTCATATCCTGCATCTTTTATATTATTATTTATCTTTTTTGATTTTTCATATAAATCTGTCATACATATTTGATTTTGTTCATTTAAAGTAGATTTTCTGTAACAACAATAACATCCATGCCAATGACAACCCTGAAATTGATATACAGTATTATTGTAAAAACCATCCACTTTATAAGTTTTATTGTCTAATTTTATTTTTTTCTCTCCTCCATTTAAAGCATGCTGTACATTTATTTTATGTTTTTGAGATAAATAATCTAACCAAGCAATTGATTTTTTACTGTATTGATCTCGTTTGATGATCTCTTCATCTATAGCTATTGCACCCTCAGGTACAAATTTATCTCTATATATAGCCATACAAACACTTGCTAAAATGATATATTTAAAAGGATCTATATTAGCTATTTCTAAAAATAATCTTCTCAATTCTAAACATCCTTTTCTTAAAATATCTACATCAGACCTACAGTATTTTATAATTTCTTTTTGAAAATCAAAGATTTCATTTTTTACGGATTTGTACCATTTATTAAACAATTCTCTATCTTCTAAAGTCATAGTATCATATCCATAATAGTATTTTTCAGGATATTTTCCTTTATAAGTTTGATTTTTCATAGTGTTAAACAAATGAGGAAAATATCCTTTTGCTAATTCTGTTAATCCAAACGTTTTAGGAAATTTTTCTAGTATAATCAATGTAAAATTATTAGAATCTATAAACCTTATATTATATTTGATAGCATTCATATAAATGAGTTTACTTCCTTGATAGATTGTAAAAACTTTAATTTTATTTTTAAAACAGTATTTAGATATAAATTGAAAGTCAAAGCCTTTCCCATAATGAGCGAATACGGTATAACCTGCATGTTTCTTATCAAATAGCCACTTACAATAGTCGTTTTCATTCTTAAATATGTTTTCTTCTCCATTAAATTTTTGATTTATAATTAAATTGACTTCATGATTTCCAGTCTCTTGATTCGTTTCAACGTCAAAAAACATATATTTTTGTGTAAATCCTGAATATTTACATGCATCACACCAACTATATCTGTCATTACTTTTGTAATTACATTTGTTTTCACACATACTACCATACATATTATTTTCAGGAAATCTATGTTTTTGACATATATTACACCATTCTTGAGTAGAACAAATATTTTTACAGGTACCACCCTTAGCTTTTTTTGTTTTCATATAACACCTATGATCTTTTAAGACCCATTGTCTACAATTTTTACATAGTCTTTCTCCACATATATGATCTTCAGGTGTTCTTTTATCTCTGTTGATATTTCTCTTACATTTTAAACATTTCCATAGTATTTCACAAACAGACAAATTTTTTAATTTATTTTTATGATTTTCAAAACAGTTTTCACCTTTAAAACTTCGAAAACATTCATTACACTGGATATCATCACCTTCACAATTACTTTCTTTTGTAAAACATCTATCACATTTTAATAAACATTTATGCTGATCACTTCTTTTATAACTGACCTTACAGTAATCACAATAATTGTTTTTTCCTAAAAATCCAGTAACGGATGTAATGGTATCAAAATGATTTCTATTTTTTAAAATGTATATGCAAGTAGTTTTATAAGTACCACTGTATATTCTTTCATTAAAATTTTCTCTACAAAATATAGTAATTTGAATATTTAAGAAATCTTCAAATTTTTTAACATGTTCTAAATTACAAATATCTAAAGGAACTTCCCAGATTTTATGTAATTTTTCAGCTAACGTTTTTTGTAATATTCTTCCTTTTTTAATATATAGAATGTCATTTTTAGTTAGTTTTTTATAGTTTAATTTTTCACATAAAAGTTCCGGATTTTGAATAGATAGAGCAACTACAATAGATCTAGATAAACATATATTATCGTTATTTTTAATTTGACAAATACTCTTTTTGTTTACAATATCATCATCTTTGAGAAATTTTAGATGTTTTCCTCCGTGTGGTAATTCTATGACATGAAAATCGAATGTACATTTTTTAATATCTAATTCTTTGTATTCAATTTTATGTGTTAAAACATCTAAATAGGCATCATAAGCCTCTCTAGTTGACATCATTTTAGGATGAAAAGGTTGACTTAATGCAGGATTGTGTACTATAATATCTACTTTTCCTTCTACTTTACCAATAGCTTTTCTAAATAAATCCTTTAAAATATTATGATATTGTACAGGTCTGAGTTCATTGATTTCTACAATTTTATAAATATACCTATATGTGTTATATTTTTTAATATATTTTTGACTAATTTGAACAATTTCATAATCAGGTTTAAATAAATCTTCAAGATTAACTTCTATTTTTTCTACTTTCTTTTCTTTCTTTTTTACCAATTCTCCATCTTTATATTTCAAATCAAAATAATCAAATATATTCTTAAGTTTACGCCTATTTTTAGGTTCATTAATAAATTGTTTCAATTGTTCTGTAAGATCAGGAGTAAATAATTTTTTAAGATTTACTATTGTTTTAATCTTTTTTTCTTCTTTTGGCTTAAATTCCTTATTATCATATTTCAAATAAAAAGAATCAAAAACCTTTTTAATTTTATTACGTTTTCAGGTTTTTCAATAAATATTTTCTTCTTTTTTTCCAAGTATTTTGATATATCTAAATTTAATAAATCTACTAAAACATATTTATATTCTGCAGTTTCTTTTATATATTTGATTAATAATCTAATTAAATCATCCTTCTTACAGACTTTAGTTTGTTTAATATTCAATTGTTTTACAACTTTTCTAAGTTCACTAATAGTCTTTGACTTCAAACCAAATATATCCTTAAGTTTATTAATAAATTGTTCTGTAAATAATTTAAGATTCACTTCTGTTTTAATCTTTTTTTCTTCTTTTGGCTTAAGTTCCTTATTATCAAATTTCAAATTAAAAGAATCAAAAACTTTTATAATTTTATTACGTTTTTCAGGTTTTTCAATAAATATTTTTTTCTTTTTTTCCAAGTATTTTGATATATCTAAATTTAATAAATCTACTAAAACATATTTATATTCTCCAGTTTCTTTTATATATTTAATTAATAATCTAATTAAATCATCCTTCTTACAGCCTTTAGATTGTTTAATATTCAATTGTTTTACTACTTTTCTAAGCTCACCAATAGTCTTTGACTTTAAGGTGAGCTCCATTTATAAATAAATGATTCCTAAATAAATGATTTATGATTTGAGTGATATTCATTATTATTATAATGATCAAATTAAAAGTTATGAATTAAGAGAAATTCACCCAAAAGAACATAGTTCAGATGAGAATGCCACCTATGTTTTTCATATTAATGATACAAAAGCAACAATTTTATATTCTAGAGGATATCTTGAACAAAAATTAAAAATTACAAAAAATGATAAATCATCCATTGGAAACGAAAATGTGAGTCTGGTAAATGGTGGAGGTTTTATCAAAACTTTAAAAGTTCATATAGGAGATACCGAAATTGAATCAAATACACAGTCAAATTTTTCCATCATGAATCATGCTTTAAGATTAACTCATTATACTCCTGATTATACAACATCACAAGCTCAAGATGGATTTTTTTTATCTAGATACAGCTGATTGAACTGACCGAAAAGAGCTAAAATATGAGGGTACTTTACAAGATACTACTAAAATAACTGATTTATTTAATAATTTGAAAATGAATAAAGATTATAACGAAGGATTCACAAAGAGATAGGAACTAACGAAAGATAGCAATGTCATTAAAATATGGACACCTTTAAAAGATATAATCGATTTCTTTGGAGAATATGAAAAGGTAATTTCTGGTTTTGAAGTGAAAATAGAAATCCAAAGAAATGAAATTAAGAATATGATATATACTGATGTCGAAAATGTTAATTGTAAGGTAGTAGTTGAAGGTTCAACCTTGCATTTACCTTATATTGAATTTAAAAATTCTGCAGAAAGCGTGTTTATGGAATCATTTTTATCTGATAAAGATATAGAGGTAAATTGGGATCGATATAGATTTAAGATGGTAGGTCCCTATAAAAGTGATAGTGGATCTGTCACAGCTGCAACAGCATCTGATGAAGTTTTAGGTGTCTATGTTATTCCTCAGTACATTGAAAGAGATGGTAATTATGAAAAAAATAATATGATATTTGATAATATAGATATGACTGAATGCTGGTTAATGATTAATAATAAACAAATTCCTCTTATGCGTTACAAAACGAATTTTACCAATAAAGATTATAATAGAGTGTATGAAGCTCTTTTACATGCAGGATTAAATGATATTAATACAGAAACAGGATGTTTGGTAAATAAGAAGAATTTTGGAGATATCTATACTATTTTTTATTTTGACTTATCAAATCATGAAAACTATACCGATTTAAATAATTTAGATATTGAATTTAATTGGGAAAGATCAATGAATACTCAAAAAGAATATAAGTTTTATATTATTTTTAAAGAAAGAAAGAGATGTTTTATAAATTTGAAAAATAAAACTATAACAATGGTTAAAAGTTTAAAATCATAAAATTAATGTGTATAATAAATGAGTGCTTATTATCCACCTAATAATGATCAAATGAAAGAAGGGCCTATTGGACCTCCTGGTATAGGTTTTTAATTAATGGATGATGGAAACTATGATATGGAAAATAGAATTTTAAAAAATTGTGAAAATCCTATAGATGATTTAGATTTAACCACTAAAAGTTTCGTTTTGAATAAAATAGAGAATAATCATTTTGAATTGAGAGATCTTATAGAAACTAAATATGATAAGGGTTTTTTATCCTTTACTGAAGAAACAGGTAAGAGAATAAAATAATTAGATGAAACAACTTTACATTCTTCAGAAGGAAAACCTTACGATGCAAAAGGAAAAAGAATAGGAAATGTAGCAGATCCTAAAGATGAAAAAGATGTTGTGAATAAAAGATATTTTGAAAAAAATACATTAATATTACAGAATGATAAATTTGAAGCAAAAAATAAAATAATTACGAATGTTTCAGAACCTGAAAATGATAATGATGCTATCAATAAAATATGTTTAGACAATAGAGATATCTGGGTTACCATAGAAGATGATTTTCAAACTTTTAACCATTTTGGATTTCAAAATGCAAATTTCAACATGATGAGTTCTAAATTACTGGATCAAGAGATGCGATTAACTACAGATGTGTATATGAAAATTTCCATATATTTAGTTATATATGAAAGTAAATATATATATGATAAAAGTCAAGATCTACATATATCACTAGAAATCAATGGTAAGGAAATTTTAGAAGCTCATACAGATACAGTAACCTGTTTTGCTTATGGAAAACGTGATGATATCATCACATTATGGATAAAAACCCATGGTAAATCAAGCACTTTAAAACCTTATATGCATATTGAAAAAATCCCTTTCTAAAATACGTTCACCATTAAATGGATATCGATTGGAATGCATTTTCCAGAAATAATTTATCTGAAGATGTAATTAGAAATCTTAAAGATCATGTAAATTGGGATATAATTTTTCAATATTCATCACTGTCTGATTATTTTATTGAAGAATTTGCTCAACCTGATGATTGGCCTAAAATTTCTAGATATCAAAAATTATCAGAAGATTTTATAGAAAAAATGTAAAGATAAAATAGGTTGGGAAAACATTTCTCATTATCAAACTTTAAGTAACGAATTTATCATAACATTTTCTGATTAGTTAGATTTATATAAAGTATCAATGTTTCAAAATCTTGCAGAAGATACCATGAGAGTATTAAAAGATGATTTATATTGGATATATATAGCTAAATATCAAACATTTAGTGAAAATTTTATAGAAGAATTTATGGATAAATTAGATTTTTGTTATTTGATTAAATACAAATTTGATCTATTACCTGATCACTTTTTTAATGCTTATTGGAAAAAAATACAAGCTATTCAGATAAGTGAATTAAATAAAAAGTTTGGTCATTATGAAGAAGAATCTTATAGAGAAAAAATTATTGAAGAGATTTGTGAAGTTAAAAAAATCTTGAACGAATGTCTTTTGAGAAAAGATGAAAAATAAATATTTTATAAAAATGTTTCTAAATAAATGAATGTTATATATAATAATGGTATAAAAAACATTTATATCATTCTTAAATATAGAGAATCCTACTGAAGTGATATCTCTTTTTTTTTATTAAATTACAATTCACTTGAAGGAATAGAAAATTTAACTAATTTAAAAGAATTATATTGTGAGGGATATAAATTAACGTCACTTGAAGGAATAGAAAATTTAATAAATTTAGAAATATTGTCTTGTGGAGGAAATAAATTAACGTCACTTGAAGGTATAAAAAATTTAATAAATTTAGAAAAATTATATTGTGGAGACAATAAATTAACTTCACTTGAAGGAATAGAAAATTCAATAAATTTAAAAGAATTATATTGTGAAGGAAATAAAATAACTTCACTTGAAGGAATAAAAACTTTAATAAATTTAAAAAGACTATATTGTGGAAACAATAAATTAACTTCACTTGAAGGAACAGAAAATGTAACAAATTTAGGAGAATTATATTGTGGAGAAAATAAATTAACTTCACTTGAAGGAATAGAAAATTTAATAAATTTAGAAGAATTATATTGTATGACGTGCAGATTAACTTCACTTGAAGAAACAGAAAATTTAACGAATTTAGAAAAATTATATTGTGGAGAAAATAAATTAACTTCACTTGAAGGAATAGAAAATTTAATAAATTTAAAAGAATTAGATTGTAGAAAAAATAAATTAACTTCACTTGAAGGAATAGAAAATTTAATAAATATAGTATTATTAGATTGTAGAGAAAATGATATTATATCTCTAAATGAATTAATATTTTTGCCTAGAATATATAAGGTATGGTATGATGGAGATAAAAGAAATTTAACCCCGATTTTCAGAAGACGTCATAATAATGTATATAATGACTCTCAAAATGTACATAATGCATATATTCAAAAATCTTTGAGAGAGACTATCATAAAATTATTAAATACAGATATTAAATATGATTTAGATGAATGCATTATAGAATTAGATATAAAAATTAAAATACACTTACTGGAGGAAGAATTCCATAATATTAAATTTAGAGAGATATTAGTTGTTGTGTTTAATAGAATTTTAAAAAATGAGAATAAAAATGAAATAATAAATGTGTTAAAAGATGAAGTAAAAGAGGGTGATGATAAATGTTTTGTAGGGAAAGTAACTAGAATAATTAATGTACTAAATGGATTTGATCCTGATGTTACTCTTACAATTTCTGATAATGAACAAAAAATATTATAGCTGAAAAAATATTTAGAGAGTCTAAGTCTGATGAAGAATACAGAGAAAAACTTAAAAAAGAGATGGAAGAAAGAGGTTTTACAGATTATGATGAATGGATAAATTTATATTTATGAAAAATGTTTACTAATAAATGGAAGAATTCAATATACTTAGAGGTTATCCCAAAACGTTTAAATTAAAAGATTTAAATCCTGGGATATATGATCTGATATCATTGAGTAAAATTATTACTAAATATGGAGATTCATTAATCGTAAAGTTAGATGTGGAAAATGAAGAAAAAGAGTATTACCTAGCGAAAAAACATGCAAAACTTTCTGATGAATCATTATATAAAATCAATAAAGGTAGATATATATTTAAGTATTCGGGTATGATAGATAATAAATACGAATATGAATTAGAGAAAGCTTAATCATTTTTCAGTGGGGGGTCGTCACCCCCCACTATAATTATCATCTTATTAAACATATGTTTTGATAATGATTTCATTTTTTAATATATTAGAGGGTTCATATTTTTATAATTCTTTTTAATTTTATAAAAAATGTTTAGATTTAGTTAAACACTTTCTATTAAATATATGGGGGGGTCTCAACCCCACCCTTTAAAAAACAGGGCATTTTGAATAAAATATCCAATTTTTGATAGATTTGGTCTCTATAATGTCTCATTTTTTAAGTTAAAATATATGAGAGTCTTAAAACTCTCTTGATTTTTTCAAAAATACGCATATTTGTATGATTTTATGCATTTTTAGTCGTAAGAGGTTGTCCAGGTTTTTAAGAAAATGGAGAAAAATGTCAATTTTTGATAGATTTGGTCTCTATAATGTTCATATAACTCATTTTTAAAGTTAAAATGTATGTAATTTTAGAGTCTTAACACTCTCTTGATTTTTGATTTTTTTAAAAAATACGCATATTTGTATGATTTTATACAATTCTGAATGATTTCATACATTTTTGGTCTTAAGAGGTTGTCCTGGTTTTTAAAAAAATGGAGGAAAGTGTAGTGTATGGGGGTGGTTCTGGATACAAAATGACATAGTCATTTTGTCCCAGAGTCACCCCCATACACTACTAACTAAGTTGAAAGAAAAACAACTGGTTTCAGAAGCTATATTAGCTAACTTTTAAAATCACAGATGTGTATAAAGAATACTTCTCCAGCTTTGAAAATATAAGGAATTGCAAATTAGCTTAAATAAATAATAACTCATATTTTAAAAAAAACAGATATAGTGTGAAAAGTAGCCTGTTTGGGAGTACTTCAATGGTGAAGTCATCAATTATATCCAAATAACCAAAAACACAAACTTATTTAAACGTACCAATGGTATCAAAGATATTGAAACTAAGAATATGAACAAAAATTAAGGAATTATGCAGTTTCAAAAGCTATATGAGTTACCATAATTAACTAATTTCAAATAACTAACAGTCAGACTACCTGAAAACCACTATTGAATGAAACTGGAACTAAGAAGAGACCAATCAAATTGAAGAAGAAACAAGTGATTTCGAAAGCTATATGATCTAGTTCTAGAGTTTATATATATATATATATATATATATATATATATATAAATTCAAGGATGTGTGTGGAGGATATTTTTCAGGTTGCAGAGACGTAAGGGGACTGAAGATTTATCATTAATAAAATTACCAAAGTTAAAGTAATAAAAAATCCTTCCCAAAAATGTAGTTCTTGATTTCTTCAAGGAAGTATATTGCAGTCAACCTAATTTCGCACTATAGAGGTACTGCTCATGCATCAGGGTGAGTCGAGTGGTCTGGGTTTTCCACACTATAGAGGTATAGGAAAAACTATAAACTTCCTCTAAGTTAATCAAATAGTTATTCAGGACGCACAATGGGCGCATGAAGACAAAATTGAATCTATATTCCAAAACGTCAAAAATTAAATTGGCTCAAGTAGAAAGTTACATTAACATAATATACTTTGTAACACCGTTAAGTGAGTGGACAGTATTTTGCCAGAAAACAGACAATTAAAAAACGACAATATTCAAAAATAAAACTTTTGTCAAATTAATAAAGTGTGTCCAAGCATTCATTTTGTCCATATTTAAAATGGACAAAATGGGCTTTTCCTAAGTTTTATCTTATGAAAAACCATTACTGTCCTATTACTTTCCCTGCAATACATGGTAATGTATAGGGAAAGTATTGGAATCATGTCGAAAATCGCAACTCGAGTTTTCGACGGATCTACACGTTTCAAGACCACTAGAATACGAAAAAACCATTTTTAGCGTGACGTCTGTGTGTGTGTCTGTGTGTCTGTCTGTCTGTGTGGCTGTGTGTCTGTCTGTCTGTCTGTGTGGCTGTGTGCCTGTCTGTCTGTTTGTGCAGATTTTGTATCCACTCTAACTAAAAAACTAATGGACCGAATTTCACAAAATTTGGTAGGTAAGTCACTTGTGGGCGAGTCTGGTGCTGATTAGTTTTGGGTACGATTCGGGTTAAAAGAACCCGTCTCTTTTTGCGAAATGTCCCGCAAAACATTTTATCCACTCTAACTAAAAAACTAATGGACCGAATTTTACGAAATTCGGCAGATGAGTCATTTGTGGGGCACCCTGGTGCTGATTAGATTTTTAATGATTCGGAAAAAAATAACCTGCCTTTTTTTGCAAAATGGGCCTCAAAAATCGTCAAAATCTAAACTAAAGAACTACGTATGCTCAAATATATTCATTAAATGCTTGTTTAATACGTAATTTTTAGCGAAGAAAAGAATAAGACCAACCCCATTACATTAGGACTAGCCGTTCTCGAGATATTTTAGTTTCCCGTATTATCTCTACCCCACCTTTGAAAATAAGTCCGGTTACCGAATGAGAACGAAAATTGAATTAAAAGTGAAATAAATTTAATTAAAATAAAGAGAACGTGGATATAGGTCTGCAGAGAAAGTCATGTGCTGCCCACATCAGATTTTTTTTATTTTATCGCATTGCTTGAGTCAAAGCACATCAACAAAGTATCTTGTTGGGCGGCATTTATTTTCGAGCAGTTTATATCGCAAAATATATTATTTTCTCGCGCTTTTTATTCATTTACGCATGTCATTAAAGGTATTTATTCCAATGTATCAATTTGATGGAATATAGAGGAATAACACAGATATTTGATATAGTACCTCATTTAAAATTTCACTGCAAATAGGCGCATTTAATAACATCGATAGTTAAATATTTAAGACAAAATTTATAACAACACATTTTTCATTATTTCTGCATATTAAATATAGTAAATTAAATAAAAACATTTAAATTCCAATAAAAATTTACATTAAAAAATCTGATGTCAAAGTGTGACTTTCTCTGCATAATGCAATGACCTTACCTATTTTATATTTATATATGTGCAAGATTGTGACATTTGTTTATAATGATAAATTACGCATAAAATATTTATTTTTAATTATAACTGAATGTCTAAATTTTTTGTGATTTAAAAAAAAAAACATTCGATAACTCAGGAAATGTTCCAAGCATTCGAATGCGCTTAAAATCAATAGGCTTCTATTAAACACTGATTGTAATAAAAGTATCAAATTACATTCGAAAATCTCCATTCTATTGTGTGATGTCGCATCCTCAGACTACCAGATATACACACATGCATACTTACATACAAAATCATACATACAGATATCAGCACAAACACGTTTTATCCGAATCCATATACGGTTAAAACATGCAAATCAGTCTAATGCTCGAAATCGAATTGTTGACCCCCATCCATTGCCGTGTTTTAACTGTTTTGGTTAGCTGCAGTGCCATATAACCATTTACGTTTCGTGGATATGCAATGAATTATTTTTTGAAAACGGAGTTATGCTTTATTTAACTTTGGTGTGTTCATTAATAAATCTACCATGGGGAAACAATTAATAAATATATTATCTTATTCTAAATTTATTCAGCTATAAATTAAATTTATAGTTACACTTTTAGGGAGAGTACAGACTCAATGACGTCATGTTTACTTCAATCCGAGGCAGTGGGTTCATATAGGGTACTTCTCGTGGACTAGCTCAGATTCCCGAATTTAAAGTTTTAAATGTGGCAAAGAGACTGGCTCTTAAGACTTACAATAAAACAAGAGGCGTGGATTTATGATTTATTTATTTTTTAACCTAAAATGAATTATTTAAATGTAATGTACACCTCACAGTAGTGCTATTATGTTTAGTACAGATTTTAACAACTAATGAATAATAAGTAACATTAATTAATATTGACGACATATTGAATGCAGTTTCAATGAGAACGTTTACATAGGGTTAAGTTTAGTGACCATATATGGTATGATCGAGGAAACGAAGAAGTGTCTGCAAACTTGATAATATTAGCGGCGTGGGATAGAATTTAATGTAGTTGCAATATGAGCTGGACATGATATAGGAATTTGGAATAATAAAATAATTGTGAAAGAAAAGGACGCGTTATTGGGAAAGGCTTAAGACTTATCTATCATTCATACATATATATATATATATATATATATATATATATATATTACATAAATATTTTTATCATTACATATTTCTAATATATATATATATATAATAACAATAGTTTGAAAGTCTAGTGATAGAAAAGTGAGAAGCTGCAACTCGAAAAATCTAACTTTATAGCAACCCTACAAAATAAAAGTATAAAACAGCAAATCTTCAATCAAATGGAAAAAATACAAATTTCGTGTCATCAAGTTAAAGATAATCAATAAATATCAATAGTATGAAATTGATAATAGAAAAACATATAAAATCATATATATATATATATATATGTGTGTGTGTGTGTGTGTGTGTGTGTGTGTGTGCTGTCGCATAGAAAGTCAACAGTGGAAGATTTTTTAAACCGTTGGTTGTAGATCCATATTTCCAATTTCACAAATGCTTTAAATAAAGTAAGAAGCTATGAAATAGTAATTTAAATGCTGTAATTTAAATGCCATATTTTTGAAGAGATTTCAGAAAATTAACTTTTTATACAGCTCCTCTATCGAAAAAAGTCAAATTACAAAAATGCTACCCATACCGGATGTAGTCTAACTGAAAAAAAAGTTGGCTGTTGGCCGATCCAATTTCGCATAATTAGCATTAATTAAAATTTTCACTGGGAAATTAGGGGACATTCACAATTCAACTTTGGTTGCAAATAGTTATTAAATCTTTAGACACTTTTTTAAATTAATTTTATCTCGATAAAGATATATCATTATCATGTCGTTTCACAGTTTGTATTTAAGCATTCAAGTAACTCTGCAACATAATCAGATTTAATAATAGAGCTGTTTCGTAATGCCGAACTCTGTGAAATGATTTTGAATGACGGCAAATGCAGCCGATCTCCTAAAGATACGGTGATGGGGTACTATCGTCGTTTCCGTAAAAAATGCATCCTTCTGGAGTTTTTTTATTCTGTGGCTGGTATTTTGATTGAAATCAACAGGCTCGTTTTATTTACAATATGGCTTAGAAAGACAACGAGTACTAACGGAAAATGATGTAATAGATAAGTTAGCCAATTTCTTGTTCTATTCATATACCAGTATCTGGGTCATATGTAATGAACATATTCCTTGGTTTACCCGAACCCTCTCCTAGTGTAATCGAGCACACCACCTGCTATACCGTATGCAAGAATTCTAACTGATTCGTCTATAAGGCTCTCGTTCTGGTGGAAACAAGTGCAATGACAAAAATGTCGAAAACTCAGACCATTCGACTGACAAAAATGTGTCGAAACTTATTCAGTCTACTAAAAACTGGTTTTAAATTATCCTACTTGATTTCAAAATTGAAAGACATGTTTATTTTTCTTTTGTCAGTAAAATATTTGACAGGTCGGCAAAGTCACAGAAACCTGTTTCATTTATCTTAGGTTAGAGTTAAAATAAATTTTAACCAGTATCGTCTGCCTGTCTTTAATAGTTTAAAAAACAAACCATGTACTTTTTCTTAAAACCCCACAAAAGGATTCAAGTACATTAATTCAATTTGTGAGCATACCCTGAATTCATGAATTTTGTTGATTAAAGATGAGTACCGAAAATTCCAGAGAAAATGGTGTAAGTCAGGAAGTTTGACAATTTATTTCGTCCTAAATTTGAACTTTTAAGATCCAAACTTTTCTTTAGTTTGACTAAATGAAGTTCTGCTAACATTTTTGTAATTTAACTTTTTTTGATAAAGGGGTTGTATATAAAATTAATTTTCTCAACTTTTACATAAATATGGAACAACATTTTAATTACTATTTATTAACTTCGTACCTTATTTAAATCATTTTTGCAATTGGAACTATGGGTTTACAGCCAACGGTTACAAAAATCTACTACTATTCACTTTTTATGTGACATCCTGTATGTCCAGCTGGGTATATATACAGGGTGTCCCAAAAGCATTGATCTCGGCTTTTATTCCTTAAATATTGATCTTAGACATATATAATAAATTGCAAAGTTGCGTAAAAAAAGGCGTAGAATTTTATGAAATCGATAAAAATTTTCAGGGGATTAAATTTGAAGAAATACAAAATTGAAATTATTATATGGCCCCCGTACAAAAACTTTTCCAATGAGTAAAATGTGCCGCATACACTAATGAGGTAATGTACAAAATTTCATTATCATAAAATGTCCCAGCGATATGTTTAAACAAAGTTGGTGAGGGATTAATCACAAATTAAAAGGTAAATGTTTACAGCAAGAGTGCAAATGACGCAAAACAGAAATGCATCATATGCAAATAATATCCGCCTCTTATCTTTAATGGATCTTTGCCATGGATGGGAAACATTTTGAACAAGCTTTGTAATCTTTGTGTAAACTTATTATTTCTACAAAGTGTAGATACTTTTGTACCATTAAGTAGCAAAATTATTATTTATTTATGTAATCATTGTTTTATTCCGTAATTTGTGTATGACCCTTGAAACGCGATCTGCCCGCATGATTTTTCCACTCTGAGAACCCATGACGATGCATCGAAAAGTGGTTTAAGTGCGCATTTTTGCCTTTTCATATCTCTGGGACTTTTTATGATAAATTGCTGAAATTTTGTACATGACCTTATTAGTGCATGGGGCGCATTTTGCTCATTGGAAATGTTTTTGCACGGGGCCGTATAAAAATTTAAATTTTGTATGTCTTAAAGTTTGATTCCTTTGAAAATTTTAATCGATTTCATAAAGTTCTGTACCCTTTTTTACACAACTTTGTAATACATTATATATGTCTAAGATCAATATTTAGGAAATAAAAGCCGAGATCAATGTTTTTGGGACACCCTGTATATATACTAATATATATATATAATATATATATATATATATATATATATATATATATATATATATATATATAATATATATATATATATATAAATATATATAATATATATATATATATATATATATATATATAATATATATATATATATATATATATATATATATATATATATATATATATATATATATATAGTTTGATGGCCGGGAAGTGCCACCCAATTTAGATCGGAACCCAGTGGGGGAGGCATCAACAGGAACTGTACCCTCCTTCCCCTACCACCAACCTCTCAGAAGGACTTACGGACCCACATGTTTAACGTGATCGTACTCCGCATGAACACGGCGGCAGTTGAGGCAGAGTGCAAATCCAGCGCGCAAACCACCGGGCTACCGCCCCTGAAGTGTGCCAACAGCAAGCCGTGTTCCCAGGTGATCACCCACCCAAGTACAAACCGCGCCCGATGCTGCTTGACTTCGGTGATCTAACGAGAACCGGTGTTTTCAGCACGGTAGGGCCGTTGGCTCTTGCAAGGAATTGTGTATCTCGTCCTCCTAATTTCTTACAATTATTTCATATTTACCCGTAATTAAACAAATATAATTCTTCTATCGATATTATTTTTTATAAATATTGCACAGCTGTCTTTCAGCCCAGTTTTCTTCTTATTCATTTGCAACAGCGGAAGGATGGATCTTTATCGACCTGTGCTAATGAAATGTGTTTTGAAAATGTTTAGAAATTTATTAAAACAGTGATCAGTTAAACTATAAAGTGATAGACATTCTAGAATATCTAACTGGAGATTTTGAGAACTTTAATGCAGTTTGTGCATCTAGCTATTATTAACCTAAACATGTGCTTGCTTCAGAATTGGCAGTAGTAAGTTACTATAAATACCAATCCAACAGACTACAAGCATTAAAAAAGGATGAACTGAAAAAAATAGGAAATCAAGTAATTAACATTATCAATGAGGCAGGATCCCATAATGTACGTGTGAGTGCGAGCAGACGTAACTGAATGAAGAAGGTCTAGAAGCATCTAGAAAAAGTACGAAGAAATAGATCAAGGGGGGTAGAACGGTCGGTTACAGTGACATTCTCTAAAATCCGTCCAGTGAGTTAGAGTACGAGAAAGAACAATCTATATACATATAACTGAAAATCTGTCTGTCTGTCTGTTTGTCCCATCATCCCGAGAGAACTGCAGAACTAAATTTGATGAAATTTTGTGGAGAGCCTGAAAATAGCCCCACTTAAAATTTAGTCTATGTTTGGAGTTTCTACGACCATTAGTTCTCCAGATATTAGTAAAAAGCGAAACTTTCGTTTGTCTCATCATCACGAGAGAACGGCTGAACCGAATTTAATGAAATTTTGTGGGTAGCCTTGAAGTAGCCTCCCATAAATTTTGTCCAAGTTTCGGATTTCTAAGGCCAAGGGTTGTTGAGATATTAATGAAAAACGGAACTTTTTCCTATGACTTCTACTCTCTAACTCCGTGGTTTATCCAAACGGAAAGGATGAAAATCGCTTATTTAAAACGTCAAAGAGAAATAAAACTTTATTTCTGAGTTTGGTGGAGATTTTGTGCGCTAATTAGTCACTATCTGAAAGCACGAATTGTTTGAAACATGAATTTAAATGGAAAAATCCACCTCCATGGCTTATATTATTCAGAAGCTTTTACTTAACGATGAAAAGTATAAAGAAATTGAAATGGTTATTTAATTTCGCATAATATATATATATATATATATATATATATATATATATATATATTATATTATATATATATATATAAAGAAATCAAAATGGTTATTTAATTTCGCATAATATATATATATATATATATATATATATATATATATTATACTATATATATATATAAAGAAATCAAAATGGTTATTTAATTTCGCATTTTATGAGGAAGATTCTATTTTATATCATGTTGCTCGGCAACTCAATAAAATTAAATGTGTTTGGTTATTATTATTTTTTTTTTCGATTTGAATAATAAATAAATAGGTATAAAAATATATTTTAGAAAAAAATGGTTTGATTTTCCTTTTAATTATATTAATTGCGAACTGCGTACATCACTTTTATTTATTTTGGCAAAGAGGTTTCAAGCTTATATATTGTGTTTAGCTAATAAACTCATATATTCTGTCTACCCAATAAATTCATTTATCCGATTGTTGAAACAGAAAAAGTGTTGAACGGGTATATCTTCTAATAATATTTTAGTGTTTTCATTTATTATATACAAACTGGAACACGATATTTTATTCAGATCTGCAAATTTAGAACTACGAATTTGGCTGGATATCGCTAACTTGGCAAATTTCTTAAACGTTGCCAAATTGATTGAAATGTCTCCGAAATTGATAAAAATTATATAAATCAATGAAATTTATTTTGTTTTGCTAGAAGAAAGTACTGAACTTATGTTTCGTTAGTATTTGTCTGTCAGTTCAACCGTCTTACTTAGTAAGACATTTAGCGAATTTTTAAAATATCACCAAATTGATAAAAATGATTGTAAATCCATAAAAATATCTTGAAATTGATAAAATTGCGCAAAATAAATGAAATTGTGTTTTTTAGGGGATAATATTTTGATGACTGTTCGTCAATTTATCGCCAAGTGGGACTGTCAGTTCTACAGTCCCACTTGGCGATAAATTTGGCGATTTTATAAAATGCCGCCAAACCATCATTAGAGATCGCATTATTCAGACGATATTTTGACCACCAATTTATTTGAAGCAAATCATAATATGTCGCTTAGCAACGGATTTAAATCCAGTGTGTTTATGAAGAAGATTTTTATTAAATCCTTTCCGATTTTAATAATGAAGATATGTATATAAAATACATTTCATTGGCATCATATTTTTGACTGGATAATATCAATTAAGATTTTCAGATTTAAACATTATTATTATTGATGTTTTTGGGGATTATTGATTCAGAGATTATTGATGTTTTCAATTTCTTCTGCCATTGTTTCATTACGGCAAAAATTGTTGAAACTCAAATATTGTAAGTTGTACGAGTAATCTTCTACAAATGCACGGCTATATCTTCTAATCTATGAGAATATAAATAGTACAGATATATTGGCATATATTTTGACATATATTAGCATATATTGGAATCAAGTACGGCCTTCTGGTATGGAGATTACGGGGATTATTGATATTTTTTATTTATTAATTAATCTGTTTTATTTTGGCAAATATTTTTAAGACTCGTATTATAATACGGGTAATCTTTTACTAACACTGGGACATATCTTCTAATCTACGACATTATGAGTACTACGGGTATATCTTCCCATATAATTTTAGCACTTTCATTTCGGCACATATTGGAAGCAATTACTGCCTTCTGGTTTAAAATGATATTTTCAATTTATACATGTAATCTACTAATACAGGATATATCTTCTAATATTCGGGTATATAAGTAGTACGGGTCCCATACAATTTTAAAGCTCTTATTTTGCATATATTGATTCAATTCCATATTTTTTGTAAATTTGCTTACAAAAGAGGCCAGGATGTTTTATTCTTCAGATCTGCCCGTGAAGATAATTTTGAATAGCAAGAACAGACAATCCTTAACTTCTTTTTAGGAGCATTATGTTAAATATTTTAGTAGAATATTTTGATTAAAAATACCATTTAGTATACTATAGGAATTTGTACATGATTGTGAATTTTAAGTTTCTTTATATTATATACTCCGTACGAAGAACGGGTATACTGCTAGTTAACCATATAATTAAAACAGAATAAACAGAAATCATAGATGAAAAATTTACTAAACAAGTGATTCACAGAAGAAATGAATAAACGAGTATGCCCCAAACATCATTATAAAAGAGGCTAAATTTGTAGTAACAAATTGGCTAATGTTACATATTTTTAGCTAAAATAATTTTCAAAATATTTATGTATCTTATTCTCAAATTTATTGTTTTTCAATTTTTTATTTTAATTTATGTATTTTATTTTACATTTTTATATAATCATATAATTAAGAAATTTTAATAATTAGTTTTTTTTTCTTTTTTTCATATATATTTAATTAGCCGCAATAATTAGGAATGTAGTCTTGGAGGTTATCAAGTGATAATTGATACACTGAGTTGTTAATATTAATTACGAAATTGGAAGGACATGCATTATTGGTAGCAGTATTTAACAAATCTTTCAAATGTGCTAAAATATATATATATATATATGTATATATATATATATATATATATATATATATATATATATATATATATGTATATATATATATATATATATATATGTATATATATATATATATATATATATATATATATATATATATATATATATATATATATATATATATATATATATATATATATATTTATATATATATATATATACAGGGTGTCCCCAAAACATGGACCTCGTCTTTTATTACTTAAATATTGATCTTAGACATATATAATAAATTACAAAGTTGCATAAAAAAGATACAGAATTTTATGAAATCGATAGAAATTTTCAGGAGATTAAATTTGAAGAAATACAAAATTTAAATTTTTATACGGTCCCCGTAGAAAAACATTTCCAATGAGTAAAATATGCCCCATATACTAATAAGCTTATGTACAAAATTTTAGCATTTTATCGTAAAAAGTCCCAGAGATATGTTTAAACAAAGTTGGTGAGGGATTAATCACAAATTAAAATGTAAATGTTTACAGCAAGAGTTCCATTGACGCAACGCAGAAATACATCATAGGCAAATAATATCTGCCTCTTATCTTTAATGGCTCTTTAGCATGTATGGAAAACATATTTGAACAAGCTTTGTAATCTTTGTGTAAAGTTATTATTTCTACACAGGGTTGATACTATTGCACCAATAAATAGCAAACTTATTATTATTTATTTATGTGATCATTGTGTTCTTTCGTAATTTGTGTATGACCCCTGAAACGCGATCTATCCCCATGATTTTTCCACTCTGAGAACCCATATAGATGCATCGAAAAGTGGTTTAAGTCAGCATTTTTATCTTTTCAAATCACTGGGACTTTTTATGATAAAATGCTGATATTTTGTGCATCACCTTATTAGTGTCTGGGGCACATTTTACTCATTGGAAATGTTTTTGTAGGCCGTATGATAGGAAATGTTTTGTAGGGCCGTATACAAATTTAAATTTTGTATTTTTTTAAATCTGATTCCCTGGAAAAATCGATTCATAAAATTTTGTACTTTTTTTACGCAAATTTTTAATTTATTATATATGTCTAAGATCAATATTTAAGGAATAAAAGCCGAGGAGGTCAATGTTTTTGGGGACACCCTATATATATATATATATATATATATATATATATATATATATATATATATATATATATATATAAATTGAAATTTTTTTAATCGAAAACTATGCATAAACTACGGTAAGTACAAACAAGAAAGATCAATCATGCTTAAAGCATTGATTATAAAACACTTTCCAATTTCAATGCAATTTTATTTAAACATCTCTAAAATGCAGTACATTCCTCGGTAATATTTTAAAACTTATCACAATACTACATTGATTTATTATATTTGAAAACTTAAACCTTCATTGAAAAAAATGAACTTCATTCAAATGACGGCATTGAAATATAAATTGTCTGGTTTAAACATCTCTAAAATGCGATACATTCCTCGGTAATATTTTTTAAATTATCATAATACTACAATAATTTATTATATTTGAAAACTTCATGAACTGAAATTCATTCAAATGACGGCAGAGAAAAAATAACATACCTGGATCTCTATATAAAAACAACATTTCATTCATAACTTTCTCCCATTCATTTCATTCATCACCATACTATAATAATTTATCTTATTTAAAAATTAAGACCATGGATCTACAAGTAATTAAACTCTATGCTTAAAACTTCATCGAAAAAAACCGTACTTCTCTCCGTAAAATCAATGAATATTTCATTCATATCAGCTATGCAGACTCTATGAGTTAAATAATTTTGCGTTAAAGAAATGCAGCAATTCTTATACAACTCATTCTAGATATTTTGCTGTTTACATTTTACATAAGTGAAAAATAGGTTTCGTTGTAGAAATATTCAAATTTTGATGATCATTTAAACTCAAATATATTGTAATTGCGTTGTTTCAGTATGTAGATGTACAGAATTTAAGCAAAAATAAAGCAGTTTTAGTACGGATATAACACTCAATATGAATTAAAAAGAACTTTAAAGATCACGATTTTGAGACAAGATGGATGCCATATTTCATTTTGAAGTGGATCACATGATATTTTCATATCATGGTCAAGTGATCGCTTCATATAAGAGGTGTAATTATTATTTTAATTTTTGTTTTAAAAACTACTGAATATATTTTGCGGAAATTTTTTTTTCTATATTTTATGGGATAATTTGAATATTACCTAAAATTTTTCAAGCAATTTGTGAATTTTAAATCCGCTTAAAAAATGTTTGAAAAATTAGATCCCATAGGGTTGAATGTATTTTATTTTTTCAACCCAGGGTTCAATCCCAAACTAATTGGGTGATATTATTCATTTATATTCCCATAGGTCTTACAGACCGTCTGAACAACATACTAAAATATTTCATTTTGATTAAATCATCTTTACGGCAGTTATCGTGCTAACGGACAGACAGACAGGCAGATAGACAGATAGACAGACAGACAGACAGAATGAACAAAGTCATAAATACTTTTCAACTTTGTTGTAAAGTGTTAAAAATAGTCGGTAACTTATCACTACATTGGTATGGGGATGAGCGGAATTATATATATATATATATATATATATATATATATATATATAGTATATATATATATATATATACAGTTCTGCATGTCTCTTCCCAAACATACAGTTGTGCATGTTTGGGAAGTTGTATTCTGAATTGCTTGTCCAGTCTCCAGCTTAGACTCACTGGACGGGTTTGGGAGTATTTCTGTGAACGTTCGTACTACCTCCCTGGTAGAATTTCGACTTGTTCATTCCGGTGCTTCTAGATTAAGTTGTTGAGGTTGATCGTGTATACACGTGGTAGAAGAAGAATGATTCATGCCGCATGGTAATACAATTTTCTTAATGTATCCTTTTTTCATTTTTTCATTTTTTGATGCCTGTAGTCTGAGTTTAAGCATTTATAGTAATGTACTATTGCTTAATCTGAAACAGGCATTTGTTTGGGTTAATTAGAGTTAAATACTCAGACCTGAAGAGGAATTTAATTCTGATTAATCATCGAATTTGGGAAGGTTCTGTTCTTTTCTCTTATCGGCATTATGGCCGTGAATTTGCTTCTATGGTGATGTTAATATTACTTGAATTGTATTTTTATTTTTTTTATTTTTACATAATTCTTATTATTACATTTCAAATATATATATATATATATATATATAATATGAAAATTTCAATGTACACTTCTAATATAAATATCACTTGAACTACTTGATCATTTTGAAAAAATGTCCCATATTAACAATGAATTGATTTACATACGTTACGTCGATGATTTGTTAATAGCTTATGAAAACGAAAATTTTCAAATGAATTTTGAATTTTATCACTCAGATTTAATATTGGAAGAAAATCCACCAACCCAGAATTATGTAATAAATTTTCTGGATCTTAGTATTGATTTCAGCCTTAATATACTTTCATTCTATATATATGATAAAAGAATAACTTATAATATTGCTACATCAGGTATCATACATTGGACCTCTAATTTACACTTGAATATATTTAGAAATGTATTCATTGGTGGTCTAGCAAGAGCAAAAAGAATAGTAAGCAGTGACGTCACCAGACTGGAAAGTGACAAAAAATTCTTACTACAGGCATTCATGCAAAAATATCCAAAGCAATTTATGATACATTATATCAAAAATTACTACGGAAAAAACGAAATATATGGGTTGGATTTGTGTAGATATTTGAAGACTTTGTGAATTTGGATCGAACATCTTTATGGATTGTGATATCACAGACATCAAAACTGCTGAATTGAATATTTTGATGTTATAAATATGTAGCATGTGCAGGAACTTGGCTGTCTCTATAACTCGATCCTTACTTTTTCATATCCACTTCCTTTATCAAGGGTCTTGTGATGATTTTGATTATCACTCCGGAGGTTGGCTAATGTCAGTGCTGGCGTCCAGGAGTGCATGCCGCGGCATTAGAGACATGCATGTTGTTAAATGGGGAGTAAGGTCACTACCCCTTACCGCCTTAGTGTAAGCACTTTACGTTACCTTCCTTCTTCTTTTATATTTCTATTATGTCATTATATATTTTTAGTGTCTTATGCTGCTGTGCGCAAATACACTAAAGACTTATTACAATAATTTTCTTTAGAAATCTTTCTATTTTTACATATATATATATATATATATATATAATATGAAAATTTCAATGTACACTTCTAATATAAATATCACTTGAACTATGGAATGAAATGTGACGATTTTTTTCAGATAATGAAGAAGAAGAAAAGAACTGATCACTATATGGTCGATTCACAAAGATATCGACCATATAGTGATCAGTTTTTGTCTAACTCTCTGAAAGTACCTGGATGATAAGGGAGTTTCCACAAATTCACATTTTAAGTCGTAAATCATAGGATAGTTAAACTGGAGTAAATACAATTAACTAATATGCTAAATACATATACACGATCTGATCAAAACTATCCGGACACCTGTATGCTTTGCTTAAATTTGGAGTAGTTCATTTTCTGAACAGGGGTGTCCGATGAATTTGTAAAATGTCAATTTGTGGAAATCCCCTTATCATCCAGGTACTTTCGGAGAGTCAGAGAAAAACTGATCTCTACATTCTCGACAAATTTGATATTTCACGCTATTCCACCGGAATTTTTTTTTATAGAAGTTGCCCTACAATATTCACTACAAAATCATCAAAGAAAACTATTGCTATATTTCGCGCCTCGCAGTAAAATCTTAGTTTCTTCAAATGCTTATATCTCATCGTATATCCAATGCTTTAATTTTTAATTGAAGTGTAATGTTTTTATCGGACGTTGACAAATGTTCTGTAAGTTTCGTGAAATTTGATTGAAACCTATTGATATTGTAAGCAAGAAACATGTAGCAAAATTTGTTTTTTTTTTAAAGAAGCGTTTATATCTTCATAAATATACGTTTTTGTTTTACAGAAATGTTTTTACACATTGAACAAAGCTAGTTAACTAGTTTGTGAAAGTTACAAATCATTTCCAGCTTTTTATGATACCGGTTAATCAAATATATTTCCCCCCTTTTTCAATATCTTGGTGGTCCCCTAAATGCACAAGTCACTGAAACTTTACAGAAAAGTGTGCATTCAGGCATGCATCGCCAAAGTTACAGAACACTTCGTCAAGTTTAAAAATTCGAAAAACATTCTAACATCCAACGTGTTCGGATAGTTTTGATCATATAGTGTATGTATTATCACAGCTATCTTGGTTAGGAAATTAAAAGGATGATTTTGTAATTTAATTATTTAATCACATTTTTTTAATTTATAGGCAACAATGGTTGAAATCGTAGCTTATTTGTGTTTTTCCCACTGTAACTATATATTTTTATAATAAATATATCTTATTATAGGTTTAATCAAAATAATATATTTGCGGGGCAAAAAACGGGTATAAAACTTTCTTAACCACTTGTGTTTTACATAGTATGCAACAAATCTACTATGCAAAACACACGGCATAAAGCGCAAAGGGAAAACCCACTATTTTAGTTGACCTCCTAAACTGTGGTTTGTTTACATAGTGAAACTACGCTGGTTTGTTTTCGTAGTGTAACTTTTCTGTTGTTATTCCTTCGGCAGCTGAAAGTTGTCGGAAATCGTTACAATAGGATAATTGCTCTGTTATCCAACATTCGGCTCGTTTATCAGTGTTTTAGAAACACTATTTAGCATAGTGATCGGACAAAACACCTGATACTTTCTCAGCCAAATGTTTGACAAAATAAGGCATTTAAGTACTGCGGCAAAAGACAGCTAATATTAAAAAAAAAATAATCAAATTATATAATGAAAACTTACCAGTAGAACTTGCAATTTTTACAAGCGATTACAATTTGGAACAGTATTTTACATGCGAATGAATCAATACAAATATAATAAAATATATATCCAAAACAAATAAAACAAATAAATCACAATGAATTTTATGTATTAATATATACTTCAAGAAATCATGTTTAAATGTCTTTTTAACTCTTGGGTTAAATTTTCTTTTAAAGAAGATTACCAAAACATATTCATATGTAAAGATAAACATATTTAAGACCAGTCAAAAGTCATATGGAGATTATTCTATATCATAATTAGTATTAAAAGACTGATATATATATGTAATGTACATGAATGTTGTTTACAACTTTTTAATGCAATAAGGGGAAAATATATTAATATATAGTTAAAAATTGAGGTACATGTTATACACTATCTTACAAACATTTTAAGTTAGGTTTTGATTAACCTACCATTTTTTCCCAAGTTGCAGCAGGAGCAGCAGATGGGAATGGTGCCTGCACAGTAAAAAACACAATATGTAGTTCAAAGGAATTTCCTAATGTAATACAACAGGACACTACGTCTATATATACGACTGTCTCGTCTAGATATACAAAAGTGACACAAGAACTTAGCTTAGGCCAACGGCCGTACCGTGTTGAAAACACCGGTTCTCGT
Source organism: Amaurobius ferox (assembly GCA_951213105.1). Classification (NCBI taxonomy): domain Eukaryota; kingdom Metazoa; phylum Arthropoda; class Arachnida; order Araneae; family Amaurobiidae; genus Amaurobius; species Amaurobius ferox. Next base: position 71,840,702 of record OX578133.1, on the reverse strand, counting down.
TAGATCACCGAAGTCAAGCAGCATCGGGCGCGGTTAGTACTTGGTGGGTGACCACCTCGGAACACCGCGTGCTGTTGGCCATCTCGGGTGCGGTATCCCCGTGGTTTGCGCGCTAGATTTGCACGCTGCCACAAATGCCGCCGTGTTCATGCGGAGTACGATCACGTTAAACATGTGGGTCCGTAAGTCCTTCCGAGAGGTTAGTGGTAGGGGAAGGAGGGTACGGTCCCTGTGGATGCCTCCCCCACTGGGTTCCGGTCTAAATTGGGTGGCACTTCCCGGCCGTCCATACAGTTACCTTACACCTTTCTGGTAGGTCGGACGGTCTGGGTCTCAACAAAAACTTAGCTTGGCAGAGATATCTCAATTGCCTGAACTCCTAGGTATCCCAACAATAAACTCTTGAACTTTCTTTGAGAGGATATGTCAGAGATAAATAATACCAATCACCTGTCAATGATATTGATAATTCGAGGAAAATTATAAACGAAGCCTTTACCACTGTGGCCGGTAGGAGGCTCTATCTGGTATTCGCAGAATTGGAATTGAAATACCGATTAGATGTAGTATGTGCTACAATAAGGACACATGTCGAAATAAACCGAACACACAAAAAATATTAAACTTTGTATCTTTGTAACATTAAGTATCTAGTAAATCGTTACTTATGATATAAAGTAAGTTACTGAAGAATAAGAATATGCAGAGACCAGTTGATATAAACGTACGTAGTCTTCGTAAATGTCACGCACGCAGAGAGTCAATTATTAGCACACAAGTCTGAAAACTTGTGTCTAATATATTTGAGAAACACTATGGGCGGTACTATGCTGCCATAAGTAATTTTTAAATGTATATAAAATACGCAAATCGATATAAAACTGTTATTGAACGACACAAATTAATAACTTACATTGCAAAATTTTCTGCAGAACCCTCACATAATTTGCCTGATCAAGTGGAATACTTGGATTAAAGCTATCAGTGTGAATGTCCTTGAAATTTTAATACAATTGGTCGAGTTTTGAAGATCTATATAGATTGAGCATTTCTAATCACTGCTCTATTAGCAACGTCTCAAAGTTGCTAAATGCACAGTATATAAAAGTTTCATATAATCTGTTAAATTCAGTTTGAACGATTTTATAGGCAATTGAACTTCAGGTTGAATTTTCATTCCATGATTGCATTCTGTTTTTCTGAGTGTAAACGCAGCAATAAACTCCTATAATAAATCTTTGAAATATATCACATCTGAGCATTTGATAAAAGTTCCTTGCGTTATTGTTTGGATCAGTGCAAGTTTTATGTCCCAAGTTGCAAAATTTTCAATCAACCATGGTCAGAAACAAATTCGATCTGTAAATTTTTGAAGAAATTTGCAGAGAAAAATTAATTGCATTTTTTAGGCATTAGTTTGATTCAGTTTGAACGATTTTATAGGCAATTGAACTTCAGTTTGAATTTTCATTCCATGATTGCATTCTATTTTTCTGAGTGTAAACGCAGCAATAAACTCCTATAATAAATCTTTGAAATATATCACATCTGAACATTTGATAAAAGTTCCTTGCGTTATTGTTTGGATCAGTGCAAGTTTTATGTCCCAAGTTGCAAAATTTTCAATCAACCATGGTCAGAAACAAATTCGATCTGTAAATTTTTAAAGAAATTTGCAGAGAAAAATTAATTGCATTTTTTAGGCTTTAACTCCGGACACAAAACACTCGATCCAAGGAATTCCTATAAAATAAAAGTAGGAAAGCTTTCACAAATAATGCTTCCGCACTTCTAAGAGAGATATTTCAATATTTAAAAACAATAGATATTTATCAAATTTTGAATGTTAATTTACTTGACAGAAACCATAATATGTTATTTGATTTAACATTATTCTACCTTAACGTTATTTGATATTTTGTGTAATAAAGATTAAAGGTATAAATCATTCAAATACTTAGTTTTAATACGATGTGCTGTAGATAATTATCATGTTTATTATTCTTTTACCATTTTGCTGTAGCATGATAATTTTACATTTTTATATATTACTTCAACCAGAAATATACATAGTGATAACATGTGGCCTATGCACAGAACATAAAATGCTCCAGAAACGTCTGCTAATGATAATGCTTTTTCTAGGCCATTTTCTTCAGTTCTTATCAATGGATATTTCAAACTTCTTAAAAAGTGAAGATCTTGAAGAAATTTATCAAATAATCTTGCTTCATTAAATTTGTGAATTGCCAAGTCTAATGATGATTTGCAGCAGAATCTTTGTCCTACAATAATACCCACCATTAGCGGAAAGAAATTATCCTGAGAAATCAGGAAGGCGTCTTTTAAGAAATAAAAATCACTTCTGGATCCTATGAAGGCAGTCTTTTTTGATGGATATTTCCAAAATGTATCAAAGTCTATGGGCATGATATTTTTGTTTATATTGTTACCTATGGCTTGTAGAGATACATCGGTTGAATGAATCATTGATATCGGGATATAACTTCCTTTGTAAGTAGAACACTGAAATCCATCATCAATTATAGCATCCTTCAAATGCGGTATAGTATAGATACCTCTAACTGGAGGAAAAGTGAGATAAGATAAAATTACCGCTTTGTAGCTGTTAGATATAAACATGATACAAATCACCCACGAAATTGCTGCTATGCGATTGTAAGATCTTTTTACTTTAAAATTCACTGATTCTTCCAAAAGGGATGCACAGAGTTTTATGAAAATATCTTGAATAGAAAATTTTCTGGCTAATATGAAGTACACTAATATCGTCATAACAATGAGGAGCGCAAGCAAACACAACCACAATTTAAACGAGAATGGATAGTATATTGCATAGCTCTTTGGTAACATTTCTGGCTTATTAGTAATGAATGTAATATCAGTTATGTGATAAGGGGTTGTGAAACTAACACTTTTGCTTCTTTCTTCAGTTATAGCCAATTTTCCAACTGCCAAATCGGCATCCTCGTCAAAAACTTTACCAATCATTCCTGTCCAGTTACCATCAGGCAATAAACGGCCATATTGGCCATCTTCAGGGATTATTAATTTGTATGAAAACCCAAGAGTTTTGGAAAGCAAGTCAACGAATGTTGCATCTTCTTCATTCGCCACCGTCCCGTCCGATGATATAGCTTTATTGAAAAGTATTTCATCTGAATTTCCTCTCACAGCAACTCGTAGGAAACGGGGAAATAACATAATTTAATATAAAAATGGAGACTATACCATAATGAACAAATGAAATATACCGTACTAAATTGCATAAGGATTCAATTAAATCCAATATATTTTAAATATATGCACAAGAATTAACTACATTTTGTAGGTCATACATTTACGGTATTATTTCATTAAGTAAAATAAAAATTACATTCTTTTTAAATATTATAATCTACATAACTTTTAATAGTTTTAAAATGAAGTTTTAAAGAACGGAAATAGTCACACAGTGTTTCTGCAATTCCAAACATGATATAGTCCTCCGGATTCTTATTCAAATGATCCATCGAAAAATATCATTGAATTTCCAATGTTCAATGTTTTCGTCTGGTAGTCATAGGCAAGTTTCATATGTGCCATTTTATAGATACATTATATATTTATGTGACATAAATATATATACATTTCCACAAATAATCATTAAGGAAGCTGGAAACGAACGAAGTTAGAACTGCTCACGAATGATTTTCAATTAACTCGGCAACATTCTCATTTTAATGGCAGTGATTTATTATTTTTTTTTGGAAAATAATATTTATTTCCGCTTTTGTTGCTGAATATCAATTGTTGGGGAACATTAATAATAAATAATTCATACATGTTGAAGAATATTATAGTGCATGATTTTAATGAAATATGATCTCATGCATAATTTTGGGACTTCATGCAATTTTTTATTGAACTATTATTTTTTTAGCCACTAGCTTTTTTTAAAATGCAAGCAATGGTAAAAACAAGGCCTGAAATATGCACATGGGTAATGGATCACTATTGCCACCATGTAGTTCACTGGCACAAAAACTTGTTCGTTTCTGCTTTGGTCCTCTGTTATTTTATTTAAAACTCCTGTAGGATTTTGGACCGATGAAGAAGTTATGTAAATTACCCGACATGCATTTCGTGGCAAATGAAAAGAATCTTAGCACTGATACTATGACTTGCACTTTTAATAATTATGAGAATCAGTTACCAATGCGGTATTTTTCTTTTAAATGACTATATATGTGTTTCCAACTTTACAAATATTATGAACTGAAAAATATCTTAATCGTTTATGTTGATATGAAATGAAGATAATATAAGGCACATTTTTATAGAGAACTCATATAAATAAGTATCAAACTTCTTCCGCTGAAAATGTCTGGGATTTTTATAAAAATTTATATATATAATTAGCATGTGGGTTCGGATATCCGGTCAAAAAGATGTCGCAAGCCGTAATGTGTAGAAAGTTGAAATTTAGTAAGCAGACAGTTCTCATCCAGAAAGCTGGAGTGACAACAATAGAGATTAGAAATTTCCTCGCGCGTAATTGTGCTACCTTCCTCTTTAGGTTCTCTATCGGCCCATGAATATCTGGTATACATTAAGGCATGTGAAGCAAAATTTAGTCGGTATTCACTGCTTTCCTCAAAAGGGTGCATGAGTACCTTGGAGACGGAAATTTTTCCAGAGACGGTGGGATAGTTCCTGGTTGGATTTCTCTGCCCGGCCAAATCTATCCAAGAAATATTCAATATTCAGCTCCATTATTATTATTAAAAATTCCTCTATAGAAGCAAAACTGAATATTGGACTCTTTATTAAGTATCTTACAATAACAGCTATTCATTACCATTGTTGTAAACAAACTGTGATCCAATTAAAAGGAGTTGCTAAGATTTGAAAACAAGTACATTCTATAACAAGTCCAAGACTGCTACATATGATGCATCTTGCACCGTTGATTTTTCAACGGGTTACGAATATATAAATAAATGAAGCAAATATAATTGAATAATAGTAAACCACAATTTTCATACATTTATTCGCTCAATAATTTAAAAATTATGAAGATAAATATATCAATAGACCTGTTAAATTGAAAAAAAAAAATAAATATTTATAATTTAAAAATTTTTAATTTTAAAAACGCGCGAGAACCTTTTACTTTAACTTTGATTTGAAATGTTCGTTCATTACTTTTTTCCCATTAATCAACAATGCGCAAAAAATTTGAATTATAAAAAAATGCACTGAATTTCTTTAATTTTTATTTTTCAATAGTCCACGGTACCCTGTTAAAGGATTCTAACACTGATTTAAAGCAGTGTTAGGAATCATCTACAGGAGACCTTAGACTTGAAAGTACATCTTTGGTTCTGTAGGTACTTGGCGCAAATCAATTTCAGATTTCATAAATTTTTTGAAATAGGCTTTTGTCTCTTGTTCTCGGCAGGGAGATTTTTTTTTGCCATGAAGTGGTGTTTTTGTGAGATTCCAACACTTTTTATAGAAATATTTATCAATATGATTATGTAACAATGATATAGCAGGCGCTGCATATTGTACACTAGCCGCCTTTGGCGACTAGCCTGTTCGCTACCTTGAAAATTCTGATCGTGGCAAACTCGCTGGCGCGATTTACCAGAAAGGTGTAAGGTAACTGTTTTGGCGGCCAGGAAGTGCCACACAATTTAGATCGGAACCCAGTGTTTGAGGCATCCACAGAGACCATACCCTCCTTCCCCTACCACCAACCTCTCGGAAAGACTTACGGACCCACATGTTTAACGTGATTGTACTCCGCGAGAACACGGCAACAGTTTTGGCAGTGGCGGGAATCGAACCCGGGCCTATCGAGTGCAATTCCCGCGCGCTAACCGTTGGGCTATCGCGCCCTCCGCGACAATCTCTATAAATTTCCTTTTATACGCCCAATTTAGACCGGAACCCAGTGGGGAGGCATCCACAGGGACCGTACCCTCCTTCCCCAACCAACAACCTTTCGGAAGGACTTACGGACACACATGTTTAACGTGATCGTACTCTGCCTGAACACGGCGGCAGTTTAGGCAGCGGCGGGAATCGAACCCGGGCCTACCGCTAACTTCCCGCGCGCTAATTTACAATTTAAAATAACCATATGCTAAGCTCTTAATTCCATCATCCTCATTCCATCGTTCCATTGTTCCATCATTTAAAATATCCATAAAATTAAAATATCCATAAAATTAAAATATCCATTTAAAATATCCACAAATTAAAATATCCATTTAAAATATCCATTTAAAAAATCCATATCGCTCCATCATTTAAAATATAAATATAATAATGTCTGCAATACATATGCTAAGCTCTTAATTAATTAAAAACCGGAAGCGCGGGAAACGGAAAGCATACACTAATTCGGTTTTTATTGTCCTATCCATCGCTATGCATATTGAGAACTACAGCTCCTCTACTACAGGCTGACTTATCAAGCATATTGAAGCCCACCATAGCTGGAAGAGCAATCCATTAGCATTAGTTCTATTCGCATTTTCACTTTACTAAGTATTATTGAAATAATTATGGGTGGTTGTTCTGTACCGAACTGCTCTAGTCATTCTAAAAAGGGTTTGGGGCTATTTCGCTTTCATAGAAACGAAAAAAGAAGAAAACAATGGCTAATAAATAGTCGGCGTGATAATTGGATACCCGGTACTGGAGCATACTTGTGCGAGGTAAGTTCTGCAATATTCTAATTGAAACTTCTTTTTTATATAAAGTATTTATTTTAAACACTTATTTTATAATTTCTGTAACTGTAATATGGATTATTAATGATTTTTAGTTTTTATAGTCTTATCTTAGGACACTTGGTTTGTAATGTAAACATCACCTTGAATGCATTATACTGTCTTCAAAACCTAGAAGTAAATAGCTTCAAATTATACATATATATATTAAAGATTTATTCCTGTTACACCAATATCTTTCAAGTTTTATACACTTTATTGTATTTTTAGATCATAATGAATCACAAAATTGGTGAATTCTACTATCAACAAACTGTCGCCAAGTGGAAAACTTGCCATGTTAAAGTAATTATGCAAACATAAGTTAAAATGGTAAATAAATCGAAATACGTTTATCATAAAATGTTTTTTTAATAGCATGTATGAATGTTTGCCTCACATACTTGAAAGTTTGTTAACTACTTTGTATTTAAAGAGGAAAATACTAATAATAACCCTACTGAGCTCGGCTTTTTTTCATCAAAGATTTTCAAACAATAGTTGTTCATTAAGTAGCTATTATGATAAACGTATTTCGATTTATTTACCATTTTAGCTTATGTTTGCATAATTACTATAACATGGCAAGTTTCCCACTTGGCGACAGTTTGTTGATAGTAGGATTCACTAATTCTGTGATTCATTATGATATAAAAATACAACAAAGTGTATAAAACTTGAAAGATATTGGTGTAACAAAAATAAATCTTTAATATATATATATAGCCTCAAATTATATTTATATATAATTTGAAGCTATTTTCTTCTAGGTTTGGAAGACAGTATAATGCATTCAAGGTGTTGTTTAACATTACAAACCAAGTGTCCTAAGATAAGACTATAACAACTAAAAATTATTAATAACTCATATTACAGTTACAGAAATTATAAAATAAGTGTTTAAAATAAATAATTTATATAAAAAAATAAGTTTCAATTAGAATATTGTAGAATTTACCTCGCATAAGTATGCTCCACTATCGGGTATCCAATTATCGCGCCGATTATTTATTAGCCATTGTTTTCTTCTTTCTTCGTTTCTAGAAAAACGAAATAGCCTAAAATCATTTCTAGAATGATTAGAGCAGTTCGGTGCAAAATAACCATCCATAATTATTTCAATAATACTTCCTAAAGTGGATATACGAATAGAGCTAATGCTAATGGATTGCTTTTCCAGCTACGGTGGGCTTCAATATGCTTGATGAGTCAGCTCGTATGGAGCCTTATTGAGAACCGTGACGTCACCTCCACCTAGATACAAACCGGCGCCATTAAACGCGTACTTGGGGGAAACGGGCGATGGGAAATGGGAACTTCTCTCGCCCGCCGCGATGAATTTTAAAATCATGACTTCTTTAAAATTCCGATCCAGCGGCCAATTTAATTACTTCTTGACCAGATTGGGCTTGTAAGAAAGCCAGATGTTTGAGCTTTCTAAAATTGTAAATTATTAGTCGAAATTATGAATACTTTTTACTATGCGAGAATTTAAAAACCAAAAATCGTTTTTTTGAGCCTAAAGTGACATTTGTTTTAAAATCTTTAAAAAATATTAGAAATCGAAATTAAGATTCGAAATTGATATATTTTTACTCGCAACTGTCTGCTCTTTTCGGTGGTGTGATTTTTTTTTTATACAACGTCTGGATCGTGGAGAAAAAGGGCTAAAACGGCAAAAAACAGTCGAAATCGCATAAAACATTAAATAACAAAAAAAAAATTAAAATTTTAAAAATCTTTTTTCACGTGTCACCTTCCCCCCCCCCAGGTCTCCGGTTGCCAAATTTTGTAGCTCTCCGACGCTCGGTTGCGAAGCGTATAGTGTATAAGACACACAGACATTGCCATTTATTATTTAAGATTACCACCAATCATCATTTATTCATATTTTATTACAATTTTTAAAATTATAAATTAAGTGTATCTTCAAGATTTAAGAGAAAAAAATATGCCTCCCACGAGAACACACCAAATGAAATATCATTCTAAAAAATCCGTATAGTAGTTTAGTTTGTACGTCCGTAAACACTGAAAAAAAAGAAAGAACGGTAATCTTAAAATGTGTCTTTTACAAGCTCTTTACTATGAGGCGCAACCGCACAAATTGCAATTCTTTTGTTTTTTTATTCTCAGCTTTGAGACGACGTTACTGGGACAATAAATTAAGACTTCAGGTAAAAACTCTTTTGAGGGGTGATCAACAGACTCCTTGAAATCGGGGTTTGTCATATCAAGTACTTTTATGCACTTACCAACTTTGAGAGTTATAATCAAGATTGGTATCGCGTCTGCTTTCAATAGATAAAATCAAGGACAACACATTTTAAAAAATGAAAGGTTTTTTATTTAACACATCCTAAAAGACGTACAAAATATATATTAAAAACTGCAAGAGCGCTTTCGGACGTATATACGCCCTTCATCAGTGGCTACATGAATAGTAAAATCATGGAATGTTGTATATATAGAGAGACCAGTTTAAAGCAAGTTTGCATAAAATATAAAATGATAAATGAACTTACTAAAAATAATACAAGAAATATACACGGAAATTACAAAATAAGTTTAAACGCTTACGAATTTTAAATTATTACAAGAAAAGAACTAATACAAATTTTAGAAAACGTCAAACATGATATTCCTGAGAATGAATAACTTTTACAAATAACTTTTAAGAGGTTTGAATCGCATAGAGTCGAGAATTAGTCGCCAAACTTAAAATTTGAACAGGATCAAAATTACAAATGAATCCACAGTAAATATAAACAAGAAAGATCAATCATGCATAAGCATTGATTATGAAACACTTTCCAACTGAAATGTAATTTCATTTAAAAATTTCTAAAATGTGATTCATTCAGTGGTAATATCTTTTACATTATCACAGTACTACAGTAATTTATTATACTTAAATACTTAAAACTGTATCGAAATATAAATCATTTGATTCTTTATGCAAAATCAATGAATATTTCATTCATATAACTTGTATTCCAGACTCCAGAGCTAAATAATTTTGTGTGAAAAAAATTCAGCAATTCTTATGTAATTCATCTTACAATCGCTTGAGATATTTGCATTCTGCATATGTTAAAATTAGGCTTCCTTGAAGAAATAATAGAAGTTTAGGGATCATTTAAAATCACAACTATTGTAATTGCATAGGCACGGAATTTAGATACACAGATAATATATATGTGTATGTGTATATACTCAAAGTATTGGAATCGTGCCGAAGATCGGAACTCGAATTTTCAAAGTATCTACACGTTTTGGGACTTCTAGAACACGAAAAAACTACTTTTAGGAAGACGTCTGTGTGTGTAAGGGTGTATCTGTGTATGTTTCTGTGTGTCTGTGTGGATATTACATCCACTCTAATTGAAAAACTAATGGACCGAATTTCATACAATTTGGTAGGTATGTTTTTTGTGGGAAATCCTGGTGTTCATTAGATTATAGTACGATTCGTAATAAAAGAATCTGCCTTCTTTGCGAAATGGCCGCAGAAATTGCCTTTATCCACTCTAGCTAAAAACTAATGAACCAAATTTAACAAAATTTGGAGTATAATATTTCAATAACCTACAATTGATTTATATACCAAATTTAACAAAATTTTGTATATAAATCATTTGTAGGTTATTCTACTACTATTCGGGAAAAAGGAACGGGCTATTTTTGCGAAATGGCCAGCAAAAATCGTTATATATAAAAATAAAAGACTACGTGTGCTCAATTATATCAATTAAATTCCTATTTTATATGTGATTTTTGACAACAAAAAGAATAAGACTAACCCCATTACTCTAGGACTAGCCGTTCTTGAGATATTCTAGTTTTTTCGCGTTTTCGCTACGCCACCTTTGACAATAAGTCCAGCTATCAAATGAGAACCAAATTTAAGTTTAACGTGTAAATTCAATGTCATTTAAAATACTTATGTTGTGCAGATAAACACAAATTATCATTGAATAAATAAAGAGAAAGAATATGAGTCTGCAGAGAAAGACATGTGCTGTCCACATCAGAATTTTTAACAATATTACACCAATGATTTATAGAAGTCAACGGGGATTATTTTCAGGCCATTTCGAAAAAAATGTATGATCTATATTTAAAGATCCATCAAATTTTTGTCGAATAAAATGTTCAACAAATTTAAGCTGTGTACCAAATGTTAACTCTCTAGGACGTAGGAAAGTGCATTTAAAATGCCATCAATTAAATTTATCATGAAGAGTTATATAAAATTTAAAAAAAATGAAAAATTGTTATCTACCAAATTTATTTTAAAATATGAAGCCACTCCCATATGCAAAACGTTTAAACAAATGGAGAGACATTTATTATATAATATCTCTCTCTTTTCTTTCTGGAAGATATTCCAAAGTCAGAATTTAATTGAATTTGTTTTTTTCCCTATATTAAATAATTTTTTTAATTAAAAAACTACTTAACATATTTTACTGAATTTTTTTTTATATATTCTATGGGATAATGTGAATATTTCCTAAAAATTTCGAAGCAATTCGTGAATTTTAAATTTACTTAAAAAATGTTTGAAAAATTAGGTCCCATAGGGTTCAATGTATTTCATTTTTTCAACCCGGGTTCAATAAAAAACTAATTGGGTGATATTATTTATTTATATTCCCATAGGTCCTACAGACCGTCTGAACAACATACTAAAATTTCATTTTGATAAACTCATTTTTACGGCAGTTATAGTGCTAACGGACAGACAGACAGACAGACAGACAGACAGACAGACAGAATGAACAAAGTCATAAACACTTTTCAACTTTGTTGTAAAGTGTTAATAAACAGAGATTCATAAAGAAGATACGTGGATTGTTACAACGAACCAAAAGGAAAGTTTTTTCAAAAACGGGAAGAAATTTATCATTAACCATATATTCAGCAAGAGCCGTAGAAAGTTTACCAGATTTGACATCTCGAGCATGTGTATTGCGAGCATTGGCATTTTTAACACTTTACAACAAAGTTGAAAAGTGTTTATGACTTTGTTCATTCTGTCTGTCTGTCTGTCTGTCTGTCTGTCTGTCCGTTAGCACGATAACTGCCGTAAAAATGACTTAATCAAAATGAAATTTTAGTATGTTGTTCAGACGGTCTATAGGACCTATGGGAATATAAATGAGTAATATCACCCAATTAGTTTTGGATTGAACACGGGTTGAAAAAATGGAATACATTGAGCCCTATGGGACCTAATTTTTCAAGCATTTTTTAAGCGGATTTAAAATTCACAAATTGCTTCGAAAATTTTAGGCAATATTCAAATTGTTCCATAAAATATATAAAAAAAAATTCAGCGAAATATATTCAGTTGTTTTTTAAATAAAAATTAAAATAATAATAACACCTCTTATATTAAGCGATCAGGTGTCCATGATATGAAACGATCACATGACCCACTTCAAAATGATATATGGCATCCACCTTGTGTCAAAATCGTGATTTTTAAAGTTCTTTTTTATTCATATTGAGTGTTGTATCCTTCCTAAAATTACTTTATTTTTGCCTAAATTCTGTGCATCTACATACTGAAACAACGCAATGACAATATATTTCAGTTTAAATGCTCTTCCAAATTTGATTATTTCTACTATTAAGCCTATTTTTCACCTATGTAAAATGTAAACAGCAAAATATGTAGAATGAGTTGTATTAGAATCGCTGTAATTCTTTAACACAAAATCATTTAGTCCATGGAGTCTGCTTAGCTGATATGAATTCATTGATTTTAGAAAGAGAAGGACGATATTTTTCGATGAAGTTTTACGCATAGAGTTTACTTACTTGCAGCTCAATGGTCTTAATTTTTAAATAAAATAAATTGTTATAGTATTGTGATGAATGACATGAATGGGGGAATTATTTATGAATGAAATGTTGCTTTTATAGAGAGAGCTAGGCGTGTTATTTTTTTATGACGTCATTTGAATGGATTTCAGTTGTTTTCGATGAAGTTTTCAAATATAATAAATTATCGTAGTATTATGATAATTCTAAAATTATTACCGAGGAATGTATAACATTTAAGAGATGTTTAAACCAGGCAATTTATACTTTAATGCCGTCATTTGTATGAAGTTAATTTTTTTCGATGAAGGTTTAAGGTTTCAAATATAATAAATTAATGTAGTATTGTGATAAGTTTTAAAATATTACCGAGGAATGTATTGCATTTTAGACATGTTTAAATAAAATTGCATTGAAGTTGGAAAGTGTTTCGTAATCAATGCTTTAAGCATGATTGATCTTTCTTGTTATTATATGGACAGGGTAAATAATATGGAATATTAGTAAATATATATAAAAAGTCGAGTGGAGACTCATACTCCAGATATTTAAAGGAGAGACCTCTTATATGATTCGGAAAAGCTTTATTACACTGAATAAAAAAAATATATATATATACACTTATATATAAATATATAAGTCTTCACTGGACATACATAGTGTTTAGGTCTACTTCTATATAATTATCACAAAATACACATTTCTCATGAAACTATTTGTTAACCAATTGCTTAAATTATGTCACAAAAGATAAAGGAGCATTCCAATTTACAAAGTATTTTGTTTTCTTACCAAATAGTTCATGTGTGTCATTAAGAAAATAAATTTTTATGCTTTCTCTACACCTAATCTATTTCATAATTTTCTGTTAATTACACCAAATGTTAAAAGAAATTCTCTCTATGCAGACAGTCGATAGTACAGCTGTGGCTAAAGTATTCTTGAATTGAATGTCACAATCATTTTATTTGCTTTAAATGTAGTTTCAACATTTGTCATGCATTGGATTGTTAATAAAAACATCCAAACATATTTTTTAAATCGAAATATTTAAATGACAGGGTTGTTAATTTAAAAAAAAAAAAAGTAGTTAAGTATTTTTTTTTTTAATTAAAAAAAAAATCTGTATATTTCTATCTTACAAAGACTTTGAGTATGAAATGTCTAATTTGCTTATATCCTTTTCATCACATGAGTCAACCATAAAAAGTGAAAAATATTTAATTATATCAATTAATTTAAATATATTTTACATTCTATTAACAGGCCTTCCATAGGGGGATTGGACAGATACCACGCGAGTGGAGGTCCCAGACCTCAATATTTTTTGAGGCTAGAGAAAATATAAAAAATTTACAAAGAGGAGAAAATCAAACATAGTTGGGGTGGGGGCATGGTAAATGTTTGTAGTGGGCTCATTATTTCTATGACCAGACTTACTATAAATGCTTTAAAAAAAATTAGCAACACAAAAAATTGTAAAAACGTATCAACCGGTTTCAAAAGCAATAAAGAATCTTTTTCGTCATGATAAATGAGATAGAACATTAGTACCATACCAACAAAGACAATGATGTGTTCTAATGAAGTTGAAGTTTTTAGATTCTTTTCGACATCAATGCATTTTTTTTTATTTATTTATTTTTTTTTACAATATTGTTTAAGTTAAAGAAAAGATTATATTTTCCATTAACATTTCAAGTTTTGATATCTTAAAACTGATTTAAATCAGTACTTACTCCAATTCAGGTTAAAATAAGATTCCATTCACCAAAGGTAAATATCTAGCATTACAGATATTTAACGGAATATGAATGTCAATAAGTGAAGAATGTATTCTTTTATTTTATCAACTTGTAATGGTACTATAAAGAAATGAAAATGAATATACTTTTTCATATTCAGATTAGATACTCACTTTTTCATATTCAGATTAGGTACTCACTTTTTCAGATTTAAAATACACACTCAATTTGTACTTTCCCGGCCGTCCAAATGGTTGCTCGAGTCCTTAGGATGAGTCAGACGGCCTGGGTCTTCAACACTCAAATTGTAGTGTGAGGTTCAAAATGTATATGTACACTGCAAAAAAAAACGGAGTTTTTACAGCAAAAATCACTGTATTTATTTGAAAATATATCTGCAAAAATTTAAAGTGTGTTTAAAAAAATTCTAATTTCCTGAAGAGTTACCCTTTTTAACACTTTACAACAAAGTTGAAAAGTGTTTATGACTTTGTTCATTCTGTCTGTCTGTCTGTCTGTCCGTTAGCACGATAACTGCCGTAAAAATGACTTAATCAAAATGAAATTTTAGTATGTTGTTCAGACGGTCTGTAGGACCTATGGGAATATAAATGAATAATATCACGCAATTAGTTTTGGATTGAACCCGGATTGAAAAAATGAAATACATTGAGCCCTATGGGACCTAATTTTTCAAACATTTTTTAAGCGGATTTAAAATTCACAAATTGCTTCGAAAATTTTAGGTAATAGTCAAATTGTTCCATAAAATATATAAAAAAAATTCAGCGAAATATATTCAGTAGTTTTTTAAATAAAAATTAAAATAATTATTACACATCTTATATGAAACGATCACGTGACCATGATATGAAACGATCACATGACCCACTTCAAAATGATATATGGCATCCATCTTGTGTCAAAATCGGGATTTTTTAAAGTTCTTTTTAATTCATATTGAGTGTTGTATCCGTCCTAAAACTACTTTATTTTTGCTTAAATTCTGTGCATCTACATACTAAAACAACACAATGACAATATATTTGAGTTTAAATTCTCATTCAAATTTGAATATTTCTACAATTAAGCCTATTTTTCACCTATGCAAAATGTAAACAGCAAAATATGTAGAATGAGTTGTATTAGAATTACTGTACTTAACACAAAATAATTCAGTCCATGGAGTCTGCATGGCTGATATGAATGAAATATTAATTGATTTTATAAACAGAAGGACGATTTTTTTTTCGATGAAGTTTTAAGCATAGAGTTTATGAATTGTAGCTCCATGGTCTTAATTTTTAAATAAAATAAATTATTATAGTATTGTGATGAATGAGATGAATTGGAGAAAGTTATGAATGAAATCCTGCTTTTATAGAGAGATCCAGGCGTGTTATTTTTTTCTATGACGTCATTTGAATTTATTTCAGTTGTTTTCGACGACGTTTTCAAATATAATACATTATCGTAGTATTATAATAGTTTTAAAAATATTACCGTGGAATGTATTGCATTTTAGTGATATTTAAACCAGGCAATTTATATTTCAATGCCGTCATTTGAATGAAGTTCATTTTTTTCAATAAAGGTTTAAGTTTTCAAATATAATAAATCAATGTAGTATTGTGATAAGTTTTAAAATATTACCGAGGAATGTATTGCATTTTCGACTTTTTTAAATAAAATTGCATTAAATTTGGAAAATGTTTCATAATCAATGCTTTAAGCATGATTGATCTTTCTTGTATATTTTATGCAAACTTGCTATAAAGTGGTCTCTATATATATGAACATTCCATGTTTTACTATTCATGTAGCCACTGATGAAGGGCATATATACGTCCGAAAGCACTCTGGCAGTTTTTAACACTTTACAACAAAGTTGAAAAGTGTTTATGACTTTCTTCATTCTGTCTGTCTGTCTGTCTGTCTGTCCGTTAGCACGATAACTGCCGTAAAAATGACTTAATCAAAATGAAATTTTAGTATGTTGTTCAGACGGTCTGTAGGACCTATGGGAATATAAATGAATAATATCACCCAATTAGTTTTGGATTGAACCCGGGTTGAAAAAATGAAATACATTGAGCCATATGGAAACTAATTTTTCAAACATTTTTAAGCGGATTTAAAATTCACAAATTGCTTCGAAAATTTTAGTTAATATTTAAATTGTTCCATAAAATTTAAAAAAAAATTCAGCGAAATATATTCAGTAGTTTTTTAAATAATAATTAAAATAATAATTACACCTCTTATATGAAACGATCACGTGACCATGATATGAAACGATCACATGACCCACTTCAAAATGATATATGGCATCCATCTTGTTTCAAAATCGTGATTTTTTTATATTCTTTTTAATTCATATTGAGTGTTGTATCCGTCCTAAAACTACTTTATTTTTGCTTACATTCTGTGCATCTACATACTGAAACAACGCAATGACAATATATTTGAGTTTAAATGCT
Source organism: Amaurobius ferox (assembly GCA_951213105.1). Lineage (NCBI taxonomy): Eukaryota > Metazoa > Arthropoda > Arachnida > Araneae > Amaurobiidae > Amaurobius > Amaurobius ferox. Next base: position 71,823,860 of record OX578133.1, on the reverse strand, counting down.
CATCTAAATTTGATTACTTCTACAACTAAGCCTATTTTTCACCTATGTAAAATGTAAACAGCAAAATATATAGAATCAGTTGTATTAGAATTCCTGTATTTTTTAACACAAAATAATTTAGTCCATGGAGTCTGCATGGCTGATATGAATGAAATATTAATTGATTTCATAAAGAGAAGGACGATAATTTTCGATGAAGTTTCAAGCATAGAGTTTAATTTTTTGTAGCTCCATGGTCTTAAACAAAATGTTTAAATAAAATAAATTATTATATTATTGTGATGAATGAAATGAATGGGAGAAAGTTATGAATGAAATCCTGTTTTTATAGAGAGATCCAGGCGTGTTATTTTTTCTATGACGTCATTTGAATTAATTTCAGTTGTTTTCGATGAAGTTTTCAAATATAATAAATTATCGTAGTATTATGATAATTCTAAAACTATTACCGAGGTATGTATAACATTTTAGAGATCTTTAAACCAGGCAATTTATATTTCAATGCCGTCTTTTGAATGAAGCTTTTTTTTTCGATGAGGGTTTAAGTTTTCAAATATAATAAATTAATGCAGTATTGTGATAAGTTTCAAAATATTACCGAGGAATGTATTGTATTTTAGACTTGTTTAAATAAAATTGCATTGAATTGGAGAGTGTTTCATAATCAATGCTTTAAGCATGATTGATCTTTCTTGTTAATATATGTTTTGTGCGTCTTTTAGGATGTGTAAAATTAAAAAAAACCTTTCGTTTTTTAAAACGTTTTATCCTTGATTTTATCTATTTGAGAATTATAATTTAATGGGCATAACGCTGGGGCGTATCTAAAGTAGTCTTTGAATAATAATTTCCACCAAGCAAAACGATAATATATTTTTAAAAATCAGAATTTCTTCGAGGTTGGATGGTTGATTATGGCTTTATGGCACAAGATCCAAAGAGGATATGCTGCGCCAGACATATGGTACCAAAATTTCTTCGAGATATTGAATTTACGTTAATTTAGCTAAAAGTTGCAAAATTTGCAAATTTGGTGATATTTTTCTAACATTTTCATCGAATTTATTTTTACATGGGAAAATCAGACTCGCAGAGAGAAGGGATTTTCTTGTGTAGTAAGTTAGGAAAACTTTATAAAAAGTTAAACACTGTGTTTAAATTCGAAACCGATCAATTCCGTTGCCTTATACATGTCATCCAAGAATGAGTTATATGTCTTTGTAGTACAGCCAAACCCCTTTTTTATCGATATGATGTTAAAAGAAAACTACAACATAATGTCAAAAAGCAGTAAATGATGGATTACTCTTTTGGGGTCATTCCATTGAAACATGAGAACGAATTTCTTGCAGACACCTGTCATACCCTTTCAACTGTTTAGATAATGTTTTGTTCTTTTTAGGTAAAAATTCACGAATATTTTATGATAACAAATTTTAAATCATGAAAAAGGCTGGTATGGAACGAAGCTTAAACGTCAGTTGACGTGATGGATCAGTGATCCTTTAGAAGTTATACGTAAAAGAATAAAGTGTGTCAGTTTGAAGTGATTATATGAAATTACGGTATAATTTTCTGATAAGCAATAATTACGACCAGGCAAAGCATGTATGCATCACGCAAAAAAACTAAACTCAGGAGAATGATATATTTATCAATGAAATTGTATTAAAAAATTGTACAATTAAAATTACATCTACTTATTACGCTAGTGCTATATGCTTGGTATTTATATATAAACTCTTTGATTATATACATATATTAGAAAGATAGAATAATAACTAATTCCAAATAATTACGGAAAATTAAGACAAAAAATCACCAAAGCAGTTAAATAACATCTACCATGCGAAAAAAAATACACAGCACTGGTTTAATTTGAAGGTTAATTAGACTAGATTCTTCATTAGGTCTGAGCATCTAACTACTTTCGACATATAAAACGTTTTCAGTTAAATTTTTCGAAAAGTTTGTAAAGAGACTTGCACAATCAAATCACGAATTTTCGCACTAGCCAACAGCAGCTATTGGGACGGAGTTACAAACTCTTGTAGTCGGAGTGAACTCTGAAAGTTACATTAAACTGGAAGAAGTAGCAAACGACCATAAATAGGTTTATCTGGGCTATAACTTTGGCAAAAGCAAGACATATGGTAACAAATTAACGTCACCCTCGGTGACGTTAAATTGTTGCTGAAATTTGTAAAAAGGACGAGTAATTAACTAAATTAACGCCACAATGTAGGAATATTCAATACATTCAAATGATTAAAATCGTTTTAATTTAGAACTATTGTTTAACGGATGCTGGCAACATTTCTAATTGCCAAATTCGATTTGTGCCAAATATGTGTTGATTTGTTATTTAAAAATGCTTATACAGCGCCATCACGCACAGCACCAAATGTCAATGTACAATTCGACGTTAAAAACATTCTGCCATGAATCTTGCGTGTCATTAGTTTGCTGTGAAAGAAGCAAATCATCCATCCGACCGTTTTTCCTCGAAAGTTATTAGTTCTCTGACATCCATACATTGAAATAATCATACAAAATGTTCACCAATTTAATCAATTTATTTAAAGTAATTTTGTCTACTGACAGACACACCCAATAATAGCCAACACACGTAAGATAGCACTTCTTTTTTGTTGTTGTTGTTGTTCTGTAAATTAGAAAAATCTGTATCGTTGATCCAAACGATCACAATTATAGCATGTTACACATCATTTTAAAGGGTTTAAAAAATGTTTCATTTGGTTCCAAATTTAGAAATGTACCCCCCTTCCGGAGGTAACTTTCACTCCCCGAGAGTGGCTAATAACTTTACGAACACAAAAAATGTACAGCGGCTCACTACAGCGTTTAAACTATTAAGGTTTTTGAGCCAAAAATAATATCTTTTATATATGATTATGTCAAAATATGCCCATTGCTGTCGTGTTAAGAAAATATAAAATTTCAAATAATTTTCGAAGTTTTCACTCGAATTTCAAAATAATTCTATCTCGTTCTAGAATTTTCGTTCAAGTATATTGATATTTGTAGCAGCTATTGCGCACACAGAGGGGCAAACAGACGGACATCACTCTAAACAGAGTCAAATCGTTCACAGGAAGTTCTGTGTGTTGTGTTGTTGTTGTGACTTATCCTCCGTGGTGAGGATCGCCTAGCATCATGTTCACTAGACCCCTGGTCCCATGGCCAAGGGGAGAATATGCAGATTCACTTTTATTGAGGCTCCCCAAGAGCAGAAGTCTGACTTTGCCTCGACTACACAACATCCATGCCCGCTGGCGGGAATCGAACACACAACCCGGCTATCCAGCGATGAGACGGAAACGTGTGCCCCTGACCGCTCGACCACTGGATCGTCCCAAGAGGTTCTAAAACATATATTGGCATCAAAATCTTGAAATTGAACATTTTCGTGCAAACAATAAGTTTTCTATACTTCATAGGAGAAAGTAAAAGTTGCTGATTCTTTTTCAGGGATGCTTATAACATGCAGATCCATCAAAATACGAAGATCATATTTTTGGCTTTATCATAATATTTTCCCTCTACATCACTATATATGGTAGTGAAATTCAAACCTCTATGGAATTAACTGGAATATAATCGTCGTACCAATGGTGTCAAAATATTTTTAAATTCTATGTGTTTTTTAAAACTGCCACTTGAGAAAGAGATAATAAAGAAGACGTAAAACACAGTACTTAAATTAGAATAATTTTCTTTTCTTTATAGTTCTAATCCAAGGATGGATAACATAAATCTTTAACTCTCGTTTTTGCGAAAAAAAGTAGGTTACATGATGTCAAAAAGCAGCAAATGATGGATTTCTCTTTCGAGGGAAGTTCATTGAGACAGATAGGAACGAATTTCTTGCAGACACCTGTCACATCCACTCAAGTGTTTAGGTAGTTCTTTCTAGTTATTTTTACATAAAAATGTATGGATATTTTACGATAACAAATATTATACCGTGACGATGGTTGTATAGCCAGGATACAGCGCCAATAAATATGATGGATTAGAGAACTATCGGAATAACTTATGCGTCAAAGTAGAAAATTGTCGGGGTTCGAAATGATTTATCTTAAATTATGGTTTACCTTTTCATGTAAATTATTTGTATCTTAAAACCATGCCAGAAATAATAATTTATATAAATGCTAGATATCACTCCATGCAACGAGGATTATTGAACATGCGTAGCGCCATTAAGAAATCAATATGTAATTCATTAATTATAGATTATTAGAACGAATTTACCGACGTTGCCCGGGTTTTAAGGGGACGGTGTTGAATTTTTTTATTTATTTATTGACTTAGAAACATGAAAATTTGTATAAATATTCCTCTTAACATTACTATATAAAATACTATTAACTTTTTTTTAATTTTGTTATAATTTTGTATTTCTTTTTTATTTAATTAGTTTTTTAAACGAAAATTTTGAAATGTTCCTTGCGTGCCATTTGTTCACATTTTTGATTCATTTTACATTATAATCACTCAAAAACACATTCTGAATACATTTAGGTATTAATTTTTAAATCCCTTAGAAAGTTAATTTTTTAAAAATATTTTTCTGCATTAAAACTTCATTTTCATCATTTAATTAGGTTCTTATTCACTTTTAATTACCTTAATAAAGTCCAATTATAAAATGCATACCCAGTTTCATTAAAAAGTATGAAAGGTGTCTTCTTGCCAAATTTCATGCATCTCAAGCAAAAATTGAGATGCATGGAGCATTTTAAAAATGTAAAACCTTTGAAAATTCCGTTTCGAAAAAATGCATTTAACCTTTTGCCTACTGATGGGACAGCGTCCATCCCAAACGAAGAACCTCTCGAAAAGACAGGTATTTGACATACCCTATCCTAAACAGTTCGATTTCCCTTTGCAGGCATTCGCGTCCGTTGAAATCGCCGACAGAAACATTGCACCTGCTGCAGCAGGTGCAATGTTTCTGTCGGCGATTTCTAAAATATCTGTCTTTTGGAGAGGTTCTTCGTTTGGGACGGACGCTGTTCCACCCGTAAGCAAAAGGTTAAATGTGTAAAATAATGTTATATATTAAAAAAAAACTTTTTAGTCGATTTTTGCTCATTTCTACGTCCACCGTTCCCTTAAATAAGCGCCCACTGCTTAAATAATACATATACAGATAACACCAATCACTTCCCAAATCACTTGTTTTGGACTAAAATCATTCTCGCAACACAAATAAATGAAATCGCTTGAAGTCACAAAAAAAGTTTAATTAACGCCCGAATTATTGCTATCTCAGAAAAATTTCGTTCAATTTAAATAACATTTCAACACAATACTCATAATGATAATATAAACAAGTAGTTCAAGTTCAACCTTTTTCGTGCATTAATAAGTACATTGCACTTTGTGCTAAGGATATAAAAAACTTAAGCAAAGTATCAAAGTTTTCTTCCTCGTGCATGTTCTGTGCTTCGACCGTGGAGAAAATCGCTGTTATCTCAGATCGCAACAGGGAATGAAAATATCAATATATAGACTTCATTTCAAAATTATTAAAAATTAAATTACTTTCTTGTGAAATATAGTTTTTGTTAAAATCCGAAGGTATATGTATTTAACACGAACTGCAGAATCGCACTATTCTTAGTTTTTCGAAAGCAAAGTTATATTATATTAGATAACTTAAAATATCCAAATTTCGAAAATAAAAAACAGAATATTAATATGAAGGACTTACCTACGGATACGGTTCAAACATCGTTGGAAAGATGTTTGAATTCGACCTTTCCGATGGTGTCAAGATGGGATCTGTGACATAATATTTTCGGTCACTATGAAATCGATTTGTTTGAAAATGTATAACCAATTTTTTTTATATCTAGCAGTATCACTTAATCCAATGATACCTGCAGTATCATGAACCATTTAGCCATCACATGATGTTCCCCGGCACACCAGTAGGGGGAGAACTTTGCGCTCAACAACACAACATCGATGCCCGCAGGTGGGACTCGAATCCACAACCCGACAGCCGAACGAGCACGAGGAAACGCTAGCCTTGACCACTCAGCCACCGGGTCAGCAAATGCTTAAACATAAAATAACTAAAAAACTAATTCAAACTTAAAAAATAACTCCGAGGTGCACCTTCCTGGATCCTGAAGTATAAATGTATCAAATTTCATGGCCGTCCACTCTTAGATTTCCCGCTACAGACCGTTCACACAAACATGCTCACAGAAAGGCATACAAACATCTTCCTTCATTATCTAAAATTATATTTCGCTCTCTTTAAATATCTATATAATAAGTGTCTAACGTGTTTTTGCCCTTTTAGCTCCTCTAGAAGTCCTCCAGTGCTTAGAGGATTTAGTCTGCATACTTATTGTACTTATCTCCAGAAGGAATTTTGAGGGTTGGAGTAATAGGTCAGGACTTAAGAGGTCATCTACTATGAAATATGATGATGAAATCAGAGAAATTCTTGACCTCAGGCACTATTCTCATATTGTTTGTTTTCCGAGAGCCCAACCTATCCTCCTGTATCCCAAGAACATCAAGGTGAAACTGGATCTTGTGAAACAATGCACAAAAAAGGAAATTGAAACTGCTATCAGGGCTAAGGAATCTAGAACAATCGAGTCCTATTCGAGAGCCGATTTGGTACAAGTATACACAGACGGTTCATCAAACGAGACTATCCTTAAGGGAGGAGCCGGCATTCATATGGCCCTACTGGATGGAACAACTCGACTCCAAAATTATGGAGCAGGCAATATTGCGTCTAACTTTACTTGTGAATTATTAGCGATCCGGGAGGCCCTGAGAGAATACATCCATCTAACTGAAATAAACAGGGCAAAAGGACTTGTAATCTACAGTGACTCAAAAGCTGCCCTTGGGGCAATTCTACTAGGATGCTCAAAACTCACTCAAGATAGTCACCGATAGCTAGATTCAATAGACCAGATGGGAAAGGCATGCATTTTGCAATGGATTCCTGCACATGTCGGAATTGAGGGTAATTAGGCAGCAGATGAATTGGCTAAAGAGGCGAGAACTCTAAATAATAACAACACAAACCTTGTTACTCTAGATGATGCAAATGCTATTGCCAGATATAGACTCAGGGAGAAATCTATCAAGATGAGTCACCAGATATGGGAAATCAATGCAAATAGAGAAATCACTAAGACTATTACCAGACTGAGAAGTAGTCACCTAGGTGCCATGAAAATTAATGAAGACGGTACCAGGACATATAAGAACTGCAGAAATTGCTCTGGGAAGGGGCTTTCTCCAGGACATATCCTTACATGTCCTTCTATTCTTGCAACGCTGTAAAGCTTGGGAGAATTCCCTTTCCGGGGTGAACGTTATACTGAGAGGATAGTGGATCTGGCAATGGCAGTGATTCACGCACATGGACCTATTTGACTTCAAAGTGGACACGACACCAACCAACCAACTTATTGTACCAACCAAAAGACAGAACCAAACGGATCAGGGTTTTCGATTACTCCAGTGCGGAGAAGGAAGAGAGGGAGTAAAATGTATTTTCGATTCACCAGAATACCCCCGGAAACCTAGAAGACACTATCCATTGAACACTGTAGTATCGACCATGAACTTAACCTAGTCCATTTTCGATTAAGAAAACTATTTTAACACTATGTGCTATACGTTGTTAAGGGGACTTTTGAGTTTAAATACAACTTTTCAAATTTTATCAAATTGACATACATTTTTGTACATATACTAAATTTTTTATACATTTACCAAATATAATAAAAAGTATCCATGTAGTTTATTTTTGTTTAATCAAAAAGAAAAATAAGTATTTCTTAAAGATTTTAATTTAGTCCATGCGCACCAAAATATTATTTTTCTCCCTATTTCACATTTTATTAATTTAACAGAGTCATATGAACAAATTTGTGCATTATATTTTGCATCCATCTGCAGGCTATTTAAAATTATATATATATATATAATATATTGTTTTTATACATTTCTATACAACGTATATATTTTAATTATTCCTGAACTGAAAGTCGATTTTGATTCAAAATTTTACCTATAGCGAAGTCTTACTGCAAATCTATGTCACTCAAAGAATTAGGATTTAAAAATGCATGCACAATTTGGCAAAAAAATATATAAACATTTTCTTCAAATTCCATATAATTAAGAAAAATTTTAAACCGCATGGACCATTTTAAAGCTATAGAAATCTGTAAACTCTGTTGTTGAGAAAAACGTATTCATAGTACTTTTAGCCTTATTACAATCTTCACCAGTTCATAATTTTGGAAGAAAACGTTCGATTTGAATGCTTTTTTTTTGCAATCAGTGTAAAATAATATGTGTATAATAATATATTTTTATTTTTTTGGTTGCATAATTTTGTCGATTTTCACTCATATGAGCGTCAGCTTTCTCCTTAAACAAAGTAAAAATTATTAAAAAAGAGAGTTAGAAATTAATTTTCTAAAATTGTTTTCTTTGACTTTATCAGCTTTAAATATAAGTTGTAAATAATTCTTCGAATGTATGTTGACGTACAAATTGGTTTCCACCGTAGATAAATGCAGAATCAGGTTTAAAATTCAAATGTATGCATCTTCAGCACAATGGGTAATAAAAGTTGTTGACATTTTTTATAGCAGATACATTTCAGTTAAGCATAACATATATGTTGCAATCCGAGCTTTCTACGTTTGATATTTTTCCGCCATGCGTGAATGTTGAAAATGCGAAATTATTTTGACTTAAAGCGGCAAGTTTAAAAAAAAACTTAACTAAAGTGATTCAGATGATAATATTAAGAAATCTAATCATATGGACCTATTCATTTTGGAATTAACATATGCAAAAAACAAATAACTATACATGTACAGAAAAAAAAATCTGATATTGGACAAGCAACGCACGTCTTACTCTACATACTTCTTTCAATGTGAAATATTGATGGACGAGGTCCACGGAAGATTCTTAACGTTTAACAGTACACTGAATGACAACATGTTGTTGTTGAGACCCAGACAGTCCGACCTACCAGAAAGGTGTAAGGAATGACAACATGTGAGTGTCAACATGTGAGTGACAACATGTTTTCTGAATGACAACATGTAAAATTATTTGTAAGTACAAAATTAACATATATTACGCGCAAACCTAGCTTGGCAATTGAAAATATCTCAATCATCTGAAAGCAATTATATTAAAATATGTTAATTATAATTTCATCAATTTGGGGTCATTTTCGTAACTCTAGTCTCACGATTGCCAATTTGAGGCAAAATTATAGTCTGTTTCCAATGTAGTGACAATAGTAGTCTATTTTCAAACGCATGTTCTCAATGAATGAAAAGCATGTTTTCGATGTCCTTCCTACAGTAAAGTATAGTACATATTTCTTACAGTAAAACACTTTCCGTGATTTACTGTACTATATGTTTTCCATATGTACACATACTAAATTGTACCAAATTGAGGGTGTAGAAAGATTTAAGTCAAAACAATACTATAAAAAGCTTATTATCCAAAATTGATATTATAAAAATGTTCGAAGGAAAATGCAGGTAAATGGAAAAGTTTATACAATTGTGTACGGTATAAATGTTAGATAATGATAAGTTTTGTATAGTATTCTTTTGAGGTAAATTTGCCTGCACCCTTCATTTGGTTTAAATTCGTGTGTGATTAAAATTTATTTTCCACCTTCCATGCGCCACTGTTGTGCAGAGGAGGACATTGAAAAACTTGTTTTTCTCCTAACTTATTTTTCCTTTTTATTTTTATACGTAATTTACGCTTGAACCAATGTAGTATTATACATAGATTGATGTGCTAGAACCAGGTAGACATTTCACTTAAAGACATTTAATCATAATTCTCAAAGAAAATGCACGAAAAACGCAAAAGCATAGTGATGACGTACGAGTAAAAACACAATGTAATGATGATAAAATTTGATGAAAATGTTCCACGAGGTGAAAATGTGTGCCGAGTTTCAGCCATCTATGTTCTCTGAAAGTAGAGAACCAGTCCGTAAATATGACTTGCCTAAAGAATGCTAAAACCCAGACCGTCCGACCTACCAGAAAGGTGTAAGGTAACTGTTTGGACGGTCGGTGCCTAAAGAATGTAACGATGTTGATAGAAGGGAAAAATTAGTTACCGTGAAATAAGAAGTGCAAAGAATAAAGCGAAAACTATCTACTGATGTTCTTGCTCTTGAAGTATAAATTCAAACAATGGAAAGCCTCCTTATGGCGAGTTTTCATATATTCTATAAATATACTAACAGAAAAATGAAATATATACTAGTGAGGAATTTTGTTTATGGAGTATCAGGATAATCCATCTTTTATTGATTGGTTTTTTGCTTTAATAGAAAGCTCATAGACAGCCATTTATGAGCAATAGAAATTCATTTGGGAATGTTAGATATGTTCATTATATTCTACATTTGTAACTCGTAATCAAACATTAAAATTAGTCGAAGCTTCAAAAGATACTTTTACTTATTCTAGAAATCAAATTTTCTTTATAAATAATTCATCCACATTTAATTTTCTTAGCCACTAATGAAAAGTCAGAAGTAAAGAGTAAAACTATTCAGAAGGTTGTAAAAAGAACTCTGGGGTATGCAAAAGAACTTCAGAGTCTGCTAATGAACTAAGAAAACTTTCATTCACTTTCTTGTTTTTGTTCTGGTACAAAATGCGCATAGTTTTATTTTCCTTCTAGATTCCCCATTCTCAAGGAACATTACTTCGAGCGAAACACTTTGTAAAATTGAAAAAAGCATACACATTATAAAAATATAAAACGCATATAGGACTAAAGAAACAAACATGACCTACTTACGTTGAAAACTAGAATCTTAATATTTTTTACTCTCTCTGTATACATATACGTATATATATATATATATATATATATATTTATTATATATATATATATATATATAATAATTTATTATATATATATATATATATATTTATCATTTTCACAAGTTTGTCGTATAATCATTTTTGATTTCAAATTTTTCCTTCAGGCTATCTTATTTTCACTTTTGCTATATAAACTATTCTCAATAAATGATCAATCTCTGGTATATATAATACAAGTAAAATAAAATTATATATATATATATATATATATATACAGGGTGTCCCAAAAGCACTGTCCTCAACTTTTATTCCTTAAATATTGAACTTAGACATATATAATAAATTACAAAGTTGCGTAAAAAGAGGTACAAAATTTTTTGAAATCGATAAAAATTTTCGGGGGATTAAATTTGAAGAAATACAAAATTTAAATTTTTATACAGCCCAGTACAAAAATATTTCCAATGAGCACATTGAGGATTAATCACAAGTTAAAATGTAAATGTTCACAGCAAGAGTGCAAATGACGCAACGCAGAAATGCATCATAGACAAATAATATCTGCCTGTTATCTTTAATGGATCTTTGGCATGGTTGGAAACATTTTGAACAAGCTTTGTAATCTTTGTGTAAAGTTATTATTTCTACGCAGTGTAGATACTTTTGTACCAATAAATATCAAAATTTTCCTCTCTGAGAACCCATGTCGTTGCATCAAAAAGTGGTCTAAGTCAGCATTTTTGTCTTTTCATATCTCTGGGACTATTTATGATAAAATGCTAAAAGTTTGTACATAATCTTATTAGTTTATGGGGCACATTTTATTCATTGGAAATGGTTTTGTACGGGGGCGTTTAAAATTTAAATTTTGTATTTCTTAAAATTTAATTCCCTTGAAAATTTTAATCGATTTCCCAAAATTATGTACCTTTTTTTTACGCAACTTTGTAATTTATTATATAAGATCAATATTTAAGGAATAAACGTCGAGGTCATTGTTTTTGGAACACCCTATATATATATAGCACAGTGGAACCTCGTGTACCGAAAATAAATGCCTCGTCGAGATACTTTTAAATTCGAATTAGTTTAAAAGTTAAGAATTTGATTAAATTCGATCCAAAACAATAGAGCGTCCAATTTCGATCGGAAGCGTCAACTAAAACTAATTGATAAAACCAACGCTATAACTTATTGCTACAACTAAAACTATTTTTAGATTTTAGGTACAGGTGAAACGTGGTTTGATCGGCCTTTTTTACTTTCGGCTCATCGTATACATTATCGATAATAACAAAAATTAAGTTCAACGAACTCGGCCCACCGGTTTCCACCGCACTGCTTTCTCTCCTGAGACACAGCATTATTATTGAATGCTTTAAATTTTGATGGTGGCTCCATCTATATTGTTAAAACTTTCAAAAACGTCGTGGTTCGAATTTCCAAATTGTAACAGCGTTAAATTTAAAATATTCTGATAGCTTGTTATGGATCCAAGAATGTATTTATATTTTAAGTGGTTCTTAAGACCGAATTTAATTTTTAATTAGTTTATTTTGCACATTTCATCAAATATTGAAGTTATTAGAAGGTGCACAATTGTTTCTCTAATGATGTGTCATTTTATAATGTTTTTTTAACGTGCTTAAAATAACTATTTATTGCATCTTTGAAACTAAATTATCGGCTGTAAATGGGATCTAATATTCTTTTAACGAAATCAATAATTTTTATTCAATGAACATTTTACCCCTGTTTTATGTCCTTGGCAATGCCTAGTAAATTTTCCAGTATAGAATATTAATGTCAACAGCATTAATAATTTTTATTAAAACAAATTCCATACCATCTTCATAGATGGAGTATGACAAATTATTATCTTTTGATAAAAGCTTTCAATTCGCTATATGCTTTCATGTAATTTTTACCGATGAAAACATTTTTGAAAAATAAAATATTGCATTGATAAGGAGCATGAAACACATAATCAGAGGTAAAAAAAAAGAAACCTTTGTCTGAATGTTGAGATTGAGCAATCAGTTAATAACTGTTTAAACTGTAACAAATTGTTTACATATGTTGAAATAATTCAATCATTTATCTGAATTATTTTATTTTGCCGTATTACATTTTTAATGCTTTCAGAAATTGCTGATGTGTTTTAGTTTTCAACCAAAACGTATTACATAGATACTATTCAGATATAGAAGTTTAAGCATTATAATATAAGATTGCAACTATATAGCTTAGGCTAAC